>BPTQ01000004.1:17622603-18101340 GCA_019973895.1 Chrysanthemum seticuspe | reverse complement strand
AAAATTTTGGCGCCGCTGCCGGGGAAGCAAAGTGGAAGAAACAATCTCCATCGGACTTTCATTCAAGATGTTTGGATAAACATTTAAGTACGCGAAAGTTCCACACCGACGAGATATACAGAGAAAGAGACAGACCCGGCTCACAGATGGTACATGAAAATGCCGGGGTCAAAGATAGTGTCCTCACTCCCGAAGGAGTGAAGAAGAGAGGAAGACACATCAAAAGTGAGGAATGGAAGGATGATGTTTATAACAATTAGGATCCATTCTTCATCCTCAAATGTAGACATGTCGGGAGGAAGAGTGAAAGTAGTATCATCAATAAGCAAACTCTTATGATAGAGTACACCTTCCTCCGAGCCAATATCATCCTCAAGATCAAAATGGAAATGATCATATTCCGGAGGAGATATGTCATGAGAGAGTTCACCGGAGAACTCTTCATGAAGGAAATCATTGGAAAAAGCCTCAAGCTCGGGCTTGTCCAATGTAGAGTCACTATCCACAACGGGGATAGGAGATGAAGCTGACTTAGCACAGAATGATTCGATCTTAGAAACGAGGAGATTTATATTGAACAATTGTTCACGAAGTATCTCGTCCTCAATTTCCAGATCATCAGAATTTCTCACTTCTTCTAAGCTAACTAGCTCAGAAGGTAGCTCCTCGACATAATCGATGTCTCCATAGGATAAAGAATCGTCAAACGAAGTACAATCGTTATCAGAATCGGAGAACATCTCGACATGATCATATGGAATGTCAAGAGGAGGAGAAGAATCATCATTAAGAGGCTCATCACACATATTACCGGAGATAACCTCGGATTCACTTGGGATTGGGACAAGGCTCTCAACACTAGACGATTCCATTTCTGGAATAGTGCTAAGAGGCTCGTCCCCCATTATAAGAGAGTCTTTGGAAGTAATAAAAGGTAAGATAGGTGTGATAGCAATAGACTGAGGGAGTTGAGAAATTATATCTTTCCAAGGAATAACACTCTCCTCGTCACAATCATAGTATTCCCTCATTTGAATACTATCCTCATCATCATCGTCATCATATCTGATTCTGATATTCATCTGCTGAAGCTTACACACCATTCTTTTCATTTGTAGTTTCTTTAGAATGCGTATTTCTTCAGAACTTTGAGGAAGATTACACTCCTCGTAATCATTGAAATGCTGTGAAGGCTCAGAAGTCTGATGACTGATGGAATACTGTGGGGGTTGAAAATTGTCAAAACCGAGAGAATTGGAATTTTGAAAATTTTGATTCATCGGCTGACATTCAAAAGTCGCATGAGGACCCCCGCAATTCTCACAACAGAGATAATTGGGAGAATAACTTTCACCAAAGTTCTGATTGTAACATGGTTCCGGCTCATAGACAAGAGGAACCTGTGGTGGACAATCAAAACCGTAATGAGAATCATTCCCACAAAACTCGCATGAGTAGGATTCGTATTGGGGTTGTGGAGGTAGGTAGGAAAAATCAGTTGTTTCATTATATGAAATGGGATCGGGATTACTGACAAACTTGTCTCCGAAACCCACATTGGTACATCGCTGACAATTTCCACCGTCAAATGGATTTCCACACCAGGAAATTCTGGCGAATTTGATCATAAATGTGCCCTTTTAGTCCCTTTTTCCCCCAAAATGGCCAAAATTTAAAATTTTTTTTTTAGTGGAAGTACTATGTACTAAACACAACAAATGGTAATCAGTCCGCCATGTCTGTAAGACAAAAGGATTGGCTAATCCAGGAGCAAACGGCTCTTGGTAAAGATTTCTCAAATCCGTTTATATGGCTTGCAATTTGCCCAAAATTGTATGGTTCTTCAGCTCCCCATCATCCTCAAAAGATAATGAGTTGGCTAGCCCGCAAGGTTATGGCTTGTGGTAAAGGCAGTGGAAAATCCATAATTGGTATTCAGCTCACCAAAGATAATGTTGATAATTTATCTAAGAGTTGACTAGTCCAGAAGGGTACGGCTTCTGGTAAAGACTAATCAAATCCGTTTACAGCTTATGATTTGCTCAAAATCACATGGTTATCGGTGTACCATGGTTCTTACTTGAACTGAAACATTTGGCTACTCCAGAAGTAATGGCTTTTGGTAAAGAGATTAAAATCCATTATGTTTTCTCAAATCATTGCTAGGGACTAGCAATATCTCAGTGTGGGGGATTGATGAGTATCTAAATACTCATCATTTTTGTACAATATAAACTGCAAAATCATCTGAAAACACTCAAAAATGCTTTAAAATGATCAAAATATCACAAATCAGTGTTTTATGTGTTTTAAATGCAAAAATATCAAAATCAGATGAAAAACGTATCAAATTTGCAAAAATTGCAGTTTCAGTCCCCCAACTTTCAAAAATTGTCAAAAACAGTCCCTGAGTCAAAATTTCAAAAGAAAAGTCACCAAAGGTCCTTTTAAAATCAAAAGTTGTCAAATTTAGTCCTTTGGTGAAAAATATGAAAAGTTTGAGAAAATTACAATTTTAGTCCTTCAAGTTTCAAATTTGGCAGAAATGGTCCCTGGAAAATTGGAAAATGACAGATTTGGTCCATGTACTTTTGAAACTTGTCATTAATGGTTCCTTGAAATAACTTTGATGAAATGGCAGCTTAGTCCTTGATTTTCAGAAATTGGCACAACTAGTCCTTGAATTATTAAACCTTAAAACTAATTGTGACCCCTTGCCTAATTGTGAACCCTGCCATTTACATTTTTGGACCCCTTGATATTTAATATCTGCCTGGTCAAATCCCTCTAGTCAAACCAAACAGAAAACGCGCCAAGCCTTTCTCCTCCCCCACTAGACCTGCAGCACCCAACCAACACTCCACCCCCTCACCTTATCTTCTTCCCTGTCCCCCCTTCCAAACACCTCACTCCAAATAGCATTTATGACCCTCATCCTCATCACACTCAACCTCAACTGCTCATATCTCATTTCCCGCCAAAAATTGACATGTTGGCAAAAAGTCACAAAAGTCTCCCAATTCCAAGTGGGATTCAATCAGAAGAGGAGAGAGATGCAAATGGAACTATAAAAGAGGAGTTAGAGAGAAGAAGAAGGGATAGCTAGTTTTATGTTTTTCTTTAATGTCGTTTTAATGTAGTTAGCTTAATTAATGTTTTGAGATGTAAAATTTAAGCTTCTATGTAATAAACTTATGCTACTTAATCTTTATAAACTCATTTCAAGTACAAGTTTAAGTTTTTACTTCAGTTTCAAAATCTCAGTTTTACTGTTGGAAAATTGAGTTTCAAAGTCTTGTGATAAAACTTCTAAGAGCTTAATTCTAAGCTCAAACATGTTTACTTAAGCTTATTTAAGCTTTTGGAAAGCTTGAAAACCAGTTCCAATCAATTATGGTATATGGCCAAAAAAGTCAACAAAAGTCAAAAGAGGATGGAATTTGGATCTTGGGTTGTTGCAGAGGTGAATTTGGGTTGAAATTAGATTAGGTTAGTTTGATTCTGTGTTTGGTATTGGCCTGCATCAGCTGGGCTCATGTGAGTAAGTTTCCAATCTTTCAAGTTTTAAGTCAGATTTTGCATTTTTAGCTTATCTGTGAATCTAAGGTCTTACTAGTTCCAAGCTGTTAACATAGTTGTATTGTGGTCATGTAAACTCATGTTTATCATTATTACCTGTTTGTTCATTAGTTTAAGTAGTTTTTAAGGTCTATCAATGTTTTAAAATGGTGTTTGGATTTACTGTTAAACATGTCTGCAGGGGTAGTTTAGTGCTCATAATCTGTTGTTGCATGTTTGTCTAGTCATATTGAACTCAATTCTGTCACAATTTGTATCCTACATAAGTCCAAAGTCAAAATTCCTTATTAACTGTCTCAAGTTCTCAACTGTTAAACTTTTAGCAAATCCAAATTTTGTTTCATGTTCAAAATCCAAAGAGTTAGGTTGCAGTGGCTTTAATTCATCATTTAACTTCTATATCAGTTCTTAAATCAAGATCATAGCTCAAGAAAGTCAACTTTTACATTTTGTCAAAAAAAAAGTCAAACATTGAAAATCTCAGTTTTGGCCAGGATAGATGGATTTTTTATGGGCTCATCTCTGGGTCAATTTTAGTAATATTTGTGGCTTTTAAAAGTTCTATTGCTCTAGTTTCTTGTAGTTATTTTTGTACAATTTTGTGAATTTTCTACAAGCTTCTAAGAAGCTTGTCAAAAAGCTGCTCAGTCCCCTGTGCAGGGCACTGTTACCTGCACAGGTTTGTGCAGGTTTTGTAAGGCCTGCACAGGTCTCATTTTAGCTCTCTGTGGTCTCTTATTTGGTTTACAAACTCTCAACCAGGTCTACTATAAGTTGCAAGTTTTAGTTTTAGGTTGCTAGCTTATTTGGTTGCTTATTTCTTGGCTTGAACTTGGCACCCCTTCACTGATTTTAGCCAAAACTCAAAACATCAAATCTGTTGTACTGGCAATCCAGAGGGTATGGGGTGTTGTTTTTAGATGCTTTAGGGTTATTTTAGCTTATTAGAACTTCCCTATCAGTTTGGTACCTTTTAGTGTTGTTTTAGCTTATCAAAGTGCTTATTTTATAAGCACTTCCTAATCAGTTTGATATTCTGCTAAACAAGCCCCTGTTTTTATATTTTTCCCAGCTTTCTAATATTATTTTATAGTTTTCCTGAAATTTTCAGATTTTTCCAAGTTCATTTGCTATTTTTCTTAATTTAATTTAGTTTTTAATCCTTTTTAATTAGCTTTAAATATAAAAAATTAGAAAAAGTCTCAAAAAAATAATTTTTCATTTTTCTTAAGTTTAGATAAATGTAAAAAGCTTAAAAAGTATTTTTCCCTATTTTTCTCCTTTTATTTGGTATTTTTAATAATTTTAATTAGTTTTAAATAGTTTTAAATTAATAATAAATACATAAAAAGCCTAAAAAATATATTTTCAGTTTTAAAATTAGTTTTGTCATATTTTAGATTTTTCTAAGTCTTAACTTTATTTTTCTAGTCTTATTTTATATTTTCTTTTATTTTAGAGTATTATTAAATAGTTTAAATTAGTTTTTAATTAATAATAATTACATAAATAGTTATAAAAATAATTTTCTTTTTCTAATAATTTTCTTTTATCATTAGGATTGTAAAAATGTATTTTTCATATTTTTAGGATCTATATTGTATAAGTTTCACGTTTTATTTTGTACGTTTACGTTATTTTTATTTAAACGTAAGTTTTTAGTTTTAAGTTTTAAACGTTCATCACTTTAAATATAGTGATAGCATTTATTTAATATTTTTAATCTTTTTAACTTTCTTTAATTTGCATTTAAGTCGCTTTTATTTATAAACTTTTTCAGTAGTGTAATTATCATATCCAAATCTTTTCTGATCGCTATCATTAGTGATCATTCTACCGTCTGAATCAGTGTTTAACACACCATTGAGTCTCCGTGGGACATAACGACCCGGGAATTCACTATATTCTCTGATCTTCATTGCATCTGTGCTTAAGCTGTTTTAAGTTTCTTCCTTGCGTGAGAAAACTTGACGGTTTTGCGCAGATCAAAGTTCACCTGTTATTTTTATTTGTTGATGTAATAAAGATGTATATTTTTTGGCTGATAATGGTTACTAAAAACGATACTTGTTAACATGTATATTTTGCTTTATATGGTATAATTAGGTGGTGGTGTATGTATATTTTGGATTTGTTGTTTTCATTTTGTAGTTTGCATTTGCTTATGTAGTTTAGGTGAGTGTTTGGAAAAACCATTTTGACTTATAAAGTCAACATAAACCAAAATATTAAAGGAACCACACCGAATTGTTTTAGTCTTTAAAATATCTTTTGTTTGACTTATAAAGTCAACAGATTCAAATTGTAACCAAAATTCAATTCTTATAACAAAAGAAGCACACACATATCAGTTAAGTTACATTTCGACTGAAAGACAACATAGCATTTCTTGCAGGTAATTCACTGCGTTAATTGACTAGTAGGTGATCCATTTGGTCTTTCAGTTGCAGTTGGTTCAAGTGGTGTTTGTCTTGGGCGTTCTCCATTTGGTCTTTCAGTTGCAGGTGCTTCACGTGGTGTTTGGCTTGGGCATTCTCCACTTGCTATTTCAGCTGGAGGTGGTTCACTTTCTTCTTCATCACTGCCTAAGGAAGCACCAAAACTAGTAGATGCAGAAATATGTAGACCTATCACATATCCACCACTATCTCGTGTAGTTGTGTTTTCCCTTGTAACAACATCTCTACAAGTATAAGATGTGTTCCCCCTTATCTCAAGGCACACTGGACAAGCATACCACATGAAATCTCTATAAGGTGGATGCCTTGCAAAAAAGGTCAATCTAGCCATGTTTTCACTTTCAACCCAACACTCAATGCATACCATTTGACAACCATTTTCTGCATCCATGGTGATAATATGTTGGTATGATAAAGAATTAATGACTTAAGATGTATTATATAAGTAGATTGGAGTTGTGGTTGTTGAACAAGTAGATGGAAGTAAAGACAACATAAATGCTTAAAATCTAGTCAACATACGCAGTTTATGGGGTGTTTGGTATAACCAATTCTGACTTATAAAGTCAACAAAAACAAATAAATTTCAAACATGATATTGCCCAAATTACAAATGGCTAGAAGCCTACAACCTTCTAACAGCAGTTCAACATTTTTTATCCAACACATATGGATGTCTTGGATATAACTCCTCCACAGCCATTCCATAGTAAGCTGCCTCAAACTCTGCTTTTTCTAGCCATTTTTTCTTCTTCCATTCCTCTTCAATGCTTTTGTACATTCTTTCCTCTTCCAAAACCTGCTGGAATGCTTCTTCATCCATCCTTGACTGCTCTTCATCTTCCTCCAAAATTGTGTGTTGTTCTTCTTGCTCATAAAGAGGTTCAACAAACTCTTGTTCCATAGTCTGCCTTATCTCGTCTTCATCAATCCACTACAAAAGTCATAGATTTGCACATCAACTAGAATGTAAACACACAAGAACAATCGTTATGCAAATGATAATAAAATGAATACATGTCTCTTTCTGCCATCACAATGCCTTTTTGTACCTCGAACCTTTGTTTCCTTTGTTGGTTTTGGTACTTGATCCTTGTAACACCTAGACTTATTATGTCCAACAATTTGACAATTGGAGCATTTAATCTGTTTACAAGCTCTAGATTTACCCATTTTGATGCAATTTCACTTAATTGAGGCTTTAGGTTTATGAATTCAAATTTGGGGTAAAATGTGAGAATAAAGTGCTTCCTATAACTTAATGCAAATGTGAGGACATGATAGGGGACTAAAACCTTAGTCCCCTATACTCTTAAACTGTTTAAGCAAGGACCATAGTTCTACCAACACCCAATACAATCAAAACAGATATAACAACTATCAAAGACGAATACAAAAATTAATAACAAAATTAACAAATTATAACACTAGAACATAACATATATATTCATTAATTTCATATTAAACATTAAATATTCAGTACATATTTTTCCAAAAAAAAAAGGAAAACATAACCACTTCATTTCCCTTCACATCACTTTGTCTTCCTAAGATCATTAAGGAAGTTGTTCCCATAAAACACCTGAGAGTGTGTCTGACAGATCATCCTCCTTATCTCCAAGGCCTTCAAGACATTAGCCTTTTGCTTCTTGCGAAGATCCTCAAGAAACTTGTAATTAATCACCGTAGTTCGAAAGCCTTCGAGCTCAACGATGTATTCTTGGGTTTCCTTCATACCAAGAATCAAGTCAGTCAAAGTCTATTGGAGGCCATTAGCAATTTGGATGTCCTTATCGTTTTCTCTCTGATAAAAGAGAGAAATCGAGTCAAACATGTAGTCAGACTTTGAAGCTTTGGCGAGTTCTTGAAGAAGTGGGAAGTCAGCCATTCGGAGGTTGTTGAGATTTTGTGAGAATATGGTTGTTTTTTTTTTTTTTTTTTTTTTTTTTTTTTTTTTTTTTTATGCAAATGGTATAGGTTATTAACCCATAAATAGCAAAAACAACGGGACCTTCCAAATTCAGGGACTAATTGTGAAGTAAGTAAAAAGACAAATAGTCAAGTTTGTGTGAGTAAAAATACGCGAGAATTTTAAGTGCAAAAAATGGCTAACTGGCCAAATTCAGGGACCAAGTGTGACATATGAAACATATTACCCTGCAACTTGACCTTTGCCTTCCTTGATACGCTTATACACAATTAATGTGTTGCCAATCACCAAATAAACCCAACTAACAAGATCTGAAACCATAAACACTATCATAATAACCCTACCCAATTAACAAAATCCAATCCAAAGCAAACCTAACATACATCCACATTCACGTACTGAAACACACATCAAGTCAAACCCATTCGTAAGAAAAAAAAAGAAAAAGAAAAAAAAAAGCATATTCGTCTCAACTTTTAAGGATGTTCAGGAAGAAGAAGAATGTGAGGTCTTGTTCAGAATCCACTGTAATGGGTTTTTTGATTATAGCCCACTTAGGTATGAAGGAGGTTCATTAATTAATCTGTGTGGATAGAGATATATTTAGTTCAAACCTAGATAATGTATCAGAGATTAATGAAAAAAAAATGGGCGTTGTTTTTCTGTGATCATAAAGAATCCCTAGAAAATGGTTTGCATTTGATTCATACTGATGATGATGTTCATACTTTGTTTGCACTGGCTGAAACACATAAGTCAGTTGATATCTTTGTTGCACACAAGCCCCAAAAGTTAGCACAATTTTACTTAAAAAAAACATAAGTTTTGAAGTTGTGGGTTGGGTAGAGCAAGATGCTAACTTTCGAATGGTTAGTCCAACACTTTTTAGGACTAGACGTAAATGGCAGGGGATAGATGAGAAAAAAATGCAGAGGAGTGGAACCAAGACACCAACATTGAAAGGTGGTGTTGTAATCAAACAGTAAGAAGGGGTTGTAGATTAAAAAAAAAAAAAAAATGGTTGAGGAAGAGGATGTTTTGCACAAAAAAAGGGGAAAGAAGTTGTTCAACAATTTAAGCGAGGTTTAGATGGGAAGGGGAAGGCTAAAATGGTTGAGTTTGCAGGTTTTAATGTTGAAAACTTGCCTGTTTTTTATGGGAAGGGGAAGACTAAAAGGGTTGGTGGTGCTGCAGCTGATGTTTCTAGCGGTGTTAAGACACCCTATAGAAGCAAAGAAATGATTACAAACTGCGTCCTTGCACTTTTCGCCCAAAGGCCATCCTAGGTGATTTTTCGATGATGAATACCATGTCATGTGTTTAATTCTTTTAAGCTGTAATAGTACAGTACCTAACTTATATGTTTGTTGTTTGCATACTTGTTTTTGCAGATAAGGTAGCAGTAGCATCATCATGTTAAGGTTCATGTTTTGTGGGTTCATCAGTTTATGGATATCAATCAGAGATGTGTAGATCATTTGAAGGTTCAGCACCTGAACGTTTTGAAGTGGAAACTGCATCGTCTTTTATATTTTGTGAAATGTCAGTAGAACCATATATCAGACAATGACTCCGTAGTATCAGTTATTTTCCAGTTGTATCAAACATTGAACAGATAGTTGACTGTTATAAGTCAACTTGCTAAATAGTTTGTTATGTATAAATTTGTTAGTTTGTCTTATGTGTTAAATTCTGTGAGATCATACATTGTTTAGCAGTTGACTTTTATAAAGTCGTACTTAACATGTCAGGTGTAATGGTATAATTCGGTCAAACAATCGCCCCTTTATGTGTTGGTGGAATTGTCTTGGGTTAAAATTAACTAAGGTGTGATATAAATGTGTATGGACTATAATACCCTCGACTAACTAACATAAATTAGACGTTGGCCTCGGCGTTAATAGTCAAGGGACGAGTTTGGCATATAAACCCTTTGTTTTGAACTACTAGCGATAAAAAAGAGAAATTTTGTCCCATCGTGATGTGTAGGTATAAATTTAAGAACGAACCGTGTATTTTACTCATTATTTTACTTAGCTTTAACTACAAGTATAACTACTTCCACGTGCATGCATTTAACATGCGGTTAGAAAACCAAAGACTATAGAGTGTTGTATCAAGTCAAACTCTCTATTATTCACTCACACTTAAACTCACTCTCACACACATTTAAGGCATGTAACAAAACTATTCTTCGAACCTTCTTCTTCTGCAGTTCTTTATTCTCCTTAAAAAAAACAATCAAACAACATGGGAAACCAGACTTCCTTAACTTCTTCAATCCCGACAGAAATCAACGACGACATCGTGACAGAAATCCTCTCAAAACTCCCTGTCAAAACCTTACTTCAATTCCAGTCTGTTTCCAAACCATGGCTCACTCTCATCAACCAGCCATCCTTCGCGAAACTCCATTACGCGCACTTTTCGACCAAAACCCATGGTTCAAACACCTTTATCTCAGCCTACAACACCCTCACGCGCCACCGCCACTTTCTCTCAGTCTCACGCGCCACCTCACGCGCCGCCGGGACTACCTCACGCGCCGTCGTGACCAACCCACGCGCCGCATTGACTACCTCACGCGCCGTCATGTCTGGCCCACGCGCCGCCCCTACTAGCTCACTCGCCGCCGTGACACACCTTGTGACGTTCACCGCTCCGACGATAACGAGCAAGGAGACGACGGAATGTGAGCATTTAAATGGTTTGATTTTGTTTAATTCTGGTAATGGATTTGTTGAGAATGATTATGCATATGTTACGAATCCTAGTACTCGTGAAACTGTGAAAATTAATGTTCCTGTTTCTGTTTTGGCTTACCCTTATGGAAAGGTGCATATATGTTACTTTTTCGGGTATGATGAGGTTAGAAATGAGCATAAGGTTTTGAACATTAGGATGCTTGATATTAAGTCGTTAAAGCCGTTTAGACCGAGTAGAGTAGAGATAATGTTGTATGAGTTGTCGAGGTTTACGTGGAGGAAAATTGATGTAGACCTTCCTTTTGACATTAGTGGTGATCGTTGGTGTTATGGGACGAAACATAGTGTCTGTGTTAATAGCGTGATATATGTGATGTTACAAAGTAGGAATGAGATTTTAGCGTTTGATTTGAGGACGGAGATGTTTGAGATAATTAACCTTCCTAGTAATGCTATTCATGACATTCCTCAAGGATCGTCTAAACGAGTGTGTAAAAAGGGGTTAAATACGGTTGTATCTAACCAGCCTTTCTTGATGAAGGTGCATGGGTTGTTAGGAGTTGTTTGTTATGATCGTGAGGCGGTAAGTGGTGAAATGCGTATTTGGTTGTTGAAGGATTATGAAAAACGTGTTTGGGTTAGAGAAAGTGTTGGATTTTGCGAGTCGTGGTTCTTATTAGATGGTCCTTTTTTGCTGAATCCGTATTTTAGGAAGAATGTTCCGATTCCTATGTATGACATGGAGAGGAGAAGTGTTGAACCGGTCAACTATGCTAGCCGTGATCTGTTTCTTCACTCTGAAAATGTTCGGTTTGATCATGTTAGGAGTTATGTTGAAAGCATATTTCCTTTAAGGAGGAATAGATCAAGGACTTCCCGAGCGGGTTAAAGGTTGCTCCATCAGGTTAATTATAAAGAGATAATGTTATCTGTAAACTCTATTAGTGGCTGATTTATGTTATAACTTATAATAGATTGTCTGATTTTAAAGCTTGGAACTCTAATCAAATTCTGGTCTGATAAACAATTTATAGTGAGTTCAAGGTTCTATGAAGCTTGGTGAGTTTGCGTTCGATTTCATATGTTCATGAGGTTCAAAATTATAAGTTAGTGTTGTATGTTGTGCTTTTATTTCAAGTTAAGAATCCACATCCATGGATTTAAGACTGCTGATAAGTTAGTATTATTTGTTTTGCTCTTGGATAACTTAAGGATCAAAGGGGAAGGCCTTTGTTTGTCCTGTGTAACGTAGGATCTTTTAGAACCAAAAACATCAAACAGGAATGAACATTTTTTCCCGGTGCAGTTACCAACCAGAGGTTTGTAAGATATAAACGTGTTTTTGACCAATATTTGCAGCGCGTGGCTCCTATCACATGTAAAACCATGCACATGGAATTAATATGACTAGAGTGGAACAGCAGCGCCTTGATCTAGCTGGTATATCTCAAAACCCATTTTTAACTTGCCGTTTGGATTTAAATGTCATGCACTGTTAATCTGTTACTTTTAGTGATGTTCCTTATATGCCTTTTACCTTGTGCTACACATCTGTTATTTATATACTCAAAATATCTTATAACAGGTTATACGAGTAGAAAACTAATTAACCAGCGACCTTTCTTTAGGCTATCCTCTTTGAAACGTATCTTGGGTTTAGTGGGACTGCTACGTAGATGTATGCACGGGCAAGTAGTGGCAAAAATACTCTATCTATGCCCTATAATGAACTAGGTTATCCTTAATCCTGATTATTTTCTTTCTAGCGTACTTATAAAGGATGATCGAATATCAGTGCAACTGAAACTTATTATGAGATTCAGGTTTTGAAATCCTTGCACTGTGTTCCAAGATCCATGTTTTAAGCTTGGGTTAAATTACTTTGAATACGTCGAGTTTTTAATATGTATATTTTGAACCAACGGTAAATGTCAATATAAAAAAGGATCTTTTTTAGATTCTTTATATTTAAGAACTTGGCGTATTTAAAGTATTTTATACCACGTTTTTCACATGGAGCTACACAGTAATTTTTTTTTTCATAGTTGCAAAGGGATTTTTTTTAATCATAGAAGCAGTCATACGTAAGTTACCGAAACAAGTCACACACGCATGTATCTTTTTACATGTACAGTTGTGTATTGTCTCTGTAGTCTTCAGTCATGCTGAACTTGGATTTTAATAGTATATGGAGACTATAAATTGTTATCGTTGCGCAGCTCAGCTCAGCTATATAAGCTTATTAATATAATCTTGTTCATTAAAGTGCTTTTCCCAAAACAAAACATAAAAATAGCATTGAACTCATTTCCTTATCGTGTTTGGCTGAATGAAAGAAAGTACTTTTGGGATATGATATGAATGAGCATAAGAAAACACAGCAATATTGATTGTTGGAGTTATAAGGTCTTACGAAGCTTGGTGAGTTTATTCCGTGTATAAGTGAGTTCCAACTTTTGAGTTTTAATGCTCGTATTTGAACTCAAGGCCTTTAAATTGTATCAACGTTTAAAATCAAGAAATCAGGGGCCTCTATAACCAAGAAGAACAGAGTTGCTTATCTGATATACAGTATAGCTTGTCATTCTACTTTATGACTGTTGTCGGAAAGGTAATTAATCTATCTGATCGTTATCATTTTTATCGCCTAACCAGTTTTTAGCTGAATCAAGGCCCATATTCAAATTAAACTCAGGAGTAAACTTTAGTTATTGTGCTCTTATTAGAAGTTAAGAATCAGAATGGAACGTCTTTAATTGCGTAAGATATTAGGATCTTGTATAGCCATATTGCGTGAGATATTAGGCATTTTTGCGTTTTAGTTAAATTCCATACATACAAGAAGTCTGTAAGATCTACATGTCCTGTTCACGAGTTACGACTGTTGGAATTATCTTCTTTTGTGTTTCAGAAGCATAACTTGTTATGCTGAATAACCTTTTTTCATCAAGATTTGCTGCGTGTCATTAAAAATTAAGAGTGCGGATTATGGTACGAGTTAAATGGGGATAACTTAATTCAATATTAAACATGGAAATTGAAGTTACAATATAAAATCCTGACATTATCTTACCAATTGCTATTAGTTTGTAAATCTCATAGGGGTCAGGCTTGAACACTTAGGATTTTCTCCAAATGAAGTGCGGGTTTGAATCACTGCAGTTTCAAACTTTTAACCACACCTCAACCTAAAATAAGCCAGAATCATGGAGGGATGGTTGTGTAACTTGGCCCAGTTTCCGTACTTAGAAATTATCGTTGTGGAGTCAATTTGATGAGATTGATTTACAAGATAGTAAACGGATGTGGTTTTTCCCGGTTCAGGTTACCCGGGGAGGGCGAGCCTTTTGACTAAGATGTAAATTAATCCCGGGACCGTTTCCGGCCCTTCCCTGGCCACCCCCAAATGTACACCACTAGCTTATCAATGTCTTCACTCAAGCTAAAATGAGCGGACCAAATAAACGGTTGTTCCTTTTTATTTTTTCTTTTCTTTTTTTCCTTTTTTTGCATAAAGTTTTTCAGCCAATGCACCATCTTCATTTCAATGATAGTTTTTCCGTAACTTTTTAAAGAATGGTTTTGCTAAATATAGGTCTTAGTTCTATTTTATGAAAATCATGCATAAAGTGTACATCAAAATAGTTGAAATAGTTGTCATCTAGCCATCTTGGGTGGTTGAGTTGTTTTTTTTCTTAAATGGTACAATATATAAAGCATTGATTGAGATTATTTATCGTTAATACGAACTCGGCCATTCATGTTTTCTCACAAAATAAGGAATTTCGAGTCTCACAGTAGATCTTACAGTTTTGTTTGTGAAAGAATATTATTAGTCGTGGTTATATTAACTTGAGAGAATCTTGATCATTAAAAACATTATTTTCACTTCTTAAGTCCCATAATATGAGGTTCAAGAATGAACATAAAACGTATATCCATCTTTACAAAGTTTTATGATTAGTTGGTAAGCAATATCCTTGATTGTATATCTACTTTAGCTTTGAGAATTTTGTCAATTCGTATGTGTGTCTAGAAGGGACAGCAATATGGTTGATGGTAATTTCTCTCAGTAGATTAGATTTGTAGTAATAAGGTGGTTTCCTGCTTAGTCTCTTGGGTTGTATGGCTCATCATGAGTGGATGTCCTTTTGATAATGGTGGAGCCTGTTTGGATCATTCTTAAAACATCTAAAAAGGAAACCAAATTTGGATTTCTTTTGATGTTTCCTTATCTGCAGAAGCTGAGGTTCAAAAAAATCTGCACTCAGTGGCCGGTTATTACCGGACTCTCAACTCTTCATGTGTTATATGAAGAGGTGTGGTTGTAGTTCATTACAACAGCTGGCCTTGTATCTTGAATGCTTGCAGCCTTGATATGTTGTTTAGTTGGATATCCAATGTGACAAGGTGAATAGATTTTTCAAAAAGTAGGTTTTCTGTTGTGAAGGGTAAATGAACTGATTAGGAGTGTAAGTTGCTAGAAATAGAAAGTCGTGAAAGATATGTGGGAAACGGTGTACACTTTTTATTAAAATAATAAATCAGATTACAATTATTAAATAACAGAATGTAAAAACAGTAAATAAACGCAGACAGAAAGGAGTAGAAGCAGAAGACAGACTCTATAATAATACAGAAACGAAAGCAGTAAAAGGTCGTGAACGAGGCTCGTGTTTAACACGATTCCCTTAAAACAGATTCGCCGTCTGTTTCCCAGGGTACAACGTTCAATACTGTTGCACAGTCGGACCTGACTCACTTGCCTGAAAAATTTGTGTGTTTCTGAGCGAAGGATCTGCCGGAACTCGTCAAGTAATGAGCTGCGTTTTATTTTATAGGCAATACCTATCTTGTTCACCAAGACAGAATATATGACCTAAAAATAAATATTATGCATATCTGTTATTTCTATAACACGATTTGCATATATCTGTTAAGACTTAGGCAAAAAGTCTATTCCTAAAATACCCGCGTAGGCGAGATTTCGGAGCTGCATTCGTGTCCGCAGGTCGCGCGGGCTCGCATGAGTTCAGAAGCTTCGAACTCATTTTAGCTCGGAAATCCCATTTTCTGCACCCCCTGCGCGTGCGCACGTAGGAGTGAGAGCATAACCATCCTAAAGAAATTTGATAGCCAATATTATGATTTCCTTATAAACTAGTCTCCACTTCCTCTTCTAGGCGATGTGGGATAGTTTTTGTTTTCCAGATTTTGTGCCTAACTTTGAGACACGATATCTCATTCATTTCTATTCCAATTTGGACATACTTTAGCTCGTTGCGAAGCTCTCGTCGAGGAGAACGCAAAGCTACCAAGAAATATAAATATATATAACATATATATATATATTAAATAGTGTCCAAAATTTGCAAAAACTCATTTTGCAAAACTCATTTTCCAACAAGATAAGACCTCTTGGTCCTAGCATTACACTGCCAAAAGAAGGATGGATGAAAAATCATATTGATATAGTCTCTATTGGTGATGATGCCTAGTGATGTGATTATTTCTTTAGCTGACTTGTGAAGAGGGCTGCAAGTTTGCACTACTACAGGACAGGGCTTTAGCGACGGCTGTTTCTGTCGGAAATCCGTCGGTATAAGTGGTTTCCGACAGATTTGTAACAAAAACATTGCGTCGCATTATCTATGGTCGGTAATCAGTTTCAGCTGGAATTCTGTCGGAAACAGCGAGGAAGAGCATGCGTCGGAATTTCGTTGGTAATGGTTTCCGTCGGAAATAAGTCGGAATATATTCTGTCAGAAAGTCGTCGGTAAAAAGTCTCTCACAAATCAGTCGGAAAATTGTAAATTAAAATTAATGAAATAAACCACTATTTAAATAGCTTATGCCCTGTATTTAAATAGCTTAAATAAATGAAAACAGTAAATTAAAATGATAATTTATAAAACATAGAACCAATGAAACGATAATCATATATCTATCACGAAATGCCATCAATTACATCGTTAAAGTTTCAAAATCCAAACAAAAGCATTTAAAGACATAAAAGATAGAAATTAAAGTTAAAAATCCAAATATTCATAATGATAGTGACAATATCCAACTACTTTGGGGGATCTTGATTGTTAAACTTCCTTAGCATCAAGTTAATGTCGTTCATCTTTTGTTGCCACTCTCTCTCTCGAGCTTCTTCACGAGCATTCGCCTCTAATTCCCGTTGATGCATGTGTTCCTGCACTTGATGTTCCACCTGTCGTTGTAACTGCACTTGCATCTCAATTTCTCTTGATCTCATTTGATCGTTATCCTGTTGCAATTTTCTCACTGTCTCTTCCAAAATCCGCACCTACATCGTATCAAGTTCCATTAAATCAAAAGTTAGCAATACAGATTATCCTTGAGCTACAGATTATTAGGTTGCACATGATTAGCTAAAAGCTTACTGAAATTCAGTGAAAAAATAGACATTGGGAGTGAAAATGCATGACATGACTGTTGAAGTTCTTGGGAAGTCTGATAAGAAAAGTCGACTAGCTTTTACTCTTGCTAAGAAAGGCCTCCTACAAGCACAATAATGACAACTAAGACTTAATACAAGTCTGCTATTATGCTATCTATCAGTTGATCGAGTTCCTAATTATACTTGACTCTCAAAAAGACTGAATCGTTTTATGACCTGCTGAAGTTTTGAGAACATGTTTATCTACCAAAAATGCCTGCAGTACTTCAATTTCAAACAGAAACATTTGACAAGAAGGAAAATCTAATATACTTGTTATTAATTCAAGAGATAAGAATACCAGTAGCAGATACCCACCTTTTTCTTGCTGGACTAAATCCTTTTATAGAAAAACATTAACCACATTCCACACTCTTTTGTTCCAACTTAACGAATGACTCACACCAATAAAAACAGATTTATGTTCCTCTTTTTCCTTTCTTATAGGCATCAAACCACAGTTTAGTATCTTCACATAATATATTAAGTATTAACATAGTAGTATATAGTATGCTTCTTTTACCTCCTGCATCAAACACAATCCCATATATTAAATCAGGTTTACCCAACGTAACCGATTACTTACTGGAAGACTCAAAGATTATGATAAACAAAATTCTTAAATTCTTCAAACCTATAACCTGTTAACATTTTCCATAACTCGGTCAAATCAACTTATGTTACACTTGCTAACGCATCTATATCAATTCAAACTATGAATAGTTGTTACCTTAAAACAATGTTACTAAGACTGGACCACAGTTCGAATCTAAACACTCTTGCTTATCTGACTATTGTTACCTCCTTTAAACTGCCATTCTATGTGTAATTTTAATTCGTTTGTGTTTGTTTCTGTGAATGGGAGAATGAACCGCTGTAACATCTAATTAGGAGTGGGCCAAAAATAACAGGATTCTAAAGCATTCTTAACTTAACTTAACTAAAACATAATAATATGCTAACTAAATACATAAATACGGGTGATACAAGACATGTCACAAAAGTAAAGATCACATTTTACCAAGGTCGTCCGGTGGCAAGGTGACCCAAAGGTCTCATAAGAAAATCAGGTTTAAACCTCGCCACAGAAGTATAGGTTAGGTTGCATATATCAGAGGCAAAAGCCTCAACTAGACTTTCGCCAGTTAGCCAATATTATAACCTTACATGACTAAAAAAATTGTACATATGAGTTTTAAAAATGCAAAATTTTAGAATAGAAACATTACGTGTAACTTAATCAATTTAATTCTTTAAGATGGACTGTATGAGCCAGTTGGGACTTAATCCAAGACCAAGTACTGAGTCCCGGTTCTAACTGATCCTAGTCCTGAACCAGATGGTCAAAAAAATCGCAGACGTTTCATGGTATGGTTCTAAACCAAATCTCAAACACATGTCACAGCCCATCCATGAACTAATCTGGAGGGATAATGAGATTATTAGAGTATGAAAAATGATAAGAACATGTGGATTTTGGTATAGACAGAAACCAAAGACTTATTCCATAATTACGCTAACTATATTACATACCTGTTCACTAGGTTCTGATCCCATTTGATGAGCATTCGATGAACTAGACGATCTTGATGTCACCATGAGCCTTGGATCCCCCCGTGTACCAAAACCAACAAAATGACCTTTCTTCTTCCCCCCAGTGGCATCCTCCCATAGATCAAAGTCATCAGGCGGATATTGACTATCGTCTGGTCCATATTTCTCCTCCATAGCAGCCTCAACAGCATCCTACGATTCATTAAAAATGTGTAAATAATATTTTTTTGATTAAGTACTTTATTCATCATGTAATTTAAAAGATGAAAAGAAAATACCGCCACTCGTTTTGAGCTACGTGTGATGTACTTCCGTGTTCCGCTCCCCAACGCCTCATCTGTCCCGTTCCCTGACCCCTCATCTGTCCCGTTCCCCGACGCCTCAGTCGACTCTTGTGTATGACAATGGTGGTAACCTTCTAATAAACTAACAGGCCGTTTTTTTTGTTTTTCCTACAAAAGTTGTTATTATTTAAAAGCTTATAAATTTAATG
This sequence comes from Chrysanthemum seticuspe, assembly GCA_019973895.1. Taxonomy (NCBI): domain Eukaryota; kingdom Viridiplantae; phylum Streptophyta; class Magnoliopsida; order Asterales; family Asteraceae; genus Chrysanthemum; species Chrysanthemum seticuspe. The sequence continues at coordinate 18,082,154 of BPTQ01000004.1, read as the reverse complement.
TATAAAGTTCAAAACCTAAAATAATTGATATTGTACTTACCATTTTGAACATGGTTTGAAAAATGGTAATGGATCCGGCAGTATGTTTTGACACTTGACCATCTACCTCAGTTAATCTGTTTTGTCGAGCCTGAGCTGATTTCTTTTTCCATTCGGAGGTATTCCAGAGCCTATCAATCATATCCTCCCAATCGGCTTGATCTATCCAACTTGGGGTATACGGCTTAAGAACAGATAAATCATTTCCAACTTTGATGTTGTCCAGTGAGGCTCTAAAAGCAGCATCTCGTCGACACTGACCTAATATATCAGAAAACCTGCTTGACATTACCTTTTCCCAAGCTCTACGTACAGCTGCGTGTTGTGACGGATGCCATTGATATTGATCCTATATGTACATCAATTTTTAAATTAACAAACTTTATGGCAGACTCAAAAGTACTTAGAAACCAGTACTCAGAAATCAATAATAGAAACTTTATTGCAAACTCAAAAGTAAAGAGACGTAGACTAGCATATGTATGATCAGAATCTTTTTTCCACAACCCATAATATTCCTAACAGCCCCCAGATCAAGCATATGATTAAGCAACATAAAGTATATTTAGATGTGATTGTAAGTAAAAACCTGAAATTCTGCAAACATTAACTCTCTGCTTTCTAGGTCAACCTCTCTCCACGACGTCCAAGGACCATAAAACATGATTTTGAAAATACTAATAATATCCCGGGTAATGTGGCCTTCTGCAAAACTACAAGATTCAAACATTAAACATTAGGTAAAAAAAAAAAAGAAAGTTGTAGTGTAGGTGTTGAACTGTTTTAAGAAACTGATTATTTGATTGGTTTAGCAAAAACACTAGTATATACTTTCTGGTGGTTTAGCAGAAAAAATAATGTAACGCGTTATCCCATGAAACTGCAACCCATTCTCCTCCATCAGTGAATGTTACTTAGACAAGTGCCTTCTCATACTCATTGACATGCTCTGATGGATGATTAGGTATTGTTTTAAAAAAGAAAGTAATGAAAATTCGGGTATATTTAGATACATACCTGCCATAATAGAGTGTAATCATCGGCCTTTGTGATGGATGATTAGGTATTGATTGTGGCAAGTTTGAACCACGTGCATGTTGTGACGTCTCTGTTTCATTATTATTAGTACCACCACGAATCTCATTATCATAATCTGCATCCGGATTACCGCATCCGGATGTACTACTACTACCACCAATGTTTCCACTTCTGCCCCTTCCCCTACTTCTGATCCCATTATCATAAACTGCGTCATCTGGATTCCCGCATCCAAATGTACTACTACCACCAATATGTCCACTTCTGCCCCTTCCTCTTCCCCTACTTCTGACCCCATTATCATGATTTGCATCATTAGCGCATCCGGATGTACTACTACTACCACCAATGCTTATATTTCCACTTATTCCCCTTCCCCTTCCCCTGCTTGTGATCCCATTATCATAAACTGCATCATCTGGATTACCGCATCCGAATGTACTATTACTACCACCAGTATTTCCACTTCCGACCCTTCCTCTTCCCCTACTTCTGATCCCATTATCATGATATGTATCATTTGTATTACCGCATCCAAATCTACTACTAGTACCACCAATGCTTATATTTCCACTTATTCCCCTTCCCTTTCCCCTGCTTGTGATCCCGTTATCATTATCAGCATCATTTGGATTACCACATGCGAATGTACTATTACTACCACCAATATTTCCACTTATTCCCCTTCCCCTACCTCTGATCCCATTAACATGATTTGTATCATTTGGATTACCGCATCCAAATGTACTACTAGTACCACCAATGCTTATAGTTCCACTTATTCCCCTTCCCTTTCCCCTGCTTGTGATCCCGTTATCATTATCAGCACCATTTGGATTACCACATGCGAATGTACTATTACTACCACCAATATTTCCACTTATTCCCCTTCCCCTACCTCTGATCCCATTAACATGATTTGTATCATTTGGATTACCGCATCCAAATGTACTACTACTACCACCAATGCTTATATTTTCACTTATTCCCCTTCCCCTTCCACTGCTTGTGATCCCGTTATCATTATCAACATCATTTGGATTACCTATGCTGCCATTATCATAGTTTGCATCCGGATTACCTCTGCTTCCGTTATCATAGTCTTCCATTACCATGCCTATATTTCCACTTCTCCCCCTTCCCCTGCCCCTTCCCCGACCTCTGCTATTGTTATTTCTAGCCATGATTCCTGCATAACGTATCCAATAAATAAAAATTAGCAAAATGCATTTATACAAGTCGCAATTAATAATCAGTACTATTGTGTGTGACCCGCCCATCACCATGTTTCAACGTGTGAAACTTGTAACCATTTACAAAGTAACCTTTATGTGACTCAACATAACGCATTGGTCCTCGTGCTAAGACTTTCAAGTGTTCGTTTCCATCATTTGATTGGATATGCTCCTTAAACCACTGAGCAAATTTCTCATCTCTAGCTCTATCAAGTGTTCCTTCATCAATGTAAGGATCCTCTTGCATAACATAGTTATCAAACAATCTATACAATAGACAAGAAAAAAACCTCTTAGAGACGTGTAATATTTACCAGGAAAAGTTGAAAATACATTAGTTTAGATTAACAGAAGCACATAAACTGATAAACTTTCATGTTTCTAAACAGGATCAATTCAAGGACTGGTACAAACATACGAGGTTACCTGGTCATTGCTCACTTAACTGAGATTGGAAGAACAGAACAGCAGCATTTTCATAGGTAAAGAAACATAAAAGCTTGCTAAGCCCCCACGACTCTTTAAGCAACTCAATTTCGTTTACAAGTATAAGTCGTTTTAGATGTATTTTCCAATTACAAGTGCAACTAAAGCAACATCTCAACGTACCAGGCATAAATAATACTGACAATGCTATAAATAATGTACCAGGCATGCTATATAAGACAACCTTTTTATAAATACTATATAAGCCTAAGGAGATACTATATAAGATTAAATCCAACCAGACTGGGCTGTGAACACCAGTACATGCAACACAAAGTCCCACCAAAGCCTTCAAATTGTTCAGATCTTTGGTCAAAACATACAATCATACTATTTTACGCAAGACCTTAATTAACTAAAAAGGGTGGTGTCGTTCAGCATGAAAAGTTCACATATCAACATGGGCAGGAACTCAGAATCCATACTAACAGTATATAAACTCCATTGATTACGACATCAAAAAGATTAACATATAGCAAAAATAGTGACAATATTAGATTTACACCAAAAGCAATACAAAGGGCTTTCTGACATACCTTACAAAAGGTTGAACATCTTCACAATTAAGCAAGATATATGTGTGTGCTTTATGCTTCTCCGCATTTGTCAATTTTCTTTTAGTTCCCGTATCAAATAATCTGCGAGATGGAACCTTGAATATGTTTAATCGAGATTCTGTTGACGAAGAGCAATGGATATCTGGAGCATAATTTCGCGGCTCACGATTCAAGCGTGTTTCTATTTTTGGATCAAAATATAAAGAGCAATGCATAGAAAGTTCATTTATGAGATAACTCTCAACAATAGATCCCTCAACCCTTGCTTTGTTTCTTACTGTTCTTTTTAGAGAACCCAACTTCCTGTATGAAATTAAAAAATTAAAAAAAAATGACATAACTAAAATATAGTTTTTTTTGTATAAACATAAGTATGTGCTACTGCTGAGTTAAAGGAATAATTACCTCTCGTAAAGATACATCCATCTATATTGCACTGGACCACCAAGAAGAGCTTCGCTAGCTAAATGTACAACAAGGTGTTCCATTGAGTCAAAGAATCCGGGTGGGAAGATTTTCTCCAACATGCAAATAGTTTCAACTATACTTTTTTGCAGCTTTTCTAAATCTTCAATGCGCAAAACCCGTGAGCATATTGCACGAAAAAATGTACATAACTCTGTTATAACATCCCATAGTACATTTGGTATCATCCCTCTTAAAGCAATTGGAAGCAATCTTTGTATGAAAATATGACAATCGTGACTTTTAAAGTTATAAAAGCTGCAATCTGTTAGATTTACACACCCCCCTATGTTAGATGCATACCCATCAGGAAACTTAAGCTTTGTCATCCATTCGCACACTTTTTGCAGTTGCATTCTATTCAAAGTGTACGAAGCTTTTGGCTTCATATCTTTATTGTGCACCTTAAACATATGCAATTCTGGTCTATCACAGTATATTTCTACATCTTTCCTAGCCTTGACATTGTCTTTCGTTTTCAAGCTACCCATGATGGTGTGAAATAAGTTCTCAAAGAAATTCTTCTCAAGTAAAAAAAGACCAATGGAATACACCAATGGAACACTGGTATATAAGAAAAACAAGCAGTATGTCAACAAGTGTTGAATCTATCACGAAAACTTTACATATATGTTTCAGTTATCCCGCCTAAAGTTAGCAAAAATTGCTACTTCTAACGACATCGCATAAGCAATCAGTATGTAAACTAAACTATAATCTTAAAGAAGTTTAAGCATCACAAGACTTCAGCAACCGCTACTTCTTAGCTACAATCACATGTCAAACATTATGCTCTTACGTTTATAAATATAATTATATACTTTTAAAGTCTAAACAACATACATATCCGAGGATATTTATGATCTTTAAGTTGTTCAAATCATCAGTAAAATCCATAGGTACTACAGCAATTAACATAGCAGGAGAATACCACAGTATAAGTACTGAAATCTTAAAGTTAACGACATACAGCAAAGAAATAGTAACAACAAAACCAGTATAAGTACTGAAATATCAAATTAAATACAGAATCGAAAGTAACCTGTCAATCGTAGAACATCCAACTCAATGTCGGGTCTTCAAATCAGGTGTTGCGTCTGCTAAAGACTGATATTGTTCTATGGAACCTGAAATAGTAGAACAAAGTCAAACTCGAGGAGGATGATTTGAAGAACTAGCTTACAAATCAAATATTCGTTGATAGGGTATGTGTGTTGATAGGGACCAACAAGAAGGGCAGCTGTGCTAACAGTTGATGTTGCTTCTTGATGAAACAACACCAATGATCAAGAACCAACACTGGCCTTTCACAAGGTTCACATCTCAATTCCTGTTTCCTTTTCTCTTTCTTTTGGTTGGAAACCTATCATTCTCTTTAAAAATGTCTTATTTTGACCTGTATATAGATTAGAGGAGTGTTTGGGGTTTAATTTGTCTCTAAGGTTCTTACACGTCAAGTGTGCAACAATAAGAAACACATGAAAAAGCCTAAAAAGACTCAGCTGCTGATGCAGTTATTAGAGCTTTTAATTAACTGTTTATGTCAGCTTGAACTGATGAGTTATATTTTTCTAGTTCTAGATTAACAAAGTAGGTCTATTAATGTGATCAACCTAAACCCAAATAATTTTACATCAGCCTGAAAACGAGCCAAAACCTACACTGGTCTTTATGCACAAGATAAATACGACCTGCGCCCGACCTGTTTTAACCCAATTCAAGACACAACATTTATTAAAACACATACATAGCATTCACATGGTTATTGGAAGAACACTTATATTACGTTATAAATGTGGTCCCTCGTTGTCAAGTTACAAATGCACTGTTGGATTGCTGTGTAATCATACTTAACAAGTTAATTATCATCACGTTACAAAACTCTTCTGGTTTGACCATTGTCCAACCTATTGCCCTGCCCCTTACGCGATCCTTAGTTCATATATCATTAGATTCCTAATTCCTAAACTGGACAACGCAAACTTATCTGATGACAAAGACACATAATAATACTCATATTATTACAAGATTACATCAATTGCTTCATCAACCAGAAAATTATAAACTCTCCCGAACACTCCAACAATCCAAACACAGCCTTAATATACTATCATGAGCATAAACAAATTATAAAGAAATCATAACATTACAATGTTAAACTTCATCCAATATTCATAACAACGATACAATAAGAACCAAACACAGCCTTAATATACTATCATGAGCAAAGTTAGTCAAACACAGCCTTAATTACGGTCAGGTTTGTAACTGCTATCACAAATGTGCTTTACTCAATTTGCCACCATCGAGATAGTGAACATGTACTTTATCTACTCCTTAGACTATCATGACTGAATTCCAGTTTTCCTACTAAGTTAAGGCCATAGACATTAAATGTTCGGGATCAACCTGTAATACTAATTAAGTCAGGCATTTCATCGATCACTTGGTCTACACATAACAACCTCTGAAACTAACATAACAACTCTTAAAACTAGCAATCCACAACATTCAACCAGTCATGCAATCATTCAATAAATCAACTGATAAGCTTAAAACAATCAAATTACATAAATAAGTCATGCAATGATTTTACAAAAGTTAGGGCAAAATAAAGCAAAATGAGTAGCGAATCAGCTGATAACCTTAATGAAAGGAAGAGTTAGGCCGATGGCGGACGGCGGTGGCGGGTGACGGCGACGAATGCATGGAACAGTGATCGGAGTTTAAAAGAGGGAAAAATAGAAGTGAAGTTTTAGCGGTTATGTGAATTTTAAAGGTTTTAATAAGTTTTTATGTAAATGGGATTGGGATATGAATGTATAATAAATGGGATTGGGATAAGTTTTAAAGATTTTAATAAGTTTTAAAAAGTTTTAAAAAGTTTTTGAAAATTTTGTTGTTAATAAGTTTATAATAAATGGGATTTTAGATAGTATATATCTTGTGTCATTTAACACTTGTTTAATTACTTTTTTGTGTATTTGTAATTCGAAACAAAATTATATCAACATGTAATGGTGGAGCTATAAATTTGGGTTAAAGAAGGCGAGAAAATTAATACATACACGAGCCAGCATTAACAAACATAGAAAAAGTAATTAAGCAACTAAAATAGCAATAGAAAAAAGAGCTTGTGATATCACGTGCTGTATTCATAATCAATGTTTTAAAATCCGGTTTCTATTTGACCCGGTCGAGTCAACGATTCACTGGGTTACGTGTTCAACCGGTTGAACCGCCGGGTTAAGCCAGTATTATGACAAATGAAAAAATTACTAAACTTGAAAAGTTCGTAAAGAAAAACATATAAAACACTTCCGCTTTCCAAAAACAATACAATATCATACAAAATAGGCTTGACATAAAAGTAGTCTTCACAATTTTTATATTACATTATGTGTAGTTTTGTATATTATTTTAAATTTAATAAAAATAATAATTCATTTCTTTAAGCACATCAAAAAGTGTATTTGACTATATGTTATAGATTTCATCAAACTACATATATAACCACTTGATCGGCTCATCAAGTCATGAGCCAAATACGAGTAATTAATGTAACAACCACTTGGCTAACTTGAAACATGAGTTGAGGGCGCGCACACAATAAAAGCCCAAAAACTAAAAGAATTTACACCGAATAGTGTAATCCCAAAAATAGTTAAGTTGAAACACGAGTCGACATAGTTTAACATATTATATATGTGTGCATTATAAATTTTAATATTTCCGTCGGAAATCCGTCGGAAATAAATAATATTTCTAACGGATTTCCGACGGAAATATTAAAAAACAAAAAATCATTAAGAATTTAAACATTTCCAACGGATTAGCAACGAACAAAAATAGATGTCGGAATGGCATCGGAAATTCGACGGTAATTTATGTGAATTAGTGACGGATTTCCGACAACAGCCCAATCTATAGGAATTCAGTCGGAAATTACTCACAAAAGCATACTTGTCGCTGTTTCGTCGGAATATGGTCGGTAAATTAGCGACGGAAAAGTATTCGTCGGAAAATCCGTCGCTGAAAGTCCAGTTTCTAGTAGTGTTGGTTTTAAGTAAATATAAATGATAGTATTTGGAAATGTAGTCACCTTTACATATTATCCAATAGTGATGTATGGAGCATTTACTTATGATGAGGCCTCCTATTTTCTACTTTTGTATGTTATGGTGTGAGGTGGTTGATGCACCTTAATAATACAGTTCGTAGGTTTAGTATGGAATGTAGTCATTAGGTAGAAATACTTTGATAAATAATAGGTGAATGTTAGTGACGATGTTTGTTTTGTTCAGCACAGTTTAAAGTGTATTCAATGGTTATATGGTTTTGTTATTTGTTGCTTGTTTAGGTTTTGGGCATGTTCAAACTTCTAACATGCAGTTGATTTGTAAAAAGGAGTTGTTGATAGTAATATATATTCACCACCTTTCTTCGGAATTTTTTTTTTTTTTTTTTTTTTTTTTTTTTGAACATATTTCGGAAAAAAAATTAAAAGGTTATAGTGAAATTGTCTTTCATATGGAAAATTTACAAAGTTATAGTGAAATTGTCTTTCATGTCCATATAAAGGAGCGGTTGAAAGCTTTGGATGCGCAACAAAAATCCAGAGTTAAATGGGCTCTTGATGGGGATGAGAATTCGAAATATTACCATGGTATCATCAAACTCAATACGGCGAATAATAGGATCCATGGGGTACATTGCGAAGGTGGCTGGGTCTCGGATCCGGTTAAGGTTAAGGTTAAAATTGCTTCTTTTTTTGCGGACAAATTTAGTGATAAAGGAAGATTGAAGCCGCCTTTTATATGCCCTGACATCATTCGGTTAACTGCTGATGATGTTAATTTATTGGATGGGCCTTTTTCTATGGACGAGATTACGCGTGCAGTATTCGAATGTGATGGGGGTAAAGCGCCGGGCCCTGACGGGTTCAATTTTTCTTTTATTCGTAAGTTTTGGCCTATTTTGAAGCTAGACTTTCTGAATATGTTTGTGGAGTTTCATGTTAATGGTTTCATTCGGCCTGGGTGTTTTTCGGCTTTCATTGCTCTAATTCCAAAAGGTCGGGGCCAAGCTTCTTTATCGGATTATCGCCCAATAAGTCTGGTTGGTGTTTTGAATAAAGTGTTATCCAAGGTTTTAGTTAGGCGCCTGAAACAGGTTATGCCACGACTTGTATCCGAGGAGCAAACCGCCTTTCTGAGTGATCGTAGTATTCTCGACGGGCCATTGATTCTTAACGAGACTATTGCATGGTTAAAGAAAGCTAAGTTGAAGGCTTTATTCTTAAAGGTTGATATTGAGAAAGCTTATGATTCATTGAGGTGGGATTTTTTGGAAGACATCTTGGCGCAAATGAATTTCTCCTCTAAGTGGCGGGGCTGGGTTATGTCTATTGTCCGAAGCTCTCGTGCATCCGTGTTGGTTAATGGGTCACCGACATACGAATTCTCTTGTCAATGTGGTCTACGCCAAGGGGATCCGCTGTCCCCGTTTTTATATATCCTTGCCATGGAGGGTCTCACCCGGATCATAAGACGGGCTGTTTACTTGGGTGTTTTTCATGGTATTCGGGTAGGGGGTACGGGTCCTATGCTCTCTCATTTTATGTACGCGGATGATGTGGTGTTTTGTGGGGAGTGGTCGATTACAAACGGGTTGAACTTGAGACGTTTATTGAGGGGCTTCTATTTGATCTCCGGATTGAAGATTAGTTCCCGCAAGAGTTGTATTTATGGAATTGGTGTGGGTGATTATGAAATTGCAGATATGGCTTCGGCTTTATGTGTAGCTTCAGGCAGATTTCCTTTTACCCATCTTGGGGTTCCTATTGCGTCTAATATGAACCTTGCTAGGAATTGGGAGTCGGTTTTAGAGAAGGTTCGGAAGCGATTGTCTTCTTGGAAATCTAAGCTCGCTTCCTCTTTATTTCTTCTCCCTTTTTCGAGCCCCCATTCAAGTGATTAATGGTTTAGAGAAATTACGCCGCAATTTCTTTTGGGGAGGGACGGATGATGTGGGCAAAATGAGTTGGGTGGCTTGGGATAAAGTTGTCGCTCCAATTGTTGTCCAAGTGGTGGTGGCGGTTTAAAAGGAATCAAGACTCACTTTGGCGCAAGGTGGTGTGGTCCATACATGGTAGCGGTCGGGGGTGGTATAATATTCCGGTGAAGGTTTCTATAGGGAGCGCTTGGAAGCAAATTGCTAGTGTCCCAGGGTTACTTCCAATCGGTTCTGACCAAGCCATCAAAGGTAATCTTCGGAGGGGGACGACCATTTTTTTCTGGCATGACTGGTGGCTTTCGGATGATGTGCTACATAAGAAGTTTCCTCTTCTATTTGCATTGGAAAAGAATAAAGGTTGCTTGGTTTCGGACCGATTGCCTAACTCTTCACAGTCTACGAATTTTAATGGGGAATGGAGGAGACGTGATTTTTCAAATCAGGAACAACTTGAACTTGATAACTTACTGCTTCTATTAAATGGTGTGACAACATCTCGTGGTATTGATACTTGGACATGGACCGTGGGTAGCTCAAGAGAATTCTCCGTCAGCAAGGTTAAGAGGTGTATTTTTGATGCAACAAATGTTCTTCCGGCTTCTTCCTTCGAGTGGTGCAATTGGGTCCCCAAGAAGGTGGCAGTTGTTGCGTGGCGAGCTTTCCTGGATCGGCTCCCAACGGTTGATGCTTTGTCGCGGCGAAATATACAGGTAGGGTCGCAGTTGTGTAGCATTTGTGAGACGAATACGGAGTCGGTTGATCATTTATTTACGGGTTGCCCGGTTTTCATGGAGGTTTGGCAAGAGGTGTTATCATGGTGTCAAGTCCCGTCCTTCTTCGCTTTCCATGCTCGGGATTTGTTGCGCTTCCACCTGGCTGCAAAGAATGGTGCTCGTGTTAAAAAAGCATTCTATGGGGTTGTTTTAACGACTTTTTGGAGTATTTGGAAAGCGAGGAACGATCACATTTTCAATCAAAAGGAGGTGTTGGTTCGGCGAATCATTGAAGAGATAAAAGTCATGAGTTACTTGTGGATTACAAATCGCGGTAGGATGTCGGATATGACTTGGGATTCTTGGGGTAGATTTGACTCGTCTAAGATGGGATAGTTTTCGGGGTCCCTTGTTTTCCTTTTGGCCGGTTGTTTTTTGTTTTTGGTGGTTGTTTTTTCGGATTTGTTCCCCGGTTTGTAGCTTGCTAGCCCCTTGCTGGCTTTTTGAATGAAGTTTGTTTGCTGTTCAAAAAAAAAAAAAAAAAAAGAAAATGTCCATATAAAACAAAGATGTCCAAAATTCTTGAAATTGTTCATAAGTTAATGTTATTGTCATTTTTCAAAAGATTAATATGATTGTAAAAAGTGTATCCATTGTAAAAATAGATATGAGTGACACATCTTGTAGATTCTTTTTTTTTTTTTTTTTTTTTTTTTTTTTTTTTTCTCTTATTTGAAAAGGCAATAAAAAGAAAAGAAGTGATATAGTCTGAAGTTAAATTGAAATGAGAAAAATGAGAAGTAATTTTAGCATGAGTTTGAAATGTGTGATTGTGATTTTTCATACTATTCTTATTTTAATTCTATTTTTCATTTGATCCTAAGTCATACTATAAATATAAAACTAGCAATTTTAAAATACTGATGCATAACTCTAAAGATTACAACCACCCTAAAAAGATAATTATGATATCATGACATTAAAACTACCACAAACCTAGAAGTCTTTAGTATTGTAAATGCACTTATACGTAGTTTTTTAGGGCTAGAACCATAGTTGCAGGGATGGAGCCAGTACGGGGGCTGAAGAGTGCTCGGCCACCCCCAGGCCCCAACTGGCTCAAATAGCCCACCTTTCAAGGCCGGATACGAGATATCAGCAAGTGCAGAGTGATAGACGGAAGCATCGAGAGTTCGAGACTGATTTAATCAATTTTAAACTTAAAAATAATGATAAAGTGATATAAAACGAAAAAACTAGTTGATTCATTCGCAACATAAGTTGATATTATTTTATGTTTAATACCACTAGGTCAAAAGAGTTGTCGGAGCTATTCCTCGTGAGGTGGACAATGGCTGGTGTCAAAAGACACCCGAGATCATTATGTTTTCGTCAATCTACACCTTTTATGGAATTTTATTTTTAATAAGTTGAAAAAAATGGATGAGTGCAGGTTACAAGATAAGTGTTTTATTTTGATCGTAAGAAGAAAATGGTTATTTTGAGCCAAGGACCCTCAAAGTCTAAGTTGTTGTCATTTTCTTCCTAATATTTATTTTTATATACTAATTATTGCAATAGAACTTACGAAATTAACAATTTTGCTACAAGTGATTCAATACTGACACATTTGAATCTTTGCATGAAATACTAGTATACTCATATATTGTTCAATAAACTTTTACAAGTGGCATGGAGATAAATCATAACATTAACTTTTAGATATTTACATTAAAGCGATATTATTTGCGATTAGAAACAAAGATATCTAAATCTATACGACGCCCTTGTCTCGTTAAAAAAAAATCTACTTTACTCATCAGTCATCAACTAAAAAAAATGTTATCAACTATACTTAATTTTAAATTTATCTTTTTTTAGTTGGTGAATAAGTAAATAACAATCCATAACGTAATTATATGTTACTACCGAGTTATAAAACATAGAATTGTACATTACTACCGGAAAAATGTTAATACAAATTTTTGGCTCCGCCTTTGCACAGTTCTCAGTTTTCACATTTACCTTCAAAGAATAATAAGAACTATTAAGGGGGGTGGCAATGGTCTAAACCCATACCTCACCATACATCACCTCCCACCAATAATATCATTCCACTTAATCTCATACCTCACCATAGTTTTTAAGTGACAATGGTCATTCCATACCTCAATCATTTTTTTTTTTTTTTTTTTTTTTTTTTTTTAATTCATAATTATATTAAACAATTAAATAAAAATATAATATTTCATTAATAATAAAACAAAAAAAATTACATAATACTTAAAAAAAAATTACATAATACTAAAAAAAAGTACGCATCTAAATATCCGTCGGCCATCCATATTTCTTCGCGTACTCACGTTTTTTGACAATAGTGATCTCTCGCATTCTCGGATCATTTATGTGATCGTGAGGTTGGTTATAGAACCTCAGTGCCCGATGATAAGCCTTTTCTTCAATATTACGGATTTGTGCCGACAACAACTTTTCGGCCAAGTCATCCTTTGCAGACCTTTTCTCCGCTATCGATTCCAATATTTGTGTTTTGCTTATCACGTAGTTGTCGAAGCTCTCAGCAATACTTTCATTTGTCTAGTCGAAGCTTTCGGCCTTCTTGCCTTTTCTTTTCCGTGTAGGAGTTGTGTCGTCATTCAAGTCCGGAAGTACAGTCTCAACATTGTCATTGCTACCCGTCTCGTAGTAGCTAGATGACGACGATTTTCTTTGTTTTTCGGAACTAGCCGAAGCTTCTTGACCCACACATGGTTGTTCCAACCATTTGTCTTCACCCCTAACAACCTCCCATGCTTCAATATGAGTAAAATCCTTGCCCTTTGTTTTCTTTTCATAATCGGCCAAGACATTTTTCATGACGTCAAGATCGCTACACCCACTCTCACGAAGACGTTTCTACAATTAATACAATTATAAAAATTAATACAAGTATGTAAATTAATACAATTATATAAATTAGTTACAAGTATATAAATTAATACAATTATATAGAGTTTAAAAATTATACCGATTGGATGTATAGGCCGTTAAAGACACTTATGGCGGTGTTCAAATTTCCCCACTTTGTGTTCAAGCTATGATGAGTTCGAGTAGTATCTTTCACTTTTGTCTTGAAATGCTCTAGAATTCTTTTCCAAAAACCATCTTTAGTTTGTTCATTACCGACTTTTCGACATGTGGAAATATGAACCCACGCTTTTGCCAAAGCAACCTCTTCGTTTGTCGCCCAATTTCTTTTCTCCGCTCTAGTCGATGTTTTTTTTGGGACTTCTTGAACTTCTTCATCGCCTAATATATAGTATACAAAATAAAATTATAACAAATAAAATTATAACAATTATAACGAATAACAAAAAAAAACATGTATACCGATTGGATTTTCTTGTTGCGTTTCGGGAACATACTCAACGTCATCATCCTCGTAATCATATAACGGTAGTGGTCGTTCGACACTCGGTTCACGTCGCGTAGGAGCGTCACGGTATTCACTGAACGGGTTGAAATCACTAGTCATCGACATCATGTACGGAGGTGGTTGGGGATAATATTGGTGTTGATGAGATGGAAGGTTCATCGGTGGAGGTTGAGGATAATAGTGACCGGCTTGAGGACTCATTTGAGGATAGTAGGGAGATGGTTGTGATTGAACTTGCGGACGAATGGGTTGTGATCGAAAGCCTCGTCCACGACCTTTGGATGAGGTAGAACCATTTTTTCCTTTCCTAGCATCCATCTTTTTTATAAATATAATTGTTGGAAGAAGAAGATGAGAAGAATGTGATTTGAATTGGTGATTTAAAGTGTATATTTACAAGGGAATTTTTTTTTTAACCCAAAATAGCCAAACGGCTGTATTTCTAACCGTTGGAACACGCTCCACTTGAACCTTTCTTCCCAAACCGCTACGACATAATAAGCCGCTCCCCATGCCGCCTCACCCATACCGTACCACTGACAATGGTGTTGCCGTGCGGTATGGGTTCATACCTCACCCAAACCGTGACCATTGCCACCCCCAAGAGGATTAGAATCTAGTATTTGTCGAAAAGTACGTCACGTGAGTTCTTAGTAACACGACACCGACCTTTCCGACAATTACATTTCTTTATGAGTCAAACGACACCAACAACATAAATTGACCATTGGCTACACATTCCATGAACTTGGTAGATTCTGGTCCCACAAACATCATAGTACCTGTTCCAAACCAATAAAAAACTTCCTCGTTTTCTGAAACATACAATGAAACAAGGATATAAAACTCGAGTTTCAAGTATCTTTCGGTTTGTCGACCGACCAAGCCAGTTTTCCCAAATAGATTCGACTATGATTTCGCCCTTTTTCCCTACTTTAACATCACCAGGGTATAGTCGCTCAAGCCAAAGAGCCACCTTCATCACGTCATGCCACGTTGGTTTGATATTGGTGGAATGTGACCACACCCGACCATGGCCAGCTCGTGAATTTCGATGACCACGTGCCATTATCCAAAAAGGCATTTAAATACGCACAAAATATATATGTATCAGTAGTGCATAAACTAATTAAACTCTAGCTTCATATTATGCATGCATTTAATAAAAGTGTATGATATTTCGTGGTCCTCTTCAAGTGATAACCATGTGCAATCGCACCGCATGCACTCTTTTAAAACGGCCCTGCGCCCCCGCCCTCTAACTCCAAAACTTTTTCATGTCCTGGTTTTATTCATTGCAAACTAGATATAAAGTTTAATTTAGAGAACTAATTCACTCTATCAACATATATAATCTCACATCTGGTTTAGAAAAATATACATGAACTTGGAAAAATGATGATATAAATTTTTAGTACAAGCTCATGGACTATGCTACTCCGATCCTATTTCAAATGATCTGATATAAAAACCTTATACGAGTTTATATGTTGGGTATCTAAGGTTAGTAGCGCCTAGCGCATACTTATAGCATATGAGCATTTGTAAGGGTTCAAAAACACATCTGATACCAACGAAAAAAAGCGGTATGTCCCCATTACTCCATCATCACATTCCATTCTTATAAGTGCTCCATCTCATGTGCTTATGTAGTTATAGCAGTGTTGCGAAAAAAAAAAACCTACAAGGCCGATTAATCGCCACCAGCCTTTTCGATTTGGGCAAATCGGTCAAATAAAATGCTCAACGGTAATCAAACTTGTCGAAAACCTTTAAATCTCGTCGGAAATACCCAAAACTCGCTAAAAACTTTTTTAATCACTTTTAATCGTTGTTTATATATTACAAGTTATTTTTCAAGGCAAATCTTGCAGGAAAATTCCAAAACTCGCTAAAAAAAAAAAAAAAAAAAAAAAAAAAAAAAAAAAAGCGAATGTTGGAATTGTCGGTCCGATTAATCACCGCATATACCGATTAGAAGGTACAAGAAGATCGACCGATCAACTGCCGACTCGCGATTTTTTCAACCTTAAGTTGTGGAATATGTTAAGCTAAAAAACTCATTTACCACGTCACATTTTATAAGCACTAAATTTGAAAATTAATAAATCAACGTGTACCACAAGAATAATACAGTAATATAGACAACATCATGAGAAACATAAAAGTATAGTACGGACTCGTGTAGAAAGACAAGTATGTTGCAAATACAATGCATTTAGCCATATCTGATCTTGGATTAATAAGATAATTTATGTTTAATCCATTTTTATTGGAATACCCAATGACCATGTCACAGGTGTCGAAATTGTACGGTCCAAACACGTTACCAACCCATGAATATTTCAGCAAACGTTATCAATTTTCATACAAAGTAAAAAAATAATAATAATAATAAAAAATAAAAAAACCTTTTTTCGGCTTCTTATGTCAAGTTAATTAGACTAGCTTATTGAGGTGCTATATGTGATTTGTGTAAAATAAAGACCGAATAACTGGACTCGAACTAGACAAAACCGAACCGAGCAAAAGTAACAAGGCGAAATAAACTTAGAGGCTCTAGCTAGAGATATGCATTATGCATATGAAGTAACGGCTAATAATTTTTCGGCGGGTGAAAGAGTTTGTGTTGGAGGTGGAACAGTACGTAGTGTTAGTCATGATGATTGTGTCGGTGTTTTGAGATTAAGATGAAGCATCTGTGAGATTTGTTGCAGAAGGGAAGCGCGTAAAAAAATAAGCAGCTTTTAGGGTTTTTGTTTTAGGTATGCATCGACGCTCTTGATACCATGTTGGAATGCATAGGTTTTCATGTATCCAAATATAAGTGTCGATACATAATAAATAGTACTAGTAACAATGAAATTAAACCAAACACATAACTTGATGTTAAGGGGAAGAAATTTTAAAAAAAAATGAAATAGTTTAAGAGCCATGATTTAAACATATAAAATTCCCTAAATATATAACTGCATAGTTGCATTCCAAGTCCTATATAAACCCCTCAAAGCATCCGTTTTCAAACACACTATCATTCAAAACATTATCAAAACCTCCCATTACATAAGCAAAACAAATCCTACTTTTTCACTTAGTTAATTACTTTGTGTTGTTCTTGCATTTGCTCCAAAAATGGCTGACAAAATTGTTCACAACCATACCCCCAAGACCGAAGACCATGGCTTGTTCAGCTGTTTCGGAAAGAAAGATGAAAACGAGAACCAAGAAGAGAAGAATGAAAGCCTATTGGAAAAACTCCACATCACCGACAGCGGTTCTAGTGTAAGCTCTCGTTCCTCTTTTTGTATCGTCTAAACAAATTGTACAAATGTAGCATCGAATATGACTAGGACTTACAAATATGTTGCATTTACACGTCTACGATTTAAATTTATAGATAATTATGAATACCAATATACCTATTAGGTTCGGTATGCACCTTTATATCCTTAGATGATTTTTGTAAAGTTTCATATTGTACACCTTGAGGTGACATAATTCATTTCTAAGAAAATTTTTAGTTTTCTTATACTTATAAATTTCTAGCTTAGTCTATAGCTCATGCATGAACTAATTAACTAGCTATATATAATGCTTGTGATTTTGTGCTAAGATTTTTTAATTTTGATGAATTTTATAGTCCAGCAATGAGGAGTGCAAAGATGGGAAAAAGAAGAAGAAAGACAAGACATTGAAAGAAAAGGTCGAGAAGAAAATCGAAGAAGACAAGGTGAAGATCAATGTCAAGATCGAAGAGGGTAGAGAGAAAGCAGTAGAGCTCAAAGGGAAAACTGCCGAGAAGATTGATGAAGGAAAAGAGAAAATCGAAGAGCTCAAGGAAAAAACATTCGTTAAGATACAAGAGGGCAAAGAGAAAGTCATAGAGGTCAAAGAAAAAATTGGTGAGAAAATTGAAGAGTACATAGAGAAGAAAGAAGCTAAGAAACCTGAAGAACACAAGGGGGATGGAAAAGAGAAATTTGAAGAGCTTAAAGGAAAAACCGCCGATATGATACAAGAGGGCAAAGAGAAAGTCGAAGAGGTCAAAGAGAAAATTGGTGAGAAAATAGAAGAATACAAGGAAAAGAAAGAAGCAAAGAAAGTTGAAGAACTCAAGGGGGACACATTTGTCCCAGTTGTGAAGTACGATGAAATGGTGGCGGTGCCACCTTCATCAGATTATCACGCACCACCACCACCTTCTTGTGAAGTTCTTGTCCACCCACCGGAGCCAACTTCTGAAGCTGCCGAAGAGAAAAAGGGGTTCATTGACATGATCAAGGACAAACTCCCGGGTGGTGGTACAAAGAAGGCAGAAGAAGAACACGCCGCTCCTCCACCACCACAGCTAGTGGCAGCAGCAAATGCCAACCACTACGTGGATGCTGAAACCGAACACAAGGAGAGAAAGGGTATTCTTGAAATGATCAAAGAAAAGCTTCCAGGATATAACTCAAAACCTGAAGAGGAAAAGAAGGAAAAGGTGTGTGATCAAGTATGAGAAAAATGGTTTGTTGGTTTAATTTGGATTTCTTTAGATTTGTGTATGTTAGTTGCATTGCAACTTATTGTTGTTTTTAAATAAGTAGTATTTCGTGATTTTAGAAAGGTTTGTAGGTAATAATTTGTGTCAAGTCTGTAAGGTTTCTATTTATAGCGACTTGTACATAAATTACTATGGTTCTGTACACCATGGATTTCTAATAAAATTTGTTTCTTGTTTAATCTTCTTTTACTAGTAATTAAGTAGATATTTACAAAGTTTATCGACCTAAAATGATGGAATGGACGTAGAGGTATTCACTAGATCAATGTGTACATTTTGGTGCAATGCTCCATTGGCATCGCCTACCTTCAAACATTTTGAAGATTTACGTTCGGACGAGTGTGTTCCACAGTTCCAGTACTACACCCGTAGAATCAATATCCCATATCATGGTTAGTCAGGATATGCGTTACCATGTTGTAGCTTAGAGCACCGGCTATGGGATAAATTTTTTCAGCTTATTCCTCAACCACGTCGTTACGACATTGTGGCTAGTGTTGTTCGGTCAATGTGATGGTGAGTTGGTGACCACGTTGTAAGAAGAATTTTCAAGGTTTTCTTTTTGGTTCTATAATATAGACGGATAAACAAATATGGTCTTTGTTTGTTACTGTTCTTGTGAGGATCGGAAATATGCATGCGAGAGAAAAAAACAGTAGTAACGTTCAAATTAAAGAAAAAGAAAAAGAAATTATGACTACGAGTAAAGAAGGGTTAGCCCAAATCCAATCGTCCACCAAGTCAAGCCCAAGCCAAACCCAAGTCCTTACTATATCAAACCGCCATGCAAGCCTATAAATAAAAGACATAATCGTGCATGCTGTCTAATTATTCATCGACTTCGAATCCTAAACAATGAAGCGTTCAATCGATGATGTCAGCAACACTGTATTCGTGCATGCTAATAAAAAACCTGTATTCAGATCAAAAGCAGAACGACAACAGATAGCCCTAAAACGACTTGAAAAGCAACTTTCCATCCAACATAATCAAACCCCTCGTGAACAACGTCGTCATAGGTGGGATAGAGTACGTGAAGAAGAGAATAGGGTTAGGGAGAAAAATAGGATTGTAGAGAAGCAAGCGAAGAAGCGAGAAGCCGAAGAGGAAGTTGAGTCGATTAAGGAACAATATTTTAGAGCGAAAAAGGTTTTGGGGCTTGGGTTGCAACAGCACGATGTGACTGGTGTCGCCGAGATTGGTTCAGGTAAAGCTGCTGCTTTTATATCTCGTAAGCCGAAGATGCGAGTGATGCAACCATGTGAGAGGTTTCGGTTTTCGTTCAATTGGAAGAATAGGTACTGACACCCTCTAATTAAGGTTTCTTAGAAAATCGATCTGTAATTTGTTTTACGCTAAGATAGTCAGTTTTAGTTTGAGTTGTATTTGTATTGTTTAAGCCATTAGGCTATATATATTGTTTCGGTCCTTTGTTATGTTTAATGAATAAATAACAATTACTACTATTATCTTTCACATGGTATCGAGCCAAAACTAAGGTCCTTTCACGATTTATTTATTTATTTATTTTTCTGATTTTCACGGTAGACTGGTGGTTTGTTTGGTTCGGTTCTCTTAGTCGACTGACGATCGACTTGTAGTGATTTGATTTCTTTTTTTTCTTTTTTTTTTTTGTTCATCTGGCATGGTGGTTAAGTTTGCTTTGGTTTCTTGTTTCAGTCGACTTCATCCAAGTCCACTGTTGGTTTCTTGGTTCCTGTATCACTTGACTATCTCATAGTTAGATTATTGGTTTATTAATTAGGCGACATGTATTCTCTTTGTTATTTGCTATTCGACTTCCTTACAGCCCCTTCCAAAACTGACAAGCTTTACGCGGTTAACGCCATTTTGAATCAAAAAAACAGTTAAGCTCGACGTGGACAAAGCAAATTATATACACTACACCAAAATCAGGGTTTGGGGACGGACATATTATTTGGGTCGACTTTGTCGTCCCAAATTGCATGTAGGACCCACACGGTTTTCAACAAATACAGAAGTCAGATAAGAACTTTTGACCCATGCATTTTGGGACGACAATGTCGTCCCATTTTGTAATTATTTAATTTTTTAGTATTTAAATAACTTTTCACGAAAATTAAATACATCCCGCCAGTTTTTTTTACCCCGCCAAACACTTTGGGACGACATGTCGTCCCAAACTGTAAATCTATTTTTTTAACACCAGTTTTTAGTTAAATTATTTATTTTAAATAATTTTATTTAATATAGAATTAAAATTAAATAGTTTATATTTATGATTAAATACTTTAATCTAAAATTAAATACATTTATAGAATTAAAAAAATATTTACCGCCAATTGTTTCCCGCCATTATTTTTACCGCCAATAGTTTCCCGCCATTATTTTTAATTAGTTTATTTAATTTTAAAAAATTATTTTTATTTAATTTAAATAATTTTATTTAATATAGAATGAAAATTAAATAGTTAATATTTATGATCAAATACTTTATTTTAAAATTAAATACATTTTTCCCGCCATTATTTTTCCCGCAAAGTTTTCCTTATATATCCCGTCAAAACATAAATAACCACAAAACACACGTAACAATAAAATGGCTGATTACACGCCGGAAAAAGAGTGGTAACTGGTTTTATCGTCCATATATCTCTTTACTCGAGTTCCGAGTGATAACCGCCAGAACTGGGCAGGCAGGGGCAGGAGGTTACCTGGTGGTGGCTCAACCGCTCGCAGGTTCACACGTGGGCATGCTACTGAAGATTACGTTACTAGGGAGCATATGGCAGAGGCGATGAGGGAAACCAAGGCTGCTCAAGAACGGGCTCGTCAGGCTGAGGCAGAAGCTGCCGCGGGTAGGCAAGAGTCTGCTGCGGCTAAGGAAGCCGCTGTCGCGGCCCAAGCCGCAGTTGGGACATACGGATCTTACCTTCAGAATTTTTTGTCCCACTACAACTCACAAGGTAATCCATTTTCACCCCCCTTTCCCTCGGTACCCATTCCTACCCCTTTTCCCCCTCCCGGCCCTTATGGTTTCCAAGCTTCCACTTTCAACCCCAATAATGCATTTGCCGGTTGTTATCGCCCCACCTTTCCAAACTCTATCACGTGCCCAGGTACTAGTTCGAACTATGCTATGCCGCCACCAGACCTTAACTGGTACAATTAACAAAATAATCCCCATTTGAGCCAAAATGATCATATTGATAATAATGACTTGAATAATAATGATGATGATAGTGGGGATAATAATGAGGCGGGCAACGAGTCGGGTGACGAGTCGGGCGGCGATTCGGGCGGCGAGTTCTTTGAGGAGTAGGCGGGAAGTTAGTTTGTGTATTTTAGACTTATTAATATTATGGAATAGTATTGTATTTGTCGAATGTTATTTAGGAAATTTGAGACATGTTATTTAGGAAATTTGCGCCTTGTTGGTTTGAGACATGTTAGTTTGAGACTTGTTAGTTTAAGAGTAGTTTACTTTGTATCGTATTTGTTAAATGGTATCGTAGAATTGTGGAATGTTATTCGATCCGTTTAGTAATTTGGTATTGTATCATATTGTCGATTTGGTATTGTGGATTGTGATTGATTACAGGTTGCATTTATTTTGGTAGATTTTTTCCCGAAAAAAATCCGGAAAAAATCTGGAAAATATGCAGTTTCCTGCATTTTTTTTTGGCCATCCAGGACAATTAGGGACGACATTGTCGTCCCTAATATACAAAGCATGTCGTGCCATTCTGCACAAAGTGGCCACCTGTTTTTCCACGTGTGTATACAATTTGGCACGACAATGTCGTGCCTTTTTGCAATTTAATTAACTTTTTTAGGTTAATTTAAAAAGATTTAAAAAAAAAAAAAAAAAAAAAAAGTACGACATTGTCGTCCCAAAGCTGATTTTCAGGTTGAATTTTATTTGGGCCCCACAACATCTGTCGTCCCAAAGTCTAAAGCAAATGTCGTCCCAAATTTTTTTGGGTCAACACAACAGGGTCTACCAAAAAAGCACGACATGTCGTGCCTTTTTTTCTTTGGGTCGATATTATTTGCATTTTTGGGACGAGATTGTCGTACCAAAATACATTTTTTTTTAGTGCTAGTGAAAGGTGAAACAAATAGAATACGTGTCGGAAGGACGAGTTACGTTTGTTTTTGCTATTCTTTGTTGTTATATAGTTTTGGGGATGTAAAATATGAAGACAAGGCAAATATTTGCTAATGAAAACATTTTTTGGAAGGAAGTTGGTAATTTTCTTTCATTCTAAAAGTAACATACATGACATGAACATATATAAACCAAGGCCATATTGATATTACATATAGCCATTGGTAGTCAATTAACATTTAGGCTTTGTTTGTTTTTTTCAAAAAAGCTCTTCTTTCCTCTTATGTCTGCAGGCGCGCAGACATTATGCTTGAAGACCGTTTGTTTTTTTTCAGACATAAGAGGTTAGAATCACTTCTTTCCTCTTCACCAATGCAGACATAATTTAGGTCTTTTTTCCACTTCTTTCCTCTACACCAATGCAGACATAAGAGGAAAAACGAAAGAAGTACTTCAATAGCACAAAAAACAAACGGTCTTCTTCTTGCAGATGAAGAGCTTAAATGTACCTCTTCTTCTGCAGACATGGTTTGCAGATGAAGATGTAATAGCTCTGAAAAAACAAACGACACCTTAGTCACCTTACAACTTCTAAAACCCTGGTACCGTATCAGAAGATCGTTTTTTTTTTTGAAGAAATCATTCCATTCGAGCCGAATTTTGCTTTTTTAACATATTTTATAAGGTGTTTCTATCGTTTGTTCCCTGTGAACTAGTCTGCGAACAAGGTCTTATACAACAAAGTGTTCACCTAGAAAATATGGGTGCATAAACCATTCTATACATGTCAACCCACTTAGCATTAGAGTGCATTCTTGGTATTTTATTGCGTTTAAGACCCATAGATCGAGACCATTATCGTCGTTTAAAGTATGAGCTGTATGTATTTTTTTTTTTTTAACGGCGATTTATTAATAAAAAACTAGCAAGATGCTAAAATTACAAAGAAATAAGGTACGGGTTCTTAAGCCAGTCGATCCAAGTGAACGACGCTTTACTTCTAAATTTACACCAAGTAAACGAATAAGACACTATGTTATCGAAAAGAGCGCCCTTCATGGAACCTTTGTTATCAAATAAAATCTTGTTTCGGAAGTTCCAAATCCCCCACCACATAACGTAAAAAACGCCTTCTAACATCATCTTAAGGTTAGTAGAGAACCTGATTGAAGAAAGCCAGGTCAGCCAATCCCCATAGGACGAAACTCCCGCATATGCCACATTCCACCAAGTAGTAATTTTCCTGTAAATCTGATCCGCCACGCTGCAACTGAAAAAAAGATGAGAGACAGTTTCAACTCCGCTGTTGCATAAAGGACATGAGATGGAGCCTATGAGCTGTATGTATTTGACACAAACATTTGGAAACCTTTGGATTTTTGTAGCGATTCTATTATTTATTTTTTTTCAAAAAAGATTTTTGACTTATAAGATGTGGTGTATATCGGTTTGGTTATTGGGTTGTTCGGTTTATTCAGTTTAGTTAAAAGAACTTTCTGGGTAAAATCGAACCAAAAATCGAATTTGAATTGAGTCCGGTTTTCAGTTTGACCCAAATAACCCGAATTACAAAATTTATACATTTCTATATTTAATTAGATAGAATTTAGCAGCAAAAGGGAAATCAAGCTTAAAATATGTTATATTTATAGTGAGTTTTATTTTTTTTATATAAGTATATAAAAAAACTATATATTTATGTGAATTCGGTTTTTAGTTCGGTTCGGTTTTTAGTTTGTTAAAATCATATTCAAATCGAAAACCGAATAATTAATTCGGTTCGGTTTGGTTCTGAAAAAATCGGTTCGGTTACAAATTTGATTAAATTTTATTTGGTTTGATTTGGTTATTTTCGATTCTTGTGCATATTACCCGAATCGTGAAGACTCCTAAATTTAAGATGTGTAATATGATTCGGTTTTTAACAAGTACAAAGATGAGCCCAACAATGGTTAACTTTAAAACTGATACACAGATTAAATAATTTTGGTGTGGGCTGTTATGACCATGGTTCGATTACAGGCTAACTTGGGCCGACATGTGTATTGGAAAAGATGAAACAAACGGTCGGATAATCTTTTGTTTCTCAACAAATGATATATCTTCCTAGACTTATTTTTAGTTATCTTCCTAAGAGCATGCCCAATGTTCACGCCCCAACGGCGTTAAAGCCCCAAACAACGCGCGTTATTGCGTTAAACCCTTTGGAAGTGCACCGTATTCACGCCGTTAGTCCCTGGGCGTTAAGGGGCTAACGCGCGTTATTGATTAAAAAAAAAAAAAATCATTTCACCCCCCTAAGCCATTTCAAATAAATTTTCACTTACACCCCCTCAACCTATTCAAATTCAAATTTAAATTATACTGGTCAATTCTGGGCGGGATAAATTCAAATTCAAATATGAAATTTAAAAATCAAATATGAGCGGGATTTATTCAATTTCAAAATCAACTCTGCCTATATATACAACTCTACCAGAGTTGTTTAGAACACACAACACACACAAGTTACACACACAACTCACACACAAAAAATGTCTCGCAAAGATTTTTCTCAACAATTCCCCAGCCCAGTAAAGTTGCCGGAAACCAGCTTTCCAAATCCAAATCACTTGCCGGAAACCAGCTTTCCAACTCTACCAGAACCTGATGTTTACTCTACACCACCAGAAAATATCTTTCCGGTGGGTTTTGAAAACATCCCGTACCTCCCAATTGTTCCAACTTCACATGTGAACAGTCCACAGGTGGATTTTCAAAACCACCCCAGCGGGTTAAGTGAGGCTTCCCTCCGGCAACTGGAACAAGATGAAGAAAAAGTTAGGGAGATTATGGAAGAGCAAGCACGTGAAGAGGTTGCTCGCCGTGAGCAAGAAGCACGGGAAGCTAAGTACCTCCAAGATAACTACTTCGACAAAATGGAACGTGTCACAATTCTCAAATTCCGGTCATTTCTTAAATTAAATATGCATCATGTTAGTTCATTCATGATTTTTCATTTCACATTAAACGCGTAATTTTTATGTTTAATAATTTTTATCGCGTGAGTTTTTATTTTGATTATTTAACCCGTTACTTTCAAAAATGATCCCGAGGTATTTTTAAACTTACATTTAGTTCATAAAAACTATATTTTTAGTTTTCCTAGTGTTTCACATTTATTTGGTATTTTTAATCGTTAAAGTTTAATTATTACGTCGTTTTCTTAAAAATTTTACGATAATTATTTTATCACCCGATTTTCACAAGGAAAGTATTTTTACAATTTTTATCAACTCATTACATTGTATTTTGATCTAACAAAAACTTACTTGTACCACAAATTCCCATTTACCTATAATTGTACATTTTACTTATTTTTTTTCTACAAATTATTACAAATTACACAACAAATAATACAAGTATAAGTTTAAAAAAAAAATATATATATATATAAATGGAGACAACCCTCCCCCAAAAACCGGCCAAGGGGAGGGTATGTCATAAATATTGTATGGTTTGTGCTTGAAAATGTTTTCTACACTTACATAAGTCTTCTACCTCAATAATTCACCTCATTTCTCAAATCAAGTGTTAGTGTAAAAAGTTTATTTCTCTCTTTTCTTGGCTTATCATAACCGGCCACTCAAGAGCAACCAAGGGATCAAGTTTTTTTGCAACATCAAGTGTTTAAACAACCTAGATCATATCCTTTTCATGGTTTCGAAATAAAAACCAAGGATATTTAAGATAATCCTTTGTTACCTACACCTCTTCACTTGCACTAGTAAGCATATTCTTATCATTTTTAAGTTTCCTTATTATTTTCATAAGTTTCTTATCATTTTTGGAGCTTATATGCATGTTATGTAGTTTATACCATTTATTTCTTGATTTTTAAGTTATATATACAATATGGTCATCCTATAATTATTCCCAAGTTATTCTTTGGTCTTGATGGTGATTAGGAACCCATGACACCCTAAGAAGGTGTATGGTAGGATTAGATTAGCTTTGGAGTTGATTTGAAGGGATTAGAATAGGTTTTGTCCGAGAAAAACTATTTTCGTAAACTATAATTTGTGATCTGTCCTTAAAACGAAATTCTGGAAAAACCCACTGATGGTACGACATTTTGGCCTTGATAATTAGAAAATATACTTTAAAACGAATCCGTGGCCTTTTGAACGGATAAAAACGGAGTTATAACGAAGCCGTGGTGAATTTTTAAAGTTTGGCGACGAAAAGTATATTTTTCTGAAAAAGACAGCATGCAGTTTTTACATATTTCGGGTCAAAAACGAGCCTTAAGCTTCACAAATTATTTCGACTTCTCAAAAATATATTAGTTTACTTCGATACGAAGCTAAGGACATATTTTACGTAGAAAACGGATTTAAAACGACAAATATATGGCCGTTTTTATAAAGTTGCCGTAAATATTATTTTCTGAAAAATTATATTATTTCTACGATTCAAGTATTTCATTAGCTATATCGTCCATGTTTGCGGCAGTTTTTAACCATGATGCAAAACTTTTTATAACGAAGTGTCTTCTAGTAAAATAAAGTTCATCGGCCATATTTTTCAAAACAAAAAGCCGTTTGTCAAGCGGAGTTATGATAAATTATTTACGGATGTTCAAACATTGGCCGAAACTTATTTTCTGCACAACATTAACAAAAACCACCATCTTGAGCCTTTGATATCTTTATGATCGAGACCTTTTGGACGAAAACTCCTGAACTGAAACTTTTAGATATCGATGCAAACTTTCCAAAACCGTCGAGTTCGTTCTCTAACGATCGACGTACACCGTTTTACGACCACTTTTCCGGAGCCATTTTTGTTGATTTCATGGTTTTTCCGACGACATTGTTTTGCGACGAAAAATGGTAATTTCACCAAAAATCATTATAAAACCATTGTAGGATGACATTTTGACGTAAAAACATGTAAAGTCATTTTTGAAGGGTCAAGACGTCAAAAGAGTATTTTTCGACGACGAGTAATATTTTCAAAAACCCGTAAATGGTATAAATAACATACGAAGTGCATGCATAACATTACATTGCAATTCATGACATATCATATCATTGATAATAGGTCCCGGTTGACGCATTACATTATAAACCTCGGTGTACTCACTTTTGTCATCGCCTCAGTTTACCAAGTGAGTAATCACTTCCCCTTTTTACCGCTTTACTATATTTTTGGGGCGAAATGCATGACCCATATTTGAAATAAATTGATTATTACTTCTATGAACTCTTTAGACTTGAACTTTTGAACTGGACTTAGACTCTTGGACTTAATTATGAACTTATGACTTGTTGAACCGTACATGTTATGACCTTGTCCCAAAGTCTCCTCTGTTCGGAGCATCACTATAAAGCCTCGCCTTATTGGTGGAGCGTCTCAATAAATCTCGCCTAGGTGGTCGAGTGACAAAGGAGTCTCCTCTGTTCGGAGCATCACTATAAAGTCTCGCCTTATTGGTGGAGCGTCTCAATAAATCTCGCCTAGGTGGTCGAGTGACAAAGGAGTCTCCTCTGTTCGGAGCATCACTATAAAGTCTCGCCTTATTGGTGGAGCGTCTCAATAAATCTCGCCTAGGTGGTCGAGTGACAAAGGAGTCTCCCTTGTTGGAGCAGTGCAAAGTCTCCCATGTTCGGAGCATCGCTAAATTATTATATATTTGGTACAATGTTGTGAACTATTATGACCACTTACACTCGACTACTTGACGTACTATATTTTTGTGCAATGGGTTGTGTACACACAGGTTGCAAGTTTTGTATGGGCGGAATTTGGAACTGAGTGGATACACAATGCCTTTGCTTTGAGAACTATTTTCGTTGACCGAAAGCTTTGAATATTTCTTACGATTTTTCTTATTTCGCTAAGCGTGTTTACTCACCAACTATTTTCATAGTTGACCCGTTTTTCTCTCATGCATTTCAGGTGATCGTTAGTAGCTTTTCTATCAAGTCTTGCATAAAGAAGTTTTCACTTGTCGCTACAAGTCGTATGTAATAAAACTCTATATTTTGGAATCTAAACTTTGTAATATATTTGCCGATGCCGGCTAAACTGGAATTGTAATGGTGTAATATTTCTTTTTAATATTAATGTGGGTATGTTCTATTAACTTGTGCTTATGTTCCCTTCCGTTACACCTCGTGTTTCCGCCTCCGGCGAGGGTGTGACAGATTGGTATCAGAGCCAAAGGTTATAGAGAATGCCGATTTTTCAAAAATAAAAATCACAGCTATAACCGGAAAAATTTTTTTTTTTATTTTATTTTATTAAACATTGAACATCATCCGAGTCAACTAGTCCTATCGTTGCATCGTTACTCATAAATTATACATAGCCTGATCAACTATGTCTAATTTATGAAGAACCATGCAATGATAAGAGTGGTAGTTTTAAATCATGTTTAGTCGAGTCTTTTGAGTCTGGTCACCTGAAGTTGCATTGGTCGGGTGGGTATGCATAGCATGTTTTTACGTTCACGTCTACATTACCGTACCTTGTTCATATCTTCTCTTTTCCATCTTTCGACTTGTTAGACATAGCATGTCTCTGTTCTTGTCATGTTTCGATCACTATAACACATTACCACCGTTCTGCACCTCATCTGACTTCGTTCGAATGTCGTTTACTCAACCCGATGTTTTGATCCACTGTAGGATCATGGCTGCAAGAAACACACGCTCAGGAAGCAACAGCAACGGCAACCCAAACAGCAACGGCAACCCAAACAACAATGACCATCCAAACAACAACGCTACTGGAATAGCGGATCTACTCACTCAAATTATAACACATCTCGATGCTAGACGAACCAACAACGGAGAAGGTTCTTCAAACGCTGGTCAAGGATGCAGCTACAAAACTTTCATGACATGTAAGCCAATGGAATTTCATGGTACTGAGGGTGCCATTGGACTGCTAACCTGGTTCGAGAATGTTGAGTCGAAGCTTAGTATCACGAAATGTGCTGAAGGAAACAAGGTTGAGTTCTCTGCTGGGCTACTACAGGGTCGAGCATTGACCTGGTGGAACAACCAACTACAGACTAGAGGAAGAGAGGCTGCAAATGCATTATCTTGGGAAGCATTCAAGAAACTACTAACTGATGAGTACTGCAGAAAAGATGAAGTGCAGAAACTGGAAGAAGAATTTTGGAATCACTTGATGGTAGGAGTAGAGATCGACAAGTACACGATCCGGTTCCACGAGCTAACTAGGATGGTTCCTCACATGGTTTCCACTGTGGAGAAGTTGATTGACCGATATATATGGGGATTGATACCGGAAATTAGGAGGGATGTCACTTCGTCGAAACCAACCACTCTGCAAGCCGCTGTGAGTATGGCGTATCGCTTGACGAATGATGTGATCAGGTCTGGAGAACTAACAAAAGCAAACGACAATGGACGAAAGCGACAGGAGGATCACCAGGGAAACCGAGATCAAAATCAGCAAAACAAGAGGCAGCGAATAACTCAGAACTATAGGGCGACCACCCAGGAGCGCAAAGGATATGCAGGTCCACATCCTTTGTGCACTCGATGCAATTATCATCACTTAGGAGACTGCCCAAGGTGCGGCAAATGTGGACAGACGGGCCACTTCGCGAAAAATTGCTCAAACAGAACTGGAAATCAGGGACAAAGAAAAGCATGTTACGAGTGTGGAAGTCTAGATCACCTTCGCAATACCTGTCCAAAGTTGAAAAGAACTCCCAATCAAGGAGGAAATCGTCCAAACCTGGCGTTGGCAATAGAAGGCCCACAAGATCAGAACATTGAAATTCCTCCCGCACGTGGTCGAGCATTCTATCTGGGTACCGAGGAAGCCCGCAACGCTTAACGGGTACATTCTTTCGAACAACTACTTTATTTCTGTGCGACATGATTTTGAGTGCATAACTTTCTTCCAATTCTTACCACGTTCACGACATTGATTAATTTGAGACCTATTGATATCGACCTTAGTTGTTATATATTTTGTTGATTGGATTTGATTGTGTAAGCAAATCGAATATCGAGCGAATCTTTCAAAAGACTTCATTCAAGGATGTGGCATCCTACCTTTCTAACAACTTGTTTCCTAGCTTGATCTAGTGACAGTTCTTGTTTGATGAGTTGCGAAAATCAAGCTAAGAGACAAGTTTACTCAAGTCGGTTTAGTTTAATCTCATGACAGTTCTTGTTTTATGAGTTGTGAGATTAAATTAGAATCGACTACCTAAAGGTCTTTTGAGAGCTACGTTCGATATTGGATAAGTTTACCCTATCAAATCTGATCACGGACACGTACTTAGTTATATGGGGAACCTGTACGCATGGGCATTGATATGATCATTTAGACTGTTTGTACGAGCATGAACTTTTAGAACTCTTGTCGAGGTTCGGACCATAGTATCGTTAATCGAATCACGGGGACGTGATTCCGCTGACATGGGAAGAATGTCACAATTCTCAAATTCCGGTCATTTCTTAAATTAAATATGCATCATGTTAGTTCATTCATGATTTTTCATTTCACATTAAACGCGTAATTTTTATGTTTAATAATTTTTATCGCGTGAGTTTTTATTTTGATTATTTAACCCGTTACTTTCAAAAATGATCCCGAGGTATTTTTAAACTTACATTTAGTTCATAAAAACTATATTTTTAGTTTTCCTAGTGTTTCACATTTATTTGGTATTTTTAATCGTTAAAGTTTAATTATTACGTCGTTTTCTTAAAAATTTTACGATAATTATTTTATCACCCGATTTTCACAAGGAAAGTATTTTTACAATTTTTATCAACTCATTACATTGTATTTTGATCTAACAAAAACTTACTTGTACCACAAATTCCCATTTACCTATAATTGTACATTTTACTTATTTTTTTTCTACAAATTATTACAAATTACACAACAAATAATACAAGTATAAGTTTAAAAAAAAAATATATATATATATAAATGGAGACAACCCTCCCCCAAAAACCGGCCAAGGGGAGGGTATGTCATAAATATTGTATGGTTTGTGCTTGAAAATGTTTTCTACACTTACATAAGTCTTCTACCTCAATAATTCACCTCATTTCTCAAATCAAGTGTTAGTGTAAAAAGTTTATTTCTCTCTTTTCTTGGCTTATCATAACCGGCCACTCAAGAGCAACCAAGGGATCAAGTTTTTTTTGCAACATCAAGTGTTTAAACAACCTAGATCATATCCTTTTCATGGTTTCGAAATAAAAACCAAGGATATTTAAGATAATCCTTTGTTACCTACACCTCTTCACTTGCACTAGTAAGCATATTCTTATCATTTTTAAGTTTCCTTATTATTTTCATAAGTTTCTTATCATTTTTGGAGCTTATATGCATGTTATGTAGTTTATACCATTTATTTCTTGATTTTTAAGTTATATATACAATATGGTCATCCTATAATTATTCCCAAGTTATTCTTTGGTCTTGATGGTGATTAGGAACCCATGACACCCTAAGAAGGTGTATGGTAGGATTAGATTAGCTTTGGAGTTGATTTGAAGGGATTAGAATAGGTTTTGTCCGAGAAAAACTATTTTCGTAAACTATAATTTGTGATCTGTCCTTAAAACGAAATTCTGGAAAAACCCACTGATGGTACGACATTTTGGCCTTGATAATTAGAAAATATACTTTAAAACGAATCCGTGGCCTTTTGAACGGATAAAAACGGAGTTATAACGAAGCCGTGGTGAATTTTTAAAGTTTGGCGACGAAAAGTATATTTTTCTGAAAAAGACAGCATGCAGTTTTTACATATTTCGGGTCAAAAACGAGCCTTAAGCTTCACAAATTATTTCGACTTCTCAAAAATATATTAGTTTACTTCGATACGAAGCTAAGGACATATTTTACGTAGAAAACGGATTTAAAACGACAAATATATGGCCGTTTTTATAAAGTTGCCGTAAATATTATTTTCTGAAAAATTATATTATTTCTACGATTCAAGTATTTCATTAGCTATATCGTCCATGTTTGCGGCAGTTTTTAACCATGATGCAAAACTTTTTATAACGAAGTGTCTTCTAGTAAAATAAAGTTCATCGGCCATATTTTTCAAAACAAAAAGCCGTTTGTCAAGCGGAGTTATGATAAATTATTTACGGATGTTCAAACATTGGCCGAAACTTATTTTCTGCACAACATTAACAAAAACCACCATCTTGAGCCTTTGATATCTTTATGATCGAGACCTTTTGGACGAAAACTCCTGAACTGAAACTTTTAGATATCGATGCAAACTTTCCAAAACCGTCGAGTTCGTTCTCTAACGATCGACGTACACCGTTTTACGACCACTTTTCCGGAGCCATTTTTGTTGATTTCATGGTTTTTCCGACGACATTGTTTTGCGACGAAAAATGGTAATTTCACCAAAAATCATTATAAAACCATTGTAGGATGACATTTTGACGTAAAAACATGTAAAGTCATTTTTGAAGGGTCAAGACGTCAAAAGAGTATTTTTCGACGACGAGTAATATTTTCAAAAACCCGTAAATGGTATAAATAACATACGAAGTGCATGCATAACATTACATTGCAATTCATGACATATCATATCATTGATAATAGGTCCCGGTTGACGCATTACATTATAAACCTCGGTGTACTCACTTTTGTCATCGCCTCAGTTTACCAAGTGAGTAATCACTTCCCCTTTTTACCGCTTTACTATATTTTTGGGGCGAAATGCATGACCCATATTTGAAATAAATTGATTATTACTTCTATGAACTCTTTAGACTTGAACTTTTGAACTGGACTTAGACTCTTGGACTTAATTATGAACTTATGACTTGTTGAACCGTACATGTTATGACCTTGTCCCAAAGTCTCCTCTGTTCGGAGCATCACTATAAAGCCTCGCCTTATTGGTGGAGCGTCTCAATAAATCTCGCCTAGGTGGTCGAGTGACAAAGGAGTCTCCTCTGTTCGGAGCATCACTATAAAGTCTCGCCTTATTGGTGGAGCGTCTCAATAAATCTCGCCTAGGTGGTCGAGTGACAAAGGAGTCTCCTCTGTTCGGAGCATCACTATAAAGTCTCGCCTTATTGGTGGAGCGTCTCAATAAATCTCGCCTAGGTGGTCGAGTGACAAAGGAGTCTCCCTTGTTGGAGCAGTGCAAAGTCTCCCATGTTCGGAGCATCGCTAAATTATTATATATTTGGTACAATGTTGTGAACTATTATGACCACTTACACTCGACTACTTGACGTACTATATTTTTGTGCAATGGGTTGTGTACACACAGGTTGCAAGTTTTGTATGGGCGGAATTTGGAACTGAGTGGATACACAATGCCTTTGCTTTGAGAACTATTTTCGTTGACCGAAAGCTTTGAATATTTCTTACGATTTTTCTTATTTCGCTAAGCGTGTTTACTCACCAACTATTTTCATAGTTGACCCGTTTTTCTCTCATGCATTTCAGGTGATCGTTAGTAGCTTTTCTATCAAGTCTTGCATAAAGAAGTTTTCACTTGTCGCTACAAGTCGTATGTAATAAAACTCTATATTTTGGAATCTAAACTTTGTAATATATTTGCCGATGCCGGCTAAACTGGAATTGTAATGGTGTAATATTTCTTTTTAATATTAATGTGGGTATGTTCTATTAACTTGTGCTTATGTTCCCTTCCGTTACACCTCGTGTTTCCGCCTCCGGCGAGGGTGTGACAGAACGTCGATACATGAATGGGGAGTTTAATTTTCCGGCAACCAGTTCTGATGGTTGGGACTCGGATTATTCGTTTTTTTAAGTTTTAGTAGTTGTATTTTCATCAGTATGCGTTGTATCTTTAATTTTTAATGTAATTCGTGTTTAACGTTTAATGTACTTGGTGTTTTAATGTTAAATGTGATATGTGTTTTAATAAATGAAGTGTTTGTTTTAGTTTAAGGGTTGAAATTGAAAATATGAAATGTTATTGATATTGATGTTATTGGGATGTTATGGTTGTGGGTGTTTTTTGGGGATGTTAATGTTAAATGTTAAAGCTGATGTGGCGCTGACGTGGACGGTGTTATTGGTGTTATAATGTTATGGTTGTGCATGCTCTAATTGAATCAGGGTTTAACATGTGTCATTTGAAAAGATAAATAGGAGCAAGTTTAAGAGAAGTTATTTATTTTCGGAAAAAAAAAATGTTTCAGAACTACATTTATATGATTAGAGTTACTTTATTTTGCTTACCCACAAATTCATACTTAATAAGAGACAAATCACATCATTCATCTAGTTTGATCTAATAGTAAGGATTAACCTAAGTTGTTTTTTTCTCATAAACCTTTATGGCTTTATGCATTAAAATTTATTGTATTTGTAAATTACGAATTCGTGGTAAATAACTGGTGCGTTTGGTAT
Organism: Chrysanthemum seticuspe; assembly: GCA_019973895.1. Taxonomy (NCBI): domain Eukaryota; kingdom Viridiplantae; phylum Streptophyta; class Magnoliopsida; order Asterales; family Asteraceae; genus Chrysanthemum; species Chrysanthemum seticuspe. The sequence continues at coordinate 18,047,123 of BPTQ01000004.1, read as the reverse complement.
GCCGTCAAGAATCACAATGGGTATGAGTTTGATAGTAGTGGTGGGTCCTTCGGTATGAAAGATCCATACCCTACTCTTGTGAAGTATATGGAGTATGGAACATATATATCATTCATTACCATTTTTGATAGATTTGCATCTTAAACAAACGGATGTAGGGCTGAGCACAAAACCGAAAAAACCGAGCCGAACCGGAAACCGAGCCGAACCGGACCGAACCGAACCGGACCGACCATTTTCGGTTCGGTTTCGGTTCTATGTCTTAATGGATTTCGGTTTTCGGTTCGGTTCGGTTCGGTTCGGTCCGACCCAAAACCGACCAAACACGCACCTAAAGCATGTAAACCGGGCCGAACCGACCGAACCGACACAAAACCGAACCGAACCGATTCGTTTCGGTTTCGGTTCATGTTTTTATGAAATTCGGTTCTCGGGTCACGTCGGTTCGGGTCGGTTCGGTTCGGTTCCGGACCTTTGCTCAGCCCTAAACGGATGATTGGAATGAAAGTTCATTCCTTCATTCCCTGGAATGGATACCAAACGCACCCTAAATATATAAATAAATGACAAAAAATGTTTAGATCCATTAACTTTTTAAAAATGTGAAAAAGAAACAGGTGTCCAAATAATTGAAATTTGTTTTTGACACAAGACATGTGCTTTTCTTTTTCTTGCCACCACATGAGAAAAATTATATGTGCATCTCATTCTCTCAAATAATAATTGATGCTTTATAATAAAGTTGGTCTCAAAAATAATATTACTTTTGCTTGATACATTTTTAGTATTTTATATATAAAAAAATATATGCATATTACTATATATACTAAAACACAATCCGGTACACTGTAGCTACAGTGCACGCGAAACTTTCAATTTTGGCACTTTTAGCCCCTGAGGTTACTGTTCAATTACAAAGTTAGTCCTTAACGTCCGTTAACTAACAGTCGAGGATTAAATTTGCAACGTAACAATAACTTGAGGGGCTATTTCTGTGCAAATATTAAACAAAAACAGCCCCTGAGGTTACCTTTTTTTTTCACCGTTAGTCCCTAAGGACTAACGTTGCAACAGCCCGTTAGTTTAGGGACTAAAAACGAAAATGTCACTGCTACAGTGCGTAACAGTGCAGAATAGTACCTGCTACAGTACACGCCCAGTTTTGAATAGTTCGTTTACTGTTCATTTGCATTTTACACTTTTAGTCCCTCAAATTAGCTTCAAATTGTACCGTTAGTCCCCCGTTATCGACCTTTTGCAAATTTCGTCCTTGATAACCAAAAAAAAAAATCTACAATATTTTTTTTACATCCCCGCAGCAACGCGCGGGTGCCCCTGCTCGTTTTAACTAAAAATAGTTATTTTAAATAAATTATGTGCGCGAAAGTTAGGAAAAGGACAGAGGGGTAGGTATTAATGTCTTAAATAAATAAATAAATAACTTTTGTTTACGATATTAGAATGTCTAAAAGTATGACATAATGTGAATAGTGGTGATATTGAATTATTTGAACGATAATTAATCTTAGGTGAAAGTATGAAACGATAATTAGTTTCACATTGGCCGATTAATATAATCATGTCAAAATAACAAATGATATTTTGCTTAGTGATACCGAAAATGGAAAGTTAAATGTTTCTTCTTCAAATTATGTTATAGACACTCATTGCCGTCTTCAAGAGAGGCCTAAAACGAGACTTCAAATAGAGGCCTTGATCTTTTTAGATTTGCGAGTTGACATTATTCAGTTTTTAGCTCATTATAAACGTTCATAAATTTACAAAGCGACTAAAATGAAGCGCATGTAAAGAGTTAAAACAATAGAATGTATTTTCAAGCAAATTAAGATTGAAAAGGCCGGAAAAAAATATTTCTAATTTATAACGGTGAATCATGTCATCGTTTCCTTTAAGATCTTTACGCACGATTAGGTGTGATTCGTAACTTATAGAATTAAGATAAAAGTAAACCGGATAAAAGAGAAGACATAATGATTATGATTTGTAAACCTTATTTAGTAAGGATAAAGTTATAATGTTAAACGGAATAGTAAAATTCAAATGATTAGTTGATATTGAAAAGACTATTACAGAAAATAACATAAAGTTTTCAGAATAATTATGCACATTGAAGTAACTATATTTTGACCATTTAATTAAGTTGGTTAGAGACTTATGTTCTTAACGTATTTTTTGTTTTTTTAGCTTTAGTAACTATGCTTTGTGGTTTTATCAAACATATAATTTGTAATGTGTATATACAAAGTTAACAAGGTGTTATTCGTTTTATCAATATACAAAAGGCTAAAGTATTTTTTACTAACCCAACATCAGGGTGCGTTTGGTTGTCCACTATGAGAATGAGACTATCACTATGAAAGTGATTAAAGGTGTTTGTTTAAGATGAGAGGGCCCACCACTATGGTAATGAATGATGAATATATTCCATACTCCATATATATCAAGAGACCTAGGTATGAATCTTTCATAGAAGAGGGACCCACCACTACTATCAAACTCATACACATTGTCATTCATGGCGGTATACCAAACGCACCCAAATCCAAATCCATATGAATATATGTTGCATCTGTGTTCAGAGGCAGGCACAAAATCCAAATCCATATGAATATATGTTGCATCTGTGTTCAGCCACATTAGTAATTTACAAGAATATGTGTTCCAAATGATGACAATCTATTTTTTTATATAAATCTTTGGTTTACAAAATTTAAAAGTATATATACGATCTTCAAAAGGTGTTAATCGGTAAGAACACTTTGATCTTATACATTTTTCGATGCCAACCAGATCATAAAGACCCGGCCTCAAGCAATAAGCTTCTATCTTAACGACCTAATTAGCCAAAAACATATAAAAAACTGCAATATAATTTCCAAATAAAATTTCAATATCCTTTTTTGGTAGAAATTTACCACCTAAAAGACGAATACAAGAGAATGATTTATTCTATGTTTAGCATAATCAAGTCACATAAGGAATAAATTTCTCTTAAAAATGTTAATAATTGTAAGGTTTACCCACCGACCGGACCTCCACTAAGGACAATATATATAAAATCGATGTTCAGATTTCTAAGTGATTTAGCGACTTGCTTATAATGAACATTATGAGGAACATGATCGTTTTTTCTTATAAAGTTCCATTGTTGAAGATCAACTAAACTATGTGGATGAAGATTGACATGTTTTATATTGTGAGGTTATGCGTAATGGTAGTAAGTTGGACGCGTTTTTCCCAAACAAAAACGTTTCATGCTACCTCACTCTCTTCAAACGACGTGTTGCCCCCTGTTTTGTGAGAAGTCGGTCTATTGACATATCGAGTTGTGGAGAAGGTTGTGAGTATGTGCGTGAGTTTATTGTGGGGTATAATTTTGTTTAAGTGGAGGGTGTTTAAATGGTGAAGTTCGTTATCTTATTACAACAAGTTGGTAGTGATATTGATGGTGAAGAAAAAAGTTGATGTGAAGCTGAGTTGAAGATGACATATTTACGCTACATTACATCCCGACGCTTAAGATTAAACTTTAATCTTTATGGAAGTGTCATAACTCACAAGTCTCCACCACTACATTACACCCCTTAGGTTGAGAAATAACTTCTGGTTTACATGGTTTGTGTGATTACAAATGTTGTCTACACCCATGTTCTTTCAACATTTTATTTTTAAACTTGTTTTACTATTCTTTCTGTTTTCAAATAATTCATTAAATAAAAAAGGTGGGAAAAGGAGGAATAACATGGATCACATGCAAGTGGTCTTAAAAATGCAAATGGGCAAGTAGGGTACTATCACCACCAATACAATACACAAACCAAAGTCAATACTCAATAACATACTTCCACTCCACCGACACCTCTATCAATTATTAACCCTCTTTTTTTTATTTTTTGTGTTATTGTCAATTTTTTTTTATGATGTTTGACATGTTTAAATAATAAAAAAAAAATTGTGTAGACAATGTTCAATTTTGAATCCATGTTGCAATTTCCTAAGGTTGTATCTTAGACAATGTTGAATCACTTTTCGAGAAATGAGGAGTTAAGATCAAACTCATGACTTATTTCACGAATATTTTTTTTATCACAATCACATAAAAACGTTTACGTTGAAAAAATAACGTATGAAGATTGTCCTCAGTTGCATCCTACGAATTTTTGAATCGTTTTAATTTTAACCGATTTAAAGTAGTCAACTATAAAGTTAATGACACAATATGTCAATTTGAATTAATATTATACATTTATAGTTACCTCTTTTTTCAACTTAAGTTTGAATATTGGAAACAAATTATTAAAGTAAATTGACTATGGCTAAGCAAAGATAATTAACTTGATAACAAAGCTAAATAATAACAAGTAGGACAACCAATCATGCAATCTGAAAAAACTTCCAAAATCACATCTCGATTAAACTTGTGTGAAATCGACCATCTAACAACTCCTATGGACGGGCATTGTCGCACACATTTGAATCGAACATCCACAAGAGTTTAAGCGCCTGTTTGGCAAAAGTTTTTTAAGAGCTGTTAGCTTTTTGTTATATAAATAATCTCTTTAAAAATATATAGCTTCGTTTGAATACATTAACTTCAAGTTTTTATTTCAAACAAATAACTCCGTTTTGGATACATGAAAAGTTGATTCATGAAGCTTTTTAAACATTTTGAAGTTGTTAAAATTTTAAATTACTGATATACCCTTCAAATATTTATTTACAATTATAAATATGTCATTTTATATCTCATAATTACATTTAACAGCTAATTTACCAAACACTTTTATTAAAAAAATAAATACAGCTTGTAACTTATGTTAATAGCTTTGCAATTTACAGTTTATATTTTACAGCATACAACTAGTTTTGCCAAATATACCTTAAACACACCTTATTGAGACGATACATGCTAATAAATGTGTCGTGAGCAAATGCGTACAAATACTTTCGTTGGGATGTCGAAATGTTTGTTGAACTTTAAATAGAATGTACTTAATAGCCTTTTTTTCTTGGTGAATTTTATGATCAAATATAAATTGAGCTAAACAACTTTTATTATCTAAAGTGTATCACAAAGTCATAAAGTTCTTATGTTTTTGAACATGATATGCATTTAATTGAGTTATCCAAATATCCGTTGACTATACTTTGGTATATTGGTATGCATTTAATTGAGGTAGGATATATTCTGGGGCAAATCGCATAAAAAGATACTCATCTTATGTCCAATTTCAATTAAAAGTATTTTTTTTTTTTTTTCTCAATTTAAGGTACCCGACTTTTTTTTTTGTGCCGATTTAGGTTTTTTTTTTAACTTCCGTTAACTATTTCGTTAGTAAATTACATGTTTGGTCCTTCAGTCCGTTTTTGCACATTTTCAAAAAATATTTTTCAAAAATAAAATTTTTTTTTGATTAAAAATATTTCGAAAAAGTTTTGTTGAAAAAAATTTGGAAAAAAAATATTTCGAAAAATTGTTTTTGAAAAAAATTTGGAAAAAAAATATTTTGAAAATTTTTTTTTGAAAAAAATTTTATTTTGATTTTTTTTTTTTTTGAAAATGTGCAAAAACGGACTGAAGGACCAAACATGTAATGCCTATACAAACTCAAGGACCAAACATGTAATTTACTAACGAAATAGTTAACGGAAGTTAGAAAAAAACCTAAATCGGCCCAAAAAAAAAGTCGAGACCTTAAATTGAGAAAAAAAAAATAGTACCTTTAATTGAAATTGGACATAAGATGAGTACCTTTTTATGCGATTTGCCCTATACTCTGTATATATTTTTCCATGTTAATCTTCAACTTTATTTAATCATAGCATTTAACCTTTTAACGACCAAGCATGAATGATTCGTATCACATTTTTACACGCATTTGAATGAGGCTTCTACGCTAAGTCCCATATAAAAAGACATTATTGAATCCCTTAGATTATGTCATACTACGTTAAACTTTTGTAAAAAAAATGAATTTAAAGTATTAGAAAAAGTATGGATGCAAATTGTATGTTCAAAACTCATAAAAGATAAGTTTCGATTAAATTTATAGCTAAAAATAATAGAAATTCGTTTTTGGAAAGACATCTAGTTAGGCAACACGCCCCTCTACATTAGATATAACAGATTGTATCATCTGGATAATAACAAAGATTGCTTGATTCAACATCGCATTGCTAATAGTTCTTGGGATTGGGATTGGAGTCGGCCGGTTAACGCGGGTAGAGCCAAAGATGAGTTTGATGCTCTTATTTTTGATATTGCTACTATAGAGCCTGATGATCTTGGTGTTCATGATTCTTGCATTTGGAGTCTTCCCATGAAGATTCTTTTTCGGTGAATGCGGTTAGGAAGCACATAGACGAGCTCGCTCTTTCTACCTTATCCCCTAGCACTTGGTGGTGTAAGGCTATTCCTAGAAAGGTGAACATCTTTATGTGGCAGTTGTTTTTAAACAGGCTTCCAATTCGGTTAAACTTATCTTACAGAGGTTTAGAAGTTGACTCAATTACTTGCTCGGTATGCAACATTTCTTTGGAATCAGATGTTCATTCATTTTTTACATGTGACACTGATTCTGCTGTTTGGCGCCTTGTGCATACCTGGACTGGCTCTACTTTCCCATCCTTTTCCGCTTGTGGTGAGTGAAATTCTTGGTTTCAGTCATGGCACACATCTAAGGAAAAGAAGGATCGCGCTTACGCCATTTTTGCAGCTTCTTGTTGGACCATTTGGCGTTATAGAAATAGTATCACATTCAACACTCATTCTATGAGGAAATGTGATATTTTCTATTATATATGTCTTTTTTCTTTTTCATGAATTACGTTTAAAGGTAATTTTTGTATTACTTGGAACGATTGGTTGCAATCGCCTTTGTAATTTTCTTGCGCCTTGCTAATACTTTTTATATAATATATCGCCGTTCAAAAAAAATAAAATAATAGAAAGCCTAGTGGTATGTTTTGCACTGAACGCTCTCAAAGCTTAACTTCCTAATTTCAAACATGAACTTTTATACAGCTTTACAAAATTTTGAATAATATTAATCGTTATAACCACAAAAGATATGATTATTTTCCCAAAATTTGAATAATGTTATTTATGTTGCATTTAGAAAAGTGGTCCTTTTTACAAATTAAGAAACAGTGACACACAAATTTAAATATAAAATTAGTCACAACTAAAGTTGCACACGAGTCAACTCTTTTATACTAATTCGGCTCGATATCGACTCGAGCTAGCTTGAGTCTCGAGCTTTCTTGAGTCTCGAGCTTGAGCTCAAGACCAGAAAACGATCTAAAAATGTTTAACAAATCTTTCTCGAGTTAACTTATAACATTATCTTATATTTCTGTTTTAGTTAGTTTAAAAAACATTATTAAGCATAAATCAAGCTTTTTGAGCGGGCTCGATCTTACTTTCTGACTCACCGAGCTATATCAAACCCAACATAATATTGTCTAGTCTAGGGCTGAGTATTATAGACCGTGGACCGGACCGAACCGGACCAAATATATTTCGGTTCGATCCTCGGTCCATCCTTTTAACCAATTTATGTCTTCGGTTCGGTCTTACGCACAACCGAAAATTATACTTTGTTGGATCGGATCGGACCGACCCGGACATGGATCAAACATTTCAGTCCGATGCACAGTCCGATATTTTGAGCCAAATCGATTTTCAATCCGGTCTGATTTTCGATTTGCCTTGTCAAAATTCAGTTCAATTAGACTGGTTTACACCCTTAATCAGTGTTTTAAGCCTCCTAATTATTTATTTAACCACAGTTTCACTTTACAAAGAGACAATTCCCACCGAAAATAAAAAACAAACAAAAAAAAGAACAACCACATGCATTGTATAGTACTACAAAAAAACATATTTCTAAACTTTATATATATATATATATTTTCCCTCTAAAAACATTTCTCACATATCATCACTCACAACACCACTCTGTACCGCACTTTATATCCAACCCATTCTCCCACAAAACTTTTTTCATTATTTCACCGGCCACAATAATCATAATAATGCAGCAACTCAAAGTCGCCGTTTGCTTCGCTGTCAGTGCACTTCTAGTTGCTTTCACCGGAGCTGAAGACCCTTACAAGTTCTTCAACTGGAATGTTACTTTGGGTGATATTTATCCACTTGGAGTTCGTCAACAGGTTCCACCCATTTAACCCGTTTATTTTTTTACACTAATGTTTTTGTGGGTAGTAAGTCGTTTTGTGGATTTCGGTGGCCCTGTGTAGAAAACTTTAAAAGGAAAATGTATGTAGAAAAAAGTTACTTAAATTAGTATTGTTAGTATGAAATGTCTAAAACCGGCTTGTGTCACAATGGTACCTCTTGTTGTCTGAGAAGTTTCATTAATTAAATGGTTGTGAGTTCAAGTCAGGACATGTGTGATTGTCTATTGCGTGTTTTTTTGTGAGATAGTTAGTTGCGATTTAAAAAAAAAAACAAAAAGTATGGAATGTCTAAAAAAAAATTTAAATCAACAAAGAAACTGCTAAAGTTGAATTTAAACCTAGCCTTTTTTTTTTTCAATTAAAGAAAAGCCCTCTTGACCTGTCAACTGCTTTCTCTCAGTAATAGTAATGTGCCTTGTCAATTTTGGAACTAGTATTAGCCTAGGAAAATTTTAAACAAATGTGGAAACTATTTTATAAAAATTACTAGATCTATTGTTTTTGGTGACACTTTTAATATTTTTTTTGTGACGTTTTTACTTGCGTGTGCAGGGTATATTGATTAATGGACAATTTCCAGGACCTGATCTTCATTCTGTTACAAATGATAATCTTATCATCAACGTGTTCAACAGTTTACCTGAGCCATTTTTGATCTCCTGGTAAATATAGTCTATTTTTAAATTTTATTACTATTTGTTTTCTAGTTTAAAGATGGAAGAAATAAATTTCGTCACATATAAAGTTGCATCTAGTACAGTTTTTTTTAACTGTTACTCGTACATATTAAAAGTACATAAACGAATCCAATGGTTAAAAATGAAAGCATAACTTGTGATGGATTTACTATTTAGATCTAAATTGTGTACGTATATCTCAGCTAATGCACGTGCTGCAAAAAGGAAAAATAATAATTCAGCAAATTGTTGTATGTAAAAAAAAAAAAAAAAAAAAAAACTCTGTTTTTCATATTTTGATAGTAGCACACTTTTATTTCGTTACCAATGTATGTAACTCGTCTTTTATAGCAAGTGAAATGGTGGCATGGCGTGCCGTCATGCCATTATTTTACCTGCTATAAATCGATTTTTAAACATTGGTTGTAGATTAAAATTTAAAAGTTTGTTACATCCAGCAGGTTAAAGAAATTATACTATTACATACAATGACAGTTTTGATTAAAATTTTGTGTCACATTTTAGTGTAATAAAAGATAGTAAAAAAAAAGTTTCTTTTGCACATTCTCATACAAGATCCGATTCCAGCAGAAAAAAACATGCAAATATTCTATTTTTCTAAAGTTTAATTAATAAATATACTTTCTTACTATTTGAGAATCTTTTTTTATTATGAATTGTCATAAACTGAATTGCCATAAAGCTCTTCAAACTTGAACATTACTTAAAAAATAAAAATGGAACATTTTATGACATGTTTAAGAATGTTTGTTAGAACACAAGATTAAATAGAGCTGATATTTAGCTATTTTTAGTAAGATCATTTGGAGTAACACATCAACAAAAATAGCAATGTGCCATCATTATGTGTCAACTATTGATTAGGACACTCTAATATACCGTATGTTTTAGATAATTGTACAGTGTTAATATATTGTTTTAACCGTTGTACATTGAAGCGTGCAAAATCATCTGCCTAAAAAGTTTTATTTTGTTTTAAGTTTAAACCAATCAAATTCCATTTTTTTTCTCCATGGATCTTTTAATTGATTGGGTCATGTTACGATTATGATAGTCTTAATCATGGAGAATAACACAAGTTGTGACTTTTTGCCTAGCTAATAGTATAAGATCTACTAATTATTATCATTCATTAATTTTGTTGAAATTGAACATTGTTGGTCCTTGTGGAATGATCAGTCGACATCTATGAGTGCACGCGGATAAGTTTTTCCGCAGATTTAAAGCTTTTGAGATTATATCTAGATTGCTTTTAGTGGTTGAATAGCAATAGTGATTAGTATGTTCCAACATAAAAGCTCAAATGTTATCGGTCATTTTTTCAGCTTAAATGATTAAACAATGTGATGTATCATTATATTACAAATAAAATAACTTTAATACCTTAAATTGAGAAAAATAAAGTTAACTATTTAAAATGTAAATTGAACTACTGTGTAATATCTTTTTGTGCGATTTAACCTTGCTTTTACTTGTTTGCTTTTAGCGGTTGAAGAGCAATATTGATTAGCTGAAATATACCTACCACTTTAATTCTTCCCCAATAAAGTTAACTATTATCATCTCTATAGTGTAAGAATTTGAAATTTTGATATATGTCATATTTTTAAGATGTTTTGAAATTTGTTTTTTGGTAAAAATTCAGTGAAAGAATTTAAAACACAAATTACAAAAAATAAAAATAGTACATGAAGCAGGTCAAATGCAATGCATTTGTGTTTTGTCATTTTTTATAACGTCGATTTTGTATTTTGCACGTGAAACTATAAATAATCTTCATTGGGTAAATAAAGTAACAATAAAAATTCTTTATAGGATATGCTTCTTCAAATTTGTTTTCTTTTGTGTATATGATATGTTATTAAATACCTTACCGACATCTATTAATTTGGTCTCTTCTTTTCTGTCTAGAAACATATTCAATTTCGCTATACGAAAATTTTTGCCAAAAATACAATATTAACTTATATGCACACATTAATCACTAGGCTTAATAAAGACGCGTTTTTATCTAGAGGTCGTGAGTTTAAGTCTTATCTGACATAATTGAGCTTGGCATTCTCATGTATTCTATGTGCATTTTAACGCTATTATTCTCGATCAAGGGTTTACGTGAAACATGACCTTGTAGGAACGGAATTCAACAAAGAAGGAATTCATTTGAAGACGGTGTTTACGGCACAACATGTCCAATTCCACCGGGTAAAAACTTCACATACATCCTTCAAGTGAAGGATCAAATCGGAAGCTTTTACTATTTCCCATCTTTATCGTTCCACAAAGCTGCTGGTGGGTTCGGAGGTATCAGGATTCTAAGCCGTCCTAGAATCCCTGTCCCATTTGATGAACCCGCCGGTGACTACACCGTGCTCATCGGAGATTGGTACAAAGCTAACCACACTGTAAGTAAATCCTCATTTAACATTTTATTCTTTGCCTTAAATTTATTCGAAGTTACTAACTTTAAAAGTGTTTTATAACTTATCAAAAGCCAAGCACATTATTGTAGTATTGTTGTACTTATAAAGTTTTTGCATTAAGTGAGGTTTTATTTAGTCAACTTATTTTTTTGGATAGACTTTATTTCGTCAACTTTTGTATGCTATACTAGACGGATTTTGGATTTTCGAAAAGGTGTTATACAAATTTTTTTCTATTATATCGAAAGTTTTTTTCTATTATATCGAAAGTTGCATTATAAAAAAAAATAGCATAAATTTAAAAGTTGCACATAACAAAAAACAACACATTTTGAAAAAAGTAACACTGCGTGACTTAAAATCAGATATAACATATGCCACACCCGGCATCCATGTAGGTCTGTCGTGCTGCTTTTAGTTACTTACTTCACTTCATCTTTGTTTACAAAATAAAAATCATTGTTGATGTTTGACCCTTTGTATTCTAGTTAGATACATTTCTAATTTAAAACTTGATATCACGTTACAAACAGTAACTCAAGTCGTCGGTAACGGTGTCGCTATTGGGTTCTTAATGATACTGGCCTACTACAGCTGGGCTAGCGGTCACTTTATTGCAACCTTGTTTGGGCCTAAATGACAAATTTTTTACCCCACCAACGTTTTTTATATATTTATTCCACATCATTATATGAAAAATAGTACAATAAATAAATGCACCCCTAGCAATTGTAAAGTTTTGGTAGAAACTTCAATAATTTTTATCCCTTTTCACAATAAACGAAACCAAACAATGAAAACAAAGATGTAACAAATTAACTAAATGGCCTTTGATCTAGCAATGCATGAGTGTCAGGGCTGTTTTGTGAATTTCGATAATCCTGTGCTATTACCAAACATAGGTCCCATTAAACATAGAAAAAAATTATATATGTATTAATAATGTATGAACTAATTAAACTTGAGCCTCATATTGTGTATATATATAAGAGAAGTGCATAAGTATTTGTTGATCTCGTTAAGTGTAGCCTTATGTAATGACACCACTTGTACTCTTTTAAAAACGGCCATAATGAGTGTCTTGTTAACCAAGAAGTTGTGAGGTGAAATTTTGTCCAAAACTTATGTGGAATACAAACTAATATTTGGATGTGTAGGTCCTCATGCATACATGGACAAATGATATAACTTACACTATGGACAAGTGATAACAATGGCTTTCTTTAGTGTTTGTAAACACATGGGTTATTTATTGTATCAATGATAATAGACAGCTGGGTCTACTCATTGCTTTTAGGTTGTCCTAATTAGTGGGGAACCCTGCATATGATCCATGTGCAAAGTTTGCTCATTGCTTAACCACTTTTTCATAGTTTTGTCATTTTTCCACAACTCACTATCCAGCATATCTTTTCTTGAAATTTTGTAGTATTTGGTAAATGGAACTTAAATGTGCGTAAGTTGAAAAACAAAAATTTGGGCTCGTTTGGTTTGTTGCTAGGAATGACAATGGGTATCGGATTTGGAATGAGGTGGAATGATAATGGGTATGAAAAAGTGTATCATTACGATTGTTTATGTTTGGTTGATAAAATATGATATGAAAAAGTGTATAGATATTTTAATTTTGTAGTGGAAAAAAGAGGGGTCCACGGGAATGGATTTCATAGACACCAAATTGGTGTGTAATGAATCTATGACTACGATATACCCATTTCATTACCGGGCCCACAAAACAAACACCGACTATGACTTTGAAAGTCATAGTCTCATTCCCATTAACGCAAACCAAACGGGCCCTTAAAGAGAAAAATGCAGGATTAGGTTATCAAAGGTGAACCATACTTAAGTATATAAATTATATAATGAAACTTAACCGTTATGATCAGGGGGGACCGAGGGGGTTCTCAGGGGTGCACGGGAACTCCATGGATTTCTCTTGCGTAGTGTAAAGTTATGTCAAATATAACAATTTTTTTAAAATGAACTCTGTCTTTAATTTTTAGGTTACTTTTTTTTGGTACTTTTCATAAAATGAACCTGATGACTTTTGATCCTGAGTCCGCCACTGGTTATGATATTAAGATTAAAAAAAAAAAAAAAAAAAAAAAAAAAAAAAAAAAAAAAAAAGTGGCCCTATTTTGAACGAGACTTAACAAAGTTATTTCAATCGTTTCAGATATTGAGAAGAGTTCTAGACGGAGGTCATAGAATACCTTTCCCTGCTGGAATACTCATCAATGGACGTGGACCAGGTGGTGCATATTTCAATGTTGAACAAGGTAAACGCTACTCACTTGAACGTTGATAAAAACTGTGAAAGAAGGCAAGCGATCTTACATTTTTATTGATTCATGTTCTTGCTCGACATCCAGGAAAAACATACAGGCTTAGAATATCAAACGTGGGACTACAAAATTCCCTAAACTTCCGTATTCAAAACCACAAGATGAAATTAGTCGAAGTGGAGGGAACACATACGGTCCAACAAACATATTCATCTCTAGATGTTCATGTTGGTCAATCATATTCAGTACTATTTACTGCTGATCAACCCGGCCAGGACTACTACATTGTTGTGTCCTCCCGGTTCACTACTCCAATCCTTACAACAACAGGTGTCCTTCATTATGCCAACTCTGCGGGCAAAGTCTCCGGCCCAATCCCTGGTGGGCCCACCATTCAAGTCGATTGGTCCCTTAACCAGGCACGTTCCATCAGGTCGGTTTTTTTTTGTGTGTCTTTATTAATTAATCTGTTTTGGTCACAAGAAGTACTATTTCCGGGACATCATGTTTTTTGCCATAATTTCAACTCTAGTGCTCAATTTATTATGTTAGGGTGTATCATATACTGACACAATTTATAAAATCTACAGGACCAATCTTACAGCTAGCGGACCAAGACCAAACCCACAAGGTTCATATCACTATGGCATGATAAACACAAGCAGAACCATCATTCTCCAAAGTACTGCCGGTCAAGTTAATGGCAAACAACGATACGGTATCAACAGTGTGTCCTTCGTCCCAGCTGACACTCCTCTTAAACTTGCCGATTATTTCAACATTGGTGGTGTTTTCCGTGTTGGAAGCATATCCGATAGACCAACAGGTGGCGGCCTTTATCAAGATACATCAGTTATGGGGGCTGATTTTAGATCGTTTGTTGAAATAGTCTTTGAAAATCCTTCAGATATTGTGCTTAGCTATCACCTTGATGGCTATCAGTTCTTTGTTGTCGGGTAAGCACTTAATTGCCTATTGTTAATTTTAGCTTTTATACGGCCGGGAAAACATTTTATGGGTCCAAACGGGCTGAATCAATCTTCATCCTGTACATTTTGAGGCCAGAATGGGTAAGGTCAGGTTGGTTTAGGCAAAAATGATCTTTATTTTTAACTGCAGACTTGCTATTTTATCTTATTGATGTGGTTATATTTATGAAATGCAGAATGGATGGAGGACAATGGACTCAAGCTAGCAGGAACGGTTACAACCTTCGAGATGGGGTTGCACGAAGCACCATACAGGTTTACCCAAAATCATGGTCAGCCATTTACGTTGCACTTGACAACGTTGGAATGTGGAACGTGAGGACAGAATATTGGGCCAGACAATACCTAGGTGAACAATTTTACCTTCGTGTTTACACAAACTCAGGGTCCATCAGAGACGAGTTCCCAATCCCAAAGAATGCACGGTTATGTGGAAAGGCTGCAGGCCGCCACACACGTCCTCTTTAACTCGGAAAGCGTCGACATTGAAGGTTGAGTTTAGACATGAGTTTCCACTTTAGTATAATTGAATTCATTTTGGTTGTGCAAATTATTCTTGTGGTGCTATATAAGCACTGCCTGAAAATTTAGTTATTGGATGTATCATTAGAACTGTTTTTATGACCTCATCTCAAGGTCACAATTCTTTTTCTTTATCTATAATTTATATAAGTGTACTTTTTTTCCTTCTTATATGTAATAAACGAAATGTTACAATATATTATGAATCGAATCATGTCATTACTTCTCTCATTTTGATTGATCTGAATAATTTTTTCTTCAAAAACCAATAGGAACAAGATTAGTTAAGCTAAAACGAACTGCATCATTTGTAAGAACTCATCGACTCGTAATTCTTCATTGGTTTGTTGCAAATCCATAAGCATTATCAAGTGGCTGTCATTTAAATCACTTGCTGCCTACTAGATGGCAAAAGTACAATAGCCACAAGAATCACTAGGCATGCGTGACTCTTGTTGCAGGGGCTAACAAAAACTTAGGGGGCGGGGAGAACCACGTTCAAATTCATGAAGCAATCTAGTGCGTGGTCTTGGCCGTCTCCTAGATTGACAGGCTGTGTTATACTAGGGCTCTGTAAAGATTCTACCCCCAAAAAATCATTAATAAGTGTTTGCTAGTGGCATGGGCGGATTTATGATGTGGTGGGGAAAAATAAAGTGACATGATTTACATGGTTTACGAAAAATTTGTAGCATGAATATACATTACATGTTTACGGGTAGATGGTAATTTAATAATACATGGTAGTGTTATATATAGGCGATCAAGTGGCTGCAACTCCCGACCCGTGGGCCGTGGCAGTGACTATTTATAGTGCTACATGGCTACATGCCCCAAAAAATGCTGGATCTGCTCAGTTTTGGTGAAAGTTGATTGATATGCAATTAGGATGTAATTCTAACTATCAATAGAGAGCACAGATTATAAGGCTGCTAGCTGGTACAATACAAAAGCCTTCATGACTTTACGAGACTACAGGTGCATATACGCCTAAACCAGTTTAGTAATAAATTGTGCATAGACTATCTGCAATACGTCGTCTCTAGTTTTTTATAAATGCTGATAAACATCAATTATGTTCCAAAAAAGAATGAACCAAGTCTGGCTATATAAAAGAAGATAACTTAGAATGTTAAATTAATGTACTTCATGACCAGAATAAGATCAAAAACTTCTCTGAGATACGGCTAGACAATGCAGGTTTTATTGTGCATAATACGGCCGAAACTAACTCATTGACGGAAGTCATTTAATCAATCCAGTTTGCACCAACCACTTTAGCCATGAAACTGTATGAATCTGCCCATTCGTCAATCTGCAAAACGGATATACGAAGGTCAAACAAACCAACTTATGACTTCAGATTTCATCACTTTCAGGTTTTAAAAGATAACAGAGTTTCTACTTGAAGACATGCCAATTTGCTAATATATTTATTCTCTATATATATCGATACTAAAATGGTTATAGAAGTTGAAGGTTCAAGTTCATACCACTTTCTTTGTGGGACGTCCAGATCCATGACCAGCCTTGCAGTCAATTCTGCCAAGAATTGGGTTCGTCTGTGGGCTATTCTCCAAGCTCGTGCATAACACATGTTGCATGGTCTAAAAAAATGTGTGAAGAAACAACAATTAACCATATGACATACAAAAACCAACGCAATAACTCTACAAATAACCCAAAATTGACTGTAGCCTGTTTCTCAAAAAACTAATACAAAATTTTGACGACTCAATTACCTCCAATCCAATTATAAAAGAGTGAAAGAAAACAAAATAAATAACAAGTTGTGACAGTTAATGAGATACATACCGCTAATAGTTTCAATGTGTGCAATGGCACAACCCTGTCATCGTGATCAGCTGTCAACAACAAAGTGGGAGGATATTGAGAAGAACGATCATTAGATTGCTCCCATGGTCTCCTGACGTTATGCAATGGAGAATACCTTGAAAGAAACAATTTTCAAATTTCAGTAAACATATGCAAATATGACAAATAGTAACACAAGTATAAATAGTTTAATGAGAAGGAAATAGCTTACTTGATTAACCATTGGAACTCTTCTTCCTTATCTGAACAGCCATAGTCAGATGTCCATGCATGACCTGGCAAGAGGGAAGAATATCCGACATAATAAAACTTAAAAAAAGGAGCGTCTATGATTATGAAACGTTTAGACGTGTGCTATAAAAATGAATATGTGATTTTAATAATCAGAAACAGGTAATCAACTGTAACATGGCGGATACTAGGACTCTAGGAGATGGTGATAAGATGGGCCTTTGTTGTGGGATGGGAGTAATAATCAGATTTAAAACGCAAATCCAAACACACTGTAATTGCAACCAGGGCAAGCAGGCTTACCAATTGTAAACTTGTGAAACCTGAGCATGTCCATAACACCAACATGAGCAAGTGAACAACCGAAAAGATCAGGCCTCTGTAATCACACAAATTACAAAATCAATCCTTTATCTATGATTAATAGTAGACTCTCATCACAAATCCTGGCTATTCGAACACTTGCATGAAAACAATATTAGTACCTGATTAGTGCAAGCCCCAACAAGGAGCCCACCATTGCTTCCACCTTCAATTGCCAACTTTTTAGGCTGAGTGTAACCCGAAGATATAAGATATTCAGCACTAGAAATGAAGTCATCAAAGCAATTTTGCTTCTTGGCAAGTGACCCGTCTTTATGCCACTCTTCACCATATTCACCACCACCACGAATGTTAGCCAGGCAGAACACTACGCCTAAATGCCTCATCAGTACAATACGACTGACGCTAAAATATGGTGTCAGACTAATATGAAATCCACCATATCCATACAATAAACATGGATGTGATCCATCCAGAACTATATCCTTTCTAGCCACGACAAACATTGGGATCTTGGTACCATCTTTACTAGGCACAAACACCTGAAACAGTAATAAAAAAGGCATATAATTGAGTAATTTAACTAGATACTTCTATAGTAAAATTAAATCTACTAAAAACCTAAATACCATGGCTTTTATATGAAAAATAATGTATACCCTCCCAAAACAGATTGCTGAGAATAATATCTAAGGGTTAATAATGGCAAATGATTTGAAAAAACATACCTGGCTGACTTGAAACTCGGTCTGATCAAATCCAGGAACCACAATTTCCCGAAATATTTTCAAATCTGGAACGCCGCTTTTTAAGTCACACTGATATATTGTCCCAGGAGTAAGGAAGCTTGTAAAAGCAATAAAAAGTAAGCTATCTTTCCTTCGTGCACTAACATCATCCACACTACCGATACTGATAGGCAAATTATGCAAAAGGGATCCACTTTGCAAATCCCTCAACTGCAACACGTGTTTGCAATCACTCATATAACTCACTACAAGTTGATTTCCATTGACAGCAACAGCTGAATCAAGAACATCATTCTCGGACTGTGGAATGATTTCAGTCCATGTGTTTGGCTCCTTTAGATCTACTCGGACTAGTTTGTACTTTGGAGCATCTTTATTTGTTAAGAATGTGAAAACGGTGTCATCATTTGCAACAGCTTGATACATCGCGTCAAAATTGTCAATAAGTTTAACAAACGGAAGACATTTCTTTTCTCGGCACCCTTCAATCCCACCAGGTAGAGTAGATATATCACAGTAATATAGTTTGTTGACAGGATCACAGCCCTCGTTGATATAAAGAAGAACAAACTGCAGAAGAGAGGAACATACTAGATTATACTCTGAAATTGAGATGCAAAATTTTTAACACGGGTTTTTTTTCATAAGTCATATAGTATTTGTTAGGAAATATATATATAATTAATGTGTCACAAGATTTAACATAGCTTAACTAAATTCTTAAACCATAAAGTTTATCGTTACTCAATCATACTCCTAAAATAACATCTATTACACAGTTTTATATAGAAATTTAGTTTATCGCCTAGCCAAAACTACTGATTTGAAATAAGATGCACAATAAATGTCAAGATGGTTACCTTCCCATCTTCTGTTACAGATGCTCCAAGTGTGTACTGTGGATTTTCAGGGTTTTCCCAACATAGAATATCCTCAGACTGATCTGTACCCAAGAAATGATAGTAGAGCTGATGATCAAGGTTCGCGTTTGTCTCTGTCCCAGCATCCAAATTCTCACCTTCCCTATCAATTTTCCAATTTAAACGTTATCATCTATCTATATTCAAGAAAAGATATAGCCATCAAACTTATATGTTACACGTGTTGCGACTAAATTCAATTTTAACCATCTTGAAGGACAACATGCAAACGCTTACCCTTAATATGTCGTTTGGGCATGTTATCATTTGTCCAACTAATTTACTGTTAATATGAGCATGTTAAACAAAAACAATATCAGATGTATTTTGCGCTTACTTTGGAGCAGGGTAGCGGCTGTAGAAGAAACCTTTGCTATCATTTGTCCAACTAATACCCGAAAATTTAACCTGTCACAAAGCAAATATGTCATCCACTTATTGCAACACTGAACTTCATTAGAGAAATAACTAAATCGATCACTCACCCATGACAATGTATCAGGCTCAACTTTCTTGTCTTCAATCCGCATTACTTTAACAGTGACCCAGTCACTTCCACTTGAACTAAGAGCATACGCTAAATACTTGGCATCCTCACTAACAGCATACGTACTCAACGCCACTGTTCCATCTTCACTTAGTCCATTCGGATCAAGCAACACCTCTGCCTTTCCATCCAAACTATCCTACAAAACCAACAAAAAAAAAAGACTTAAGCTATGACAACAAACAATACCAGCACAGCGATATCCACTTTCGGTGCGTTAATTTACTGTATAGCTGTATAACCATATATACCTGCATGTACAAAACTCTCTGTGGTTGAAGCCCACTATTATGAAAGTAAAAGTACTTATCAGCTTCTCTAAATGGAGCACCAAACTTCGGGTAGTCATAAAACTTAGTAAGCTTATCATGAAGCTTTTCCCGTGTCTCACATTTTTTCAGCACAGATTCGGTCAATTCTACTTGCTTTTTCACAAATTCTTTTACCTCTTCTGAGTCTGGATCTTCAAGCCTAAAAGTGAACATTCCATGGTAAATGTTCAGTCAGCTTTGAAGCTAGTATGCGGTTTAAATATTTCCAAGAATATGTTGATCAAATTTCGAGACTTTATAACAAACACAACAATGTGGTAAAGTTAAGTAACCTAAAGTTGCACCAATATGCAATAAACTTTAATCAAATTTTCATTGTAAGTCATGAGTTATTTCCTTTATCTTTTTGACGTAACAAACTTTTATTTTGTTACCAATTTATAAGAGGGACCTTCTATATGGATATATGGTGACTCTGGTGTGCTGCCACATCGCTATTTTAACTACAACAACAACTATACCAAATCCCGCCAGAGCATAATATCGGGGAGGTAGGATGTAGACAGTAACACCCCTACCCGAGGGTATATAGTTTGTTACGAAAAAAGGTCAATTACTTACATTTCCAAGTGGATCAAAGTTTTTTACGACAAAAAGTAAAACAAATACAGTTCATTACATAATTTTGGTGAAGCCACTTGTAAAAGCTGGTAAAGCCGCTTGTGAGCTAATTTCATTATCCAAAACACTATAAGCTATTTTGAGTATCCAGACAGCTAATGGCTTAAAATCTGATATTTCATAGATACGCTGATAAGAATAAGCTCTTTTAAGACCCAAACACCCCCTAAGAACTACTATATATTCTCAACATGATACAAAAAAACACATCTTCATACACAAATTCAATGCCAATTTAGTCATAGACTCATAGTAACTAGTAAACTTTAACCAGAGTTTTGTACTTTATATAAAATCGCACCATAATGTAACGAGCTTTGATCGAATTGTCATAATATGTAACAAACTATCTTTTTTAACCTTTTGATGTAACAAACTTTTATTCTTTTACCAATGTATGTAAGTGACCTTTCTATATTGTGGCGTGGCGTGCCACATCACTATTTAACCTACCAAAGGTCACTCATATACATCGGTAATATAATAAAAGTTTGCTACATTAAAAGGTTAAAAAAAGATAGTTTGTTTCATATTATGACAATTCGGTTGAACTTCGTCACATTTTGGTGCAATTAATTCTATACAAGTAACAAACGTTAATCAAATTGTCATTGTATGTAACAAACTATTTTCTTTTTAACCTTTTGATGTAACAAACTTTTATTCTGTTACCATCTAACCTTCCAAAGGTCACTTGCATACATCGGTAACAGAATAAAAGTTTGTTACATCAAAAAGTTGAAAAAGAAATAGTTCGTTACCTACAATAACAATTTGATTAAAGTTTGTTAATTGTATAGAATTAATTGCACCATAACGTAACGAAGTTAAACCAAATTGTCATAATATGTAACAAACTATTTCTTCAAACCTTATGATGTAACAAGCTTTTATTATGTTACGGATATATGTATGTTTTAATTAAGCCTAAAAACTATGAGCCACATAAATCTAACTATTATTCAGAAAAAGTAAATAAATGAAAAATTGATAGATACCATCGATAAGGATCAGGAACAGGGACACCGTGATAAGTCTCAACAACAGATTCATCACGCCTAAACAAAGGATAGGTCAGAGTCTCACCAATACTAGATAGCGAACCCATGGAAGAAGAACAAAAAAGGCGGAAAGTATTTGGAGTGTAGGTAAGGTGTTTGATAAAATGGCAAGGGGGCCTTGTTTTAATGGAGTGTTTGGGTTTAAGGAGACGTGTGAGATGTAACGATGACTTTGAGGTCGTTGAGGGAAAAATGGTGCCTCGCGTGTGGTGTGCACATGATGATAATAACATTTTGTTTTTGCGTATTAAATGGGTTTTGTGTTTGGAATTTTGGATAGGGTGTGCGTTACTTTAAACAATGTGGCATGAAATGAGTTGCCTTATTTTTTCACGAGTATCATTTTTTATTTTTTATTTTTGGGTTTTGTTAACAATAGCCCTAAGGGTTGTGTTAAGCAAATAATTTTCATTATTATATCTTTTTTGAAAGATTTTGATTGGTTGATAATCTTAAAAAAAGTGAAGAAAATTCTAAAAATATTACAAATACAATTAATGATTAATTGTGATTGGATTAATTATATTATTACAAGAAATTATAGCAAAAAAAGCATCTTAACGACAACCCTTAGGGTTGTTGTTAGCAAAACCCTTTATTTTTTGATGGTTAACATATCTTTTATTACATAAAAGATGTCTGATTTTGACAAAATGGATGTTTCAATTGGCCGATAAAAAGACTTAATTGTAAAATCGAAGCCTCTTATTAAGTAATTGAAAAATCAGAATTGGTCAAAACATATGTGTTAAAAGTATGAAAAAAGAACTTTAAAAAACACGGAGGAGTTATATTGCAAAAAACCATCAACATCACATACCTAAAAAACATGTTTTCCTAAAAAGACAAACGTGATAAGTTCTAAATTCGTAAGGTATCCAAATTTGAATGTGACGCGAACACTAATTCCGTCTTATAAATACCCCTCATTCGGCATCTACACAAGCTTGCAAAATATCCTCATTCAATGATCTGTTAAAAAAACAAAATGTCGATCTTCAAAACATCATTTTCTTTACGTTATCGGTCTTTTTTTAACAAATCTTATTCGTGCTTTAATGCTAACCCTAATGTTTGTGTTGTGTTTTTGTCACTGTGTGTTTTTCTTTTGTATTTATCATATGATGCTAATATAAACAAATTTTGTGTGTTTTTTCTTTCATATGTAAAAGGATGGATACAACTCCACTTGCTAAAATCGATGGTACATCAGGTAAATGCAACATCAAAGTTAAAATCATCTCTTTATAAAACCATTATTTTGATGCTAGCTAGCAAGTAAAGGTTTCTGGTATCAATATGATTCTCTATATGAATAGATATAATTATGTTTTATATCAAACCATTTAAATAGTCGTCCTATATGTATTCTTAATACTATAGATTTTTAATTATTTATTTATTTTTTTAGTTGTTTTACAACAGGGCACCAAGTTTCATGTCACAATCAATAATATGATAGTTTCCATTTTTGATAATTTGTTGCACAAACATGATTATCATGTGATATCAAACTTCAACGTTAAGAAGAATGCATACAACATTAAACTAACCTCGCATGAATGTAGAATCCATTTTCTTAAAGAAAATAATGCCCGTCGAATTGACCACGTACAAGATCATATGAATTTTTTATATTTCAAAAGTTTTCTGGAACACAAATTGATTCAAAGTATACGTTTGTTAAGATTGTTACAAACAATTCCTACATTATATAGTTGTATACACATTTATTATATGACAAATAAATTGCTGTATTTTTGTAGATGTTATTGATTTGTTGGTTCAAAACACTGATATCACGGTTATGAAATCAGAGACCAAACCTATGCATTTGTTACAGTTCAAACTACAAGATCTGAGGTAAGCTGTTAACAATATAATGTTTTTAATGTTGATAATATTAATTTTCTTCTATTAATTTGTATAGTGGTGTAACAATTTCTTAGGTTCCAACGGTATCAAGATCCTTATGAGATTGGGTGAACGAGGTTGATGAAAATAGATAAAATACATGGTGAAGTTGTAGAGAGAGAAAGTAGAGAGAGGTGATTAACTATGTGTTTTTATTATAAATGAAAAAATACACACTCATGCACGCCCTCCTAGGAGAGACTAGGAGGGTATATACAGGCGACTTACTCACTATCTATTACAATATGATGATATTACTCTATGCGTTATACGCATACTAGATAGCTAATGCGATTCCCGAATATGTCTTCATTTAAAAACCTAACAATCTTTCCCTAAGTGATGAAATACGAGAATTGCTTACAATATTTCCTATTGTAGGGTTCTGGTGTTACCGCATGACCAACAAAAACATGCACAGTGGAATTGATAGTGTATAGGGCCTTAAGCTCACTTGGCTAAGGAACATACACTCTATACTCGGCCCAAGCAAAAGCCCGACGAGGCCAAAGCCTGACAAAAGACCTGGGAAGAAAAAAGACGGAAAATGTTGGGTTTTGTTGGAGTGTTGGTAAGGTGTTTGATGAAAGGTTTATTAGTTTGAATCGGTGAATGTATTGAGTGTTTGAGTTTGAGTTGTTTTATTATGAGACGTGACGATGAATTTGAGGTCGTTGCGGGAAATATGGTGCCTTGTGTGTGGTGTGCACATGATGATAACATTGTTTGCGTATTAAAAGGTTTTTGTGTTTGAAATATTAGATAGGGTGCGAGTTTAGAGCACCGGCATGGCTCACTACATCAAAAAAAAAATAAAAAAAATTAAAAAATTAAAAAAAAAAAAAAAAAAAAAAAAAAAAAAAAATCTTTCACAAAACAGTCTTTTTCGTTTGCACACTTAAAATTTGCTCTTTGATGGCTTAAGAGTTAAGACAAAATACCGTAAGACCCATTATTTTATTTTATTTTTTATTTTTCCAAAGCAAGTAATTTTTTTAATTAATTAAAATAATAATACAAATTATAATACGAAAATATATATAAATGATAACGCTACACGCGTCGTTCGGGGTCAAGGAAACTTCCTTTTCTTCGAGCAAGTTTTATAACACCCTAGGCAGTGAACCTAATCGTTGTAGTGTAGTAATTAGGGTAAGCCACGGGTATTGATATCGTTCTCTAGGGGAATAGGAATGCTAGTAAGGAGTTACTACGCTAAGGTTAAGGTTGAGGAAGATTATTTTTTGTATTTTTATATTTTATGAAATGGAAAGGTACGAATCTCGGGTATTGGATTGGGGGGGGGGGGGGGGTTGGTATTTCTACCGATTACTCTACTATTATCTAAACTAAGGTTGTGGGAGTCTATGTCTAATTAATGTGTGCTCATATGATAGTTTAAAGATGTGTTTACTTAGGTTGTACTACTCCTTAATTATCTCCTATTGATGGTTGAGTTGTCACGTCCTTATTCTTAGTTGCGTTGTGTGTCTAAAGTTGTAGGGTATGCGTTTCTCCCTAACTCTTTGAACTTACCAAAGGGTCTCGTCTACAAAACCCACTAGGGATAATAAACTCTTACTCTAAGGCACTCTTTGGATGGTTTAGCTTACAACTACTCAGGTAATTATATTCTAAGGTTCACAAAGATGAATCAAGCATTAAGTACACAACGAATGACCTATCGCATTACTAGATCATTAATCAACTAAGATAAGAAACAACCAATCAATATTCAATAATTAAGTTTCATACTTCCTAAGCAAACACACAAATAAATTAGCCGGACATGGAAAACATGCAAGCATACACACAAATAATCAAAGACATAATTGAATTAATGAAGTAAATACTTATCTTGATGTAAGATAGGGTTTAAAACCCTAAAATACTGTACAAGACACCTTAGGTTCGGTTTTAGGTTTTCACTCCAAAAGACTCTCTCTAAAACTGAAAAATTCGGATTCTATATATAAGATTACATATGCGACGGCGTCACCTTATGTTTTGTGACGCCGTCGTGTCGCCGCCATTAGGGTTTCGTCTTGGCCACGTTAACCTTGCGACGACGTCACCTTATGTCCGTGACGCCGTCCTCTTCAGCTTCTGACGTCGTCTGGATTGCATCTAGGCCGTCTGAGTAGCGACGGCCTACTCTTTTACAACTGGACGTCGTCACTTGAAAATACGAGTTTTGGGTTCTGAACCGTCACAAAAATCTTCGGACGGCGTCGCAATTAGCACCTGACGCCGTCGCCTTCTATTTTCAGCAGCTGTGAGTGTCTCGATTTTTGACTTTGGCCATTTTCTTCATATATTCGCGCCTTTTCGTCCAAATAAGTGCCATTCCAGCATTTTGCCTTCAAGAGACCTAAAAAGTGAAAAGGAACGATATTAAGCAATAACGGATACAAAAGTGATCAAATAAGGACTTAAACGACCCCTCAAAATGGTACCTTTTAAAACCTTATTAGTTTCCTCGCATCGCTTCAACATCTTCCTAAGGTTGGAAAGACAAAGGTCGAAAGAATTTCCAAACACCGAGAAATCATCCATGAAGACTTCCATGCTGTCCTCAATTAACTCGTGGAATATGGCCATCATACATCGTTGAAAGGTTGCGGGTGCGTTACATAACCCGAAGGGCATTCGCTTGTAGGCGAACGTTCCGTAAGGACATGTAAATGTAGTTTTCTCCTGATCTTCAGGAGCAATTGGAATTTGGAAGTATCCTGAAAAGCCATCAAGGAAACAGTAGTATTCGTGCCCTGCTAACCTTTCAAGCATTTGGTCAATAAACGGCAGAGGAAAATGATCTTTCCAGGTGGCATCATTCAACTTTCTGTAGTCAATACATACACGCCACCCAGTAACCGTTCTTTGCGGCACCAACTCACCCTTCTCATTTTTTACAACCGTCATCCCTCCCTTTTTTGGAACTACTTGGACCGGGCTGACCCATGGGCTATCTGGTATGGGGTAGATGAGACCTGCATCCAGAAGCTTAATGACCTCTTTTTTCACTACCTCTTTGATGTTAGGGTTAACCCGCCTTTGCGGTTGAACGGTTGGTTTGTAATCTTCCTCCATGAGGATTTTGTGAGTACAGAATGTAGAATCGATTCCCTTAATGTCGGCAACACTCCACGCAATCACCCCTTTGTACTCTTTTAAAACTTCTAAGAGCCTCTCTTTCTGAATAGTGGTTAGCGAAGAGCTTATGATGACAGGGAGTTGGTCCTCCCCTTGAAGGAAGGCGTATTCCAAGTGACTCGGGAGATCTTTCAGTTCTAAGGTAGGAGGCTCTTTGATGGATGGTTTTAGCTTGTTTCCCGGCCTCTGAAGCTCAATAGGTTCAATTTCATCCTGACGAGGATAAAAGGACACAGCTCCAACCATCTCAATTTCTTGGTCGTCGTATATTACGTTGTTATCATTATTCATGAATTCGTTTAATAGATACTCGTCAATGCAGCCATCTATGTCGTCAACAAATTCATCAACTTCTTCAACTAAATATACGGGGCGACCGCAGGAAGAAGAATGTCTCATAGAATCCTTAATGTCGAAGGTCAAGCTCTCGTTTCCTACTCGTAAAGTGAGTTTACCATCATGAACATCAATGATGGCACGAGCTGTAGCCAAGAAGGGTCTTCCAAGGATTATTGGGACGGAATTATCATCCTCCATCTCTAAAATTACGAAATCAACTGGAAAATTGAATTCCCCCACCCTTACAAGAACGTTCTCACAAACTCCAATGGGATATTTGATTGATCGATCAGCTAATTGGATACTCATCCTAGTTGGTTTAAGCCCTGAATATCCGAGTTTAAGAAACAGGGAGTGAGGCATCAGGTTAATGCTTGCCCCAAGATCTGCCAAGGCGTTTTTCATAGAAAGCGCCCCTATAGAGCAAGGAATGGTAAAGCTGCCCGGATCTTCCTTCTTCTTGGGCATGCTATTTTGGATGATAGCTGAACATTCTTCTCCTAATGATATCAATCCTTCAAGCTTTTTCCGATTAGATATCAACCTCTTGAAGTATCTACTATGTTTAGGGATGTGATAGAATACATCAAGGAGTGGTATGTTGACGGATGTTTGTTTCAAATAAGACAATATTCTTTCATTGTCTTCTTCAGCCTTTTGATTCTTTAGACGAGAGGGATAGGGAATCCGTGCGAGAGTTGGTCGTTGGGCTGGTGCTGGTGTTTGTGGGGGAGGATCGTGAGGAGTTGGAAGAGGTGCGGGAATCGCCTCATTTCCTAACTCGGGTTCCCTTGTGATGGGGTTCCGGTTGGGATGTGGGGGATCCTTGGTAGTAGTTCCTAATCGAGTAGTGATTGCGCAAGTTGGATCGTGAAGGGCTGGGCCGGGTCCACTCATTCTTTCGTGGAGATTGGTGAACTGACTTTCTAATTCAGCTTGCTGCTCTCGGATAAACCCCTCAAGACCTTTCAAGAGTGCAGCCCCTTCCATGGTGAACTGCCCGAGTTTTTCTTCAAAAGGATCACGGATGGTGTACTCAGGTCCGTCCTTTCCTTCCGTTCTCCATTTCAGATTGCCCCAAGGATCACATTCATCGGTTTGATAAAATGCGAGGAGTGAAGGGTCATCATAAATATCATGACTAGAGAGGAAGACGCTTTCTCGGTGTGTGTCATCGCACTCATCGCTCTCGTGCGGTCCTCCACATATGTCGCATATGAGATATGGGTTGGTCAGCCTTTTTGGTTCTGGTGATTTTATGAGGTAAGCTAGTTTCTTTTGTGCTTTCTCAATCCGATAATCGAAGGATAACTCTTCACTTGAGAAAGTAGAAATGCTTGACGCGTTTTCTTGCTCATTCCAATGGCTGTCTTGATATTGGATGTATTCCTCTATTCGGTTCAACCCTTCTTCTGCGGTGAGGTTCGCGATTCTTCGGCCAGTCGAGAAATCAATCCCTTTTTGATCCTTTCGGGAGACATTGTCGTAAAAGATTTGAACAAGCAACCAAAGGTTGATACCGTGGTGTGGAGCTTGTTGAATAAGATCTTTATAACGACTCCAGGAGTTGGTGATAGATTCTCCATCGGGTTGATGAAAGTGCAAAATTTTGCTCCTAACTGCTGCAGTTCTTCCAGGGGGAAAGAACTTTTTGGTGAACTTGGTTGTAAGTTGTTACCATGTGAAAATGGACCTTGGAGTGAGCTTATCGAGCCACTCCTTGGCTCGCCCTTGAAGAGAAAATGGGAAAAACCGAAGTCTAGATGTCTCCTTAGATGCTCCGTCGGTATAGATAGCATCAACAATTTTTAGAAACTGTTTGATGTGGTGAATTGGGTTTTCGCTGTGGGATCCATGGAATTGACATGCCTTTTGGATTAGCCAGATGTCAGATGCATGCAATACCTCATTAATCTGTTCCGAAGGATAAACAATGGCACTGGTGAACTCAGATGCAGAAGGGTAGGAGTATTCCCCAAGGGTTTTCGCTTTAGGAGGATTTATGGGTCCATTGGCTGGAGTGGCAAGAACTTCCTCGCCATTTTGACTCAGATTGTCAATGATGATGGTTTCAGGAGATTGTGGGGAATGAGGGGATTCTTCATCAGATGTAACTTCATCAAAATTGATGGAAGTGCTACGAAGTTCTGAATCATGGAGAGCTTTTCTTCGCCTATTGAGCTCTCTTTCGGGTTCTGCAAATGGTTCAAGAAGAGTTTTGGTGGAACTGCGGGTTCTAAGTTGCTTAAGGGGGTTTGTATGGGGACGTGGTTGTTGGTTATCACCTTCCATGATGAAAAGTGATGGGATTACGAACAAAGGTCACGAAGAAGGGGGATAGACTAAGAGAAAGCTAAAAAAAATGAGAAAAATTTACTTGATAGGAATCAAGCAAAGAACCTAAACGAGGTGGACTACTAACTAGCTATTCTATTCCCCGGCAGCGGCGCCAAAAACTTGATAACGCTACACGCGTCGTTCGGGGTTGTAAGATATAACTTTTCACATACACATCAAACCATAACACAAGGTGGCGTATAAGATGGAATTCTAGAGAGAGAAAGTTAGAGGTTTAGGGAACTTAGTGAGAGAAAGTGAAAGATATTATTATGAGCTCCAACTCTCTACCTTGGGAGGTAGAGAGTATTTATAGTCTTACACAAATCGCCACACTTTGGGCTGTGGATCAGGCATACAGTGGGTAAAGACCCGTCCGTCCTCCACGGTGTTACTTAACTAAATAACTACTTAACTTAAAAGAACTACGACTACGAGCTTTCTAACGATTACATATGCTTGAGGTGACCGACTCTTTAATACTGGGAATTTCTAATTCCTAACAATCTCCCCCTAAGGGAGGTCACCTCAATAATGTACCAAAATTACATAGAATACAAATAGATATAACATTTAACAATTGATCTTGCATTCTTGATGTAGTCCTTTGCTCCTAAGCTCGTAGCCATTGATTCTTCACAATGCATGTTTGGTTATTCCAAGTGGAGGTCTTTCACTGATCCACGTGATGATAAGTTTGAGCCATCTTTGGAGATCATCAGCTATCAAAAATCTCTGAGACATCCATTGTGGTGTTGTGACTTTGAGACCGACATGCTCACATTCTGGATCATGATATCTTCTCATCAGAGTAGCGGAAGCATTTGTTGAATCACGATATTGGCAGCAGCGTAGCAGAAGCTTGGTGTGAAAATATCAGAGTCATTGATGCACTAATCATGATTTCTTATGAGATGAATGAGTTAAGTGAGCATGCGGCTATGGATTGACCGCTTCATTCTGATCAGCTGCAAACGTCGGGCGTACCTGCATACAACAGTTAGCAACAAATCGCACGAAAGTGTCTTTGATCACTTTCGATGAATTGAGGTACACGGCCCACGGTTCCCCGTTGATCAGTACAAGTACTGCCTGTGATCAGGTAGGATTCCTAAGAATCTCCTTGACAGGGTTTCGCAGCTGTTCTAGCTGTTCTCAAACCGGAACATCTCAAAGAAGACAACACGGAGTGAGTGAACCAGCGAATTTTAAGTCCACTGATTGAAGAAAAGAGATTTGAAAAACAATCGTGTATTGCTCAATAGAAATTGTTTTTGCAATACAACGAAGGTTTTATTGAAAATCAATTATCAATCATAAAAATACCTTTTGGTTTGAAAAATGAGTACACAGTCGATGTGCTAAAGAAAAGAGTTTTTAAGCACACAGACTGGTTTTTCAAAGGTATCCGTCAATCCCTAACCTGAACCAGGATTGATTCAAGAAATTGAATCGCCCCATTGTTTCTGTTCAGTTGTCACATGGTTGATCTATATGATAGATCTCACATGCCACCTACCAGGAGCTTGTTTGATGTTGGCTCCAGAAGGCTTTCCATCTTCATTGTGAATGTGTAAACACATCACTCAGATGTTCTGGCAATACCACAAGGATAATGCGTAGGACTCAAGATATAATCTCTCTTTCCACATTGTGTGAAACATAGAGTCTTCATTGAAAGTGTCCTAAAGAGATTTATTAATGATCTCGTGGCTCTAGACTCAATTTGTGCATATTTGGATCCTATAACGGAGACTAGGGAGAGGGTCTCCTTCTTCAATATCAACCATCTCTAAGAGAAAGTCGATAGATAATGTCGGTTCCCCGTGAGAATGAAACAAGTCCTTTTAAGAGGAACTTGAGTGGTTTGGAAAGTTGAAGTGCAGTGCGTCACTGGGTCCATGACGTCTTGTCTTCAATACCGATGTTACCATCAGTAGCATATGAATTGAACCCGGTTTCTGCCCTAAGGTTGAATAAATGGAGGGCTTTTTGTTTTCACCCTTTTCTCATTCAATTCTTTTTAATTCTTCAACCCCTTCAGTGCTTACCGAGACTTCATAGCTATTACCTTGTTGGGTTTATTCCAGTACTAGCTCAGTCTTAGTCTGCACTCTTCCCATATCTCACTTTTCTCCTTTTATCATCATACCTAAGGACTTCTACACTAACTAGTGGATTGTCCCTGGGTAGATCCCTCCGGTTCTGGCAGATCATGGGAACCAATACCTAACCTTATCATCCTTATATCACCGTACATAAAGTAAAGTTGGTCGGTCAATTTGGTATTGTTCATCAGCCATTGGATCCAATTGAAAACCATTTAAAAATCAATTCAGATACTTGTGATGTATTATCAAAGCATTTTGTACCTGAATTGTTTTTGATATTTTTAGAACGAGAACTCCCCCTCAACATGTGCATCAAATATCAAAATGTTTTGCACACGGAGGCAAGAGAAAGAATTTACTTCTTTTGATTACCATTTTCTAAAAGATATCAACATCACTTCCCTCAACAGATCAAGTGGGTATAGCATTTCCGGGAAGGATGAGGTTTCCATGAATTTTGCTCCCCCTCAATATGTGCCTCGAGGTATGAAAAGAGTTTTGCACATACTAGAGGGAACCTGCACATTGGGATAAATGATCACGTTTCAAATCAAAGGTTTAAGTTAGATGCTCCCCGTCAACATGTGCATGAAAAATTGAAATCGTTTGTCACATGTGGGCGGGATAGCATGTACATCCTTTTATAACCATTTACCTAATTATCAGTTTAAATCCAATTTAAATCACACATTCTCCCCCGATCACAATTATCAAATCATTTGAAATTTGTGATCTCGTATGGATTTAAATTGATTTGAAAGCTTTTAAGGAGAATTGTGACTTGATTGTGAAAGCGTTTGAACTGATAAGGATCGGATTTTAAGACTTTAAACTCCATTTATAAAACATGCATGTATATCTTTTGAAAACAATTTTAATGCCAAATAACTTTTTAATTTAATTGAAATCATTCTCCCCCTCAATCAATGACGTAGGTTGTTGATTGAGAGATAGAGATTTTGACAAATAAGTCCTGATGATTATCAAAAATAGAGATTGAGTTATTTTTCAAAGCATTTAGTTTTCAGCAGATAGGAGTTTATAGAATCAGAGCATAAGATTTGAAAACTTGGTAAAACATGGCTCTGTTCTTTCTTTAAAACCGGGTTATTGCCTGAAGATGACAATAAACCATTTTTTTCTCTTTCTCCCAAAAATATTTTTGATTTTTTGATTTTTTGATTTTTTTTTTTTTTTTTTTTTTTTTTTTTTTTAAATTCGAACAATATCTAAAGACCCGTGTCATTCTTTGAATGACAGCACAAAGACCGTAGATATTATCGAATCGAGAGAAAAATGACAAAAAGACAATATTTTTTTTTTTTTAAGATTTTTCGAATTTTTCAAATTTTTTTTTTATGGATTTTGAAGGTTTTATATTTTTCTATTTGATTTTTGAAGATTTTATAATTTTGTATTTTGATTTTCGAATAGATATATACAAGAGATAGATGAAGATAGACCTTTACTCCTCGTCTTCCTCCTGAAGACGTTTGAGAGTTTCTGGTTGAAGGCTTTTCAAACCAAGACGTGGAAGAATAAACTCAAAACGTTCTCTTGGAAGAGCTTTGGTGAAGATGTCAGCTAATTGATATTCAGACCTCACAAAATATAGTTCCACCACACCTTTTTCAACTTGTTCCCTGATGAAATGATGTCGAATGTCGATATGCTTTGCTCTTGAGTGTTGAACGTTGTTGCATGAGAGAGCAATAGCACTTTTATTATCACAGTACAGAGGGATTTTGTTGAATTCAAAGCCATAGTCAGATAATTGAGATCTCATCCATAAGATTTGAGCACAACAAGATGACATGGCTATGTATTCAGCCTCTGTAGAGGAAATAGAAGTACTCATTTGCTTTTTTGAAGACCAGCTCACAAGCTTATCACCCAAAAACTGAGCACCTCCTGACGTACTTCGACGTGTATCTTGACAACCTGCATGATCAGCATCTGCATAGGCCGTTAGTGACATACCGGTGTCCTTCGGGTACCATAGTCCCATATTGATGGTTCCTTGGAGATACCGAAAGACCCGTTTAACTGCTTCAAGGTGCTTTTTAGTAGGCTTAGCCTGGTATCTAGCACTCATGCACACAGAGAACAAAATGTCTGGTCTACTAGCAGTGAGATACATCAGGGATCCAATCATACTCCGATATTTTGTTTGGTCAATCATGATCCCTGAGAGGTCCTCATCTAGTTTGGTTCGGTCAATCATGGGGGTGTCAACAGGGTCACATGAATCAAATCCAAATTTCTTTAAAATCTCTGTTGCATATTTAGATTGATTTATGAAGATGCCTCCGGGACTTTGTGAAATTTGTAATCCCAAGAAAAATGACATTTGTCCCATCATTGACATTTGAAACTTTGAACTCATTTCATTTGAAAAACGATCACATTCCATTGGGTCAGTCGAGGCGAAAATAATATCATCAACATAAATTTGAACATGAGTTAAATGTTTGCCTGACTTCCTGGTGAACAATGTAGGATCAACTGCTCCTTTGCTGAATCCGGTTGATAAAAGAAACTTTGACAGTGTATCATACCATGCCCTTGGAGCTTGCTTTAACCTGTAAAGAGCCTTCTTCAAACGATAAACGTGAGTAGGATGCTCTTGATTCACAAATCCTTCAGGTTGGCTGACGTAGATGACTTCTTTAAGATCTCCGTTCAGAAATGCCGTCTTTACATCCATCTGATATACCACCATGTTCTTACTTGCAGCATTAGCCAAAAAGATTCTGATTGCCTCGATTCGAGCAACTGGAGCAAATGATTCTTCAAAGTCTATACCCTCCTCTTGACGATATCCTTTAGCAACCAATCGAGCCTTGTTTTTCAACACATCACCATGCTCGTCAAGTTTTACTTTGAAGATCCATTTGAGAGCTATAATC
Organism: Chrysanthemum seticuspe; assembly: GCA_019973895.1. Classification (NCBI taxonomy): domain Eukaryota; kingdom Viridiplantae; phylum Streptophyta; class Magnoliopsida; order Asterales; family Asteraceae; genus Chrysanthemum; species Chrysanthemum seticuspe. Next base: position 18,012,599 of record BPTQ01000004.1, on the reverse strand, counting down.
ATAGCACAGTCTGGAGCAGGTACTAACTCCCATACATCAAGACGATCAAACTCATGAATTTCATCTTGCATAGCATTGAACCAGCTATCTTCATTCATGGCAGTTTTAACGTCTTTTGGTTCGATCTTAGATAGTACGGAGTTGAAGAAGCACCATAAGGCATCGGTTGCAAGTTGCTTCCGGGTTGATACAGGACGAGAGGGATTACCAATGATGTTGTCTAATGGATGATCGTGAGTCCATTTTCTGAGGTGTTCATGTGGCATTTGTTGAGGAACTGAGGTAGCTGAGTCGATGTCTCCTGAAGAAGATGGTTCTGCTGATGATTCAGGAGTAGCAAATATGTTTTCAAATGGAGCATCTTCAGGAGTCGCAAAGGGATTAACTTCATCATTGATGCCAGAAACATTTCCATGATGTACATTTGAAGAATGATGATTTGTTGATGAGACTGAAGGATCAGCAGTAGGTGCTTCTTGACTTACAGATATTGAAACTGATGGATTGACTTCATTCACTGGAATCTGAGCATCCTCTGTTGTAGGGATCAGCACTTCATTAGTAGTGGACTCATACAGTTCATCAAACATTGGATCAAACAACTTCTTTACATCATCTTCGGATGGAGGTACATATGGTGTTTCTTGAGAGGAGTTTGGAACAAGGGATGAGCCAATAGGACTGTTATGAAGTGCGGGTCCTGAGCTGGAGTGTCCAGGAGCCATTTGACCGGTCAGCTCATCAAACGTAACGTGAATTGTTTCCATGATATTTCGGGTTCTTTTGTTGTAGATTCGGTATCCCTTTTTGTTTGGTGCATATCCTACAAATACTCCAATGTCAGCTTTAGCTCTAAGTTTGCCCAAGTCTTGACCCTCATTAGTTGGATAGCACAAGGCACCAAACACACGAAGGAAAGATAGATTGGGTTTCCTGTTGTGGACAAGTTCATATGGAGTTTTTCCATGAATGGTGTGAATCAGGGAACGATTTTGTGTGTAACATGCAGTGGCAATTGCTTCAGCCCAGAGAAACATTGGAACCTTTGAGTAAATCAGCATTGTTCTAGCAGCTTCAACAAGAGTACGATTTCGTCTTTCAACTACACCGTTCTGTTGAGGGGTTCGTGGAACACTTCTTTGATGGCTGATTCCAACGCTTTCATAGAATTCACTAAGTTGTTTGTTGACAAACTCAGTTCCATTGTCTGTTCTGATAATTCTGACAGTTTTGTTTAGTCTAACCTGCAGCTGTTTGATGAGTTTGATGATGATATCAGGAGTTTCATCCTTAGTCCTTAAGAACTTGACCCAGGTGAATCTAGAATAATCATCAACCACAACTAACACATATTTCTTCCCAAAGATATTCTGCACCCTCATTGGTCCACACAAATCCATATGAATCATATGAAGAACTTCTGTGACAGAGTTAGAAGGTTTGGGTTTATGGGCATACTTCTTGCTTTTTCCCAATTGGCAAGCTGAACAAAGATGATCCTTTTCATACTTTAGTCTAGGTAAACCTACAACTAAGTCCTTTCTGGAAAGATCGTTGATGGTGCCGAAGTTCAAGTGATTGAGACGACGATGCCATAACCATGACTTTGTTTTTGAAGCCTTTGATAACAAGCAGATTGGTGATGCTCTCATCATGTCATCGATAGAGATAGTGTAAAGGTTTGAGCCACGAGTTCCTTTCAACAGTTCCTTTCCATTAAGATCTCTAACAAAGCAGGTATGTTTTCTGAAGGCTACTTCTAGATCCGAATCACAGAATTGACCAACAGAGAACAGATTATGACCTAAACCTTCCACATAATACACTCTAGAGATGACACTATCACCAACAACATAATCTCCATAACCCATAATAGCACCGAAATGATCATTACCAAATCTAACAGTCCCGATGAATTTGATCACGAAGTTCATGAGCCGTGACCGGTCTCCAGTCATATGCTTGGAACAGCCTGAGTCCAGGTACCACAGAACGATTTGAACGATCTGCAGTTGAACACAGACAAGAATGGATAACTGGATAATTGGGATCCCCATGCAAGAATGGGTTCCATTTGGTTAGTAGCAACAGTTGGACCACCCACATCAGAAATAGAAGCATTCATATCAGAAAGTGAGGTAATAGAATCATTGTGAATAGATGCAATACTAGTGTCTGAATTAACCCTATTTACAGTGTGACCACTTCTTAGGGGAATAGTTCTACCAGTAGGCATCCATTTTCTAGTGGGCATAATCTGATTAGTCTTATGACCAACAAGTATCCAATAAAAACCTATTCTGCTGAATGTTCTTCCTGTGGGTTTCCATTGTTTTCTAACTTTCTTTCGCTTTTGCCTTTTAGCCTTTTTAGCATGAATTTTAGCATTAGCAATATTAACTGGACAATTAACATCATTAGGCAGAACAGTAACACCACATTCATGATTAGAAACAGAATTCAAGCAAACATCAGTACAAGTTTTGCAAATAGTATCAGAATTCGAATTAATTACAGTACGCTTATAGCTAATACTAGAATCAACACGATTCGTTTTATTCGATTCAAACTTAAGGTTCCTAGATTGTTCTTCTACTTTCTTCCAGTGCACATTCTTAGCTTGAGAGGTCCTATCATTCCTTGTATTATCTTGAGACTTTGACCTGCTCCGCTTAATGTCACTGATTACTCCTGTAGAGGGAATGGGAACATTAGTTGGCTTAGCTACTCTTTGCATCACCTGTTTAGATGTACTGGGATCTGAACTACATGCAGGTGCACTAAGGTTCATTTTCTTAAAACTAGAGGTACTGTGATTTGTGCTCCTAGAAGGCACACTTGAGTTCTCTTTCTTAGCATTGACAGATCTGGAATCTGAGCTGTTTACAGGCACACAACTGTTCACTTTCAAAACATTTGGAATCGAATGCGTATCATACTTAGCTTTAGGCATTGAGCATGGAATCAAAGGATTAACTCTCTCACCTAATGACTTAGGGCATATTGTGATCAAGCATTCTAAGATTTCTTGACATCGTTTGGCATATAAGCACGCATGTCCAATTGCATTATCATGAGGTTTCTCTAGCTTATCCTCTTCAACAATCTCACGCAGACATTCTAGGCAGTCCTTAAGGGATGAGAAGTATGTTTGAATGGCAAGTTTGTTGTTTCTTAGATGAGGGGGGACATATGTCACAGATAAAGCATGTTTATTACTAGAGCGAACCTTAGATACAACATTCTCCTCATTGATCATTGGCATTTTCCCTTTTACCTGACTCTTCAGATTCTCAATTTCCTTTTGCAATGAAGTTATTTGTTCGTTGTTTTTGTTACGAGTGACTTTAATTGATTCAAACAACTCATTGAAATGACGTTTAACCTTTTCATTTTCTTCAAGAAAGCTTTCGTTTTCCTTTTGTAAAGCATTTACTAGGTTTTGAAGATGAAACGTTTGAGAATTCTGAGAATCTAAAGGAGGAGGCATTTGGGAGCCTGTCATATTGTTCGTTTGGCCCTTTAACTGAGAGATTTGGGCTTTCAACTTTCTGATCGTGTTGGACTGAGCTTGAATCTGTTCATCACGTTTGTTAATTTGAAAAACTGCATCAAACTCTGGAGCATCTGAAGATGTCTTGATATTTGAAGTTTTGACATTTTCTTTGAGATGTTGATATTTTAGTTGTAAATTAAAATACTCAACTTCTAGTTTAGAAAAGTGTTTAACCAACGTGTCGTGATCATCCAGTTCAATTTTCTCGTTTAGTTTAGAATTAGTTTTTTCAAGCTCAATGACACGATCATGGGAGACTTTCAGGGCCACAGATAATTCATGAAATTTTGAAGCATTAATAGAGCAATTTGAAGCGGTGAAAAACACATCTTGAGCAACACATTCAGTAATAAGATTCTCATTTAATGTATGCAAGTTCTTTCTCTCAATCTCATTATATTTTAGTGCACGCTCATAATCACTAACTTCAGCAACCATTGCATCAAATTCCTTTTCCATACCCTTAATATCAGCTTCTACCCCCTTTTTAAGACTCTCAAAGTGATCTTTTAGAAGTTTAAAGAAAGGCATGACCTCAGTTAAATAACATTCTTTCATTTGTTCAAAACCTCTTTCACCTTCAGTAATACCAGTGGGAGTGATCCTTTTCTTGCAAGTTTTTTCAAAATCAACAAATAGTTGGTATATAACGTATTGGCTAATTAATGTCTTGCTTTTAGTGGCAATTGTTCTAGGTACAAGATGCATAGGTGTATTAGGAGGATACACAGTTGCTCTAGGCATTTTCCGAAGGGGACGGTTTGTTTCTACAATATTTTCGGCTTTCTGCTTATCTAAATCCATTTTCCAGAAGACTTGTTCGGGAGTCAACAAGGTCTGAGGCTTAAACTTGTTTAATGCAATCCAGTTTTCCTTTTTGTAATCGTGAGGAGAGATAATTATTTTTTTCTCTTTGCATTTAGGGTCATCTAGTTTTTTGTTCATCCTTTCCCTAGTGACTTCATCTGATTTCTTATCTTCCTCAGTGCACTCAACGCAACTAGGTTTCTGCCTAGGCTTAAGAATTTCATCACCATCATAAATCACCTTATGAGCATTTCTAGCCTTTTTGATTACCTCTGGATTTGGTTCCTCAACAAGGGGAATGCTATGCTTATCGCTTAAGACTCGATGTTTGGTGACCATGTGAGCAGTTTGAATGGTGTTTCCTTGTATGTACAACTTGTTTTCAAGTTTGTTTTTCAAAGTTTTTAGATTAGAAAAATCTCTCAAGAGTTTTGATTCCTTTGCATTGAATTCTTGCTTAAGCATTTTCACATTTTCTTGAAGTTCTTGTTTTTGTTTAGCTGTTTTAGAAAGTTTTTCTTGCAAGGAATTTAATTCTTGTTTCAATACTTCTTCTCTAAACTTACTTTTTCTAATTACTGTACTCACTTGGACATCCATTTCCTGCTCACGAGTGGTCAACTCAAATTTTGCACGTTGTTCATAAATAGCAACACGTTCCTTATAGGCATTTAGTTCAGAAATTATGGAATCATCAGGAACACATGCAGTGTATTCATCAAAGACATAGTCATTGTTGACTGCAGAAGATGCATCACTTGGTACAACTTCACTTTCACTTTGTTTCACGTATTGATCGTATGGGACAATATTGATATTACCCATATTTTCAATATTTGATTCAATAGTTTCAGTTGGTTGTACTTTGTCATGCATCTGTTGCACATCAGCATCATCGTATAGCTTTAATACCTCTGAGATGAGTTTGTCCTTGGATAGGCCAGCTTGTGGTGAAGAAGAGATCTTGGGAGAAACCATTGGAGAGATGCTAGCCATAAAGATTGTGTGTGCAGTAGGTCCATCATCTACATCAGAGTCGTAAGCATCACAGTCAGCGACTTGAAAGGCGTTCTGATGATTGTGACCTATCTCCTGAATAGGCTGCTCATCCACATCTGCATCATAAGTCTTGGCGTTACCCTCAGCAAGAAACAGTAATTCCTCTTCATCCAACGCAACACCATTATCCTGAGCTTGTGCCAGCAGCATCTTATCTCTGAAGTAATCAGCATTCTGTGGACGCTTTGGAGATGTGCAGTTCCTTGCAATGTGTCCCTCACCACCACAGTTGTAGCATTTGATCTGCTTAGCTTGACCTTGGTTACCATTCCTTCCTCGATTCTGATTGCCCACATAGCCTCTACCAGCACCACCCCTTCCCTGATCATACTGTCTTTCCTGAACTGGTTGCACCACGATCCTTCCATCTTTAACAGTAGCTTGATTGTGTGGGTTGGATGCTGTTCTCAGATTGTTGTTGGTTTGTGGAAGAGAATTCATGTTTTGGCTAATCATAAGAGCTAGTTGATTAATGAAGCTTCCTACGTGTGCATCAGCATCAGCTTGTTTGTACATAGGATCAGGAATGAGTTTGTGATTACCATTACCCAAGGGTATGACTTGTGAAGCTTTGGTTTTGATTCCGATGTTTGAATAGAAGGCAGTTGAATCATTAGACGAGCTTGTCTCTCCTGGGTTAGTTTTGAACTGATTGAGAATCAATTTTTCAAACATGGCATGTCTCTCATTCTGAAGGAGGAAGGCATAGAGTTGCTCATAGTTTGTGTTTTTCAATCCTTTAGTAAGCTTCACAGCGGTAACAAACTTGTGCCATTCAGGATTCATATTGTTTACAAATTTTGAATTCAACTGAATGTTAGGCATAGTCATTCTGATGTTCCTCATGTCATTAACTAACTTATGAAATCTCACATAGTACTCATAGACATTCTCATCTGGTTTCATCTTGAAGTGCTCAAATTCGTCATAGAGTTGTGATTCTCTGTCTTCCATGGTTAATTCTGAACCTGAGAGAAGCATCTTTACATTATCCCATACTGCTTTTGCATCAGTGTTATGATTGATCAGCTTGTAGATGTCTTTAGGAAGACCTTGAAGAACAATGTTTGAAGCCCTGATATCTGCATCGAATCTCTTTTTCTCCTTATCATCAAGCTCATCATACATCTTAGGTCTGTCCATTCCGTAAACAGGAGTACCATCTTCATTAGTATCAAGTATGTCTCTAGTCGTCTCAACACGATATGGTCCTTCATCAATGGATTTGAGAATGTTGACACCATTTTACTTTCCAAGGCAATACAATCTGATTCGTTGAGCCCAAGAATCGTAGTCAGTTCTGTCAAGCATTGGTGGACGAGTATCTGAGCCAGCTGCTTGAACATCCTCGGCAACAGTGGAGATGACAGTGGGAACAGTGGGAATGTTGGTAGACATGTTAACAGATTATACGGGATTTTATAACTCTATGATTAAACCGGGAAATAGATTCTTTCACGGGATTTTACTAAATCAAGAGAAAACCGTAAACAATCACTCAAGTTGCTAGATGATAAAGTGCTAACTCGCTACCAACTAATGCACTAAGTCGCTAGAAATTAGTGCACTAAGTCGCTAACCCTTAACTCGCTACACGTCTAAGTCGCTAGAGTCCCAAGTCGCCAACAGAAAAGCAAGTCGCTAAGTAGTAACTCGCTACAGACTAAGTCGCTAGCCAAATTTGTGCAGTAATTCGCTACACAAGTCGCTAGATATGCAAGTCGCTAAAGAGCAACTCGCTACAGACTAAGTCGCTACCACAAGTCGCTAACCGTAGTGGAGATTCCACTACTTGTACTTTAACTCGCTAGCTCTAACTCGCTAGCTTTTATAACTGTAAGTCGCTACAAAACTATGAAGTAAGTCGCTACCAAGAAAACAAGTCCGAGAGCTAAGTCGCTAGCTTGAAAAACCAAATAACCTTCACTTTTCAATCCAAAAACAACCCAACCAAGATGATTCAAGCTTACCAAATGAAAACCTAAACACTTTTGATGATTCTAAACATAAAAGTACCAACAAAATTCAAACTTTAACACAAGAAATCAACCAAATGATGCAAAAACCACTAAACTTTTTCAAACTCAAAAACCACCTAAAAACCACTATAAATCCAAAGATGTGCAAGATATGATCTAACCATGGCTCTTGATACCAATTGTAAGATATAACTTTTCACATACACATCAAACCATAACACAAGGTGGCGTATAAGATGGAATTCTAGAGAGAGAAAGTTAGAGGTTTAGGGAACTTAGTGAGAGAAAGTGAAAGATATTATTATGAGCTCCAACTCTCTACCTTGGGAGGTAGAGAGTATTTATAGTCTTACACAAATCGCCACACTTTGGGCTGTGGATCAGGCATACAGTGGGTAAAGACCCGTCCGTCCTCCACGGTGTTACTTAACTAAATAACTACTTAACTTAAAAGAACTACGACTACGAGCTTTCTAACGATTACATATGCTTGAGGTGACCGACTCTTTAATACTGGGAATTTCTAATTCCTAACAGGGGTCAAGGAAACTTCCTTTTCTTCGAGCAAGTTTTATAACACCCTAGGCAGTGAACCTAATCGTTGTAGTGTAGTAATTAGGGTAAGCCACGGGTATTGATATCGTTCTCTAGGGGAATAGGAATGCTAGTAAGGAGTTACTACGCTAAGGTTAAGGTTGAGGAAGATTATTTTTTGTATTTTTATATTTTATGAAATGGAAAGGTACGAATCTCGGGTATTGGATTGGGGGGGGGGGGTTGGTATTTCTACCGATTACTCTACTATTATCTAAACTAAGGTTGTGGGAGTCTATGTCTAATTAATGTGTGCTCATATGATAGTTTAAAGATGTGTTTACTTAGGTTGTACTACTCCTTAATTATCTCCTATTGATGGTTGAGTTGTCACGTCCTTATTCTTAGTTGCGTTGTGTGTCTAAAGTTGTAGGGTATGCGTTTCTCCCTAACTCTTTGAACTTACCAAAGGGTCTCGTCTACAAAACCCACTAGGGATAATAAACTCTTACTCTAAGGCACTCTTTGGATGGTTTAGCTTACAACTACTCAGGTAATTATATTCTAAGGTTCACAAAGATGAATCAAGCATTAAGTACACAACGAATGACCTATCGCATTACTAGATCATTAATCAACTAAGATAAGAAACAACCAATCAATATTCAATAATTAAGTTTCATACTTCCTAAGCAAACACACAAATAAATTAGCCGGACATGGAAAACATGCAAGCATACACACAAATAATCAAAGACATAATTGAATTAATGAAGTAAATACTTATCTTGATGTAAGATAGGGTTTAAAACCCTAAAATACTGTACAAGACACCTTAGGTTCGGTTTTAGGTTTTCACTCCAAAAGACTCTCTCTAAAACTGAAAACTTCGGATTCTATATATAAGATTACATATGCGACGGCGTCACCTTATGTTTTGTGACGCCGTCGTGTCGCCGCCATTAAGGTTTCGTCTTGGCCACGTTAACCTTGCGACGGCGTCACCTTATGTCCGTGACGCCGTCCTCTTCAGCTTCTGACGTCGTCTGGATTGCATCTAGGCCGTCTGAGTAGCGACGGCCTACTCTTTTACAACTGGACGTCGTCACTTGAAAATACGAGTTTTGGGTTCTGAACCGTCACAAAAATCTTCGGACGGCGTCGCAATTAGCACCTGACGCCGTCGCCTTCTATTTTCAGCAGCTGTGAGTGTCTCGATTTTTGACTTTGGCCATTTTCTTCATATATTCGCGCCTTTTCGTCCAAATAAGTGCCATTCCAGCATTTTGCCTTCAAGAGACCTAAAAAGTGAAAAGGAACGATATTAAGCAATAACGGATACAAAAGTGATCAAATAAGGACTTAAACGACCCCTCAAAATGGTACCTTTTAAAACCTTATCAAATATCCCTACACTTGTTATTTGCTTGTCCTCAAGCAAATGTGCTTTTAACCAATTAATTTATAAGTTAGGGGTCATGAAGCATTAATTCAAAACGATCCACAACACATATAAGCCCCGCAAAAGTCATAACAAGCACGGAAATTACATACTAGCACCTCACATGGGGTGTTTGGATACTCACATCTCTCTCGGGTGTATATATGAAATATAACAAATAGGAAATGGAAGATAAACACTCATTAACCGGTCCTAGTACATAGATTACCATAGGCTTAAGAATAGATCAAACCTCCATCGCTTTGGCGTAAGCACCTAGGAAAGACTATCAAAGAGGTCTTTTAAAGGGTTGTAATGTTAGGCTTACGGTAGGGAAACAAAGGGTTTGGTGGGATAGGCTATTTAGTGGTGGCAAGTCAAAAATCTCTATGTTAAATGCATATGAAGAATGGCGTTGCTAAGCCAAGACTCGACACTCTAAACTCTAGATAACTGAAATAAACAAACATAAATTCAAAGATAGATGTAGGATGGTAGCCCGTATGTTGTTGTTTTTTTTTTTTTTTTTTTTTTTTCTATATTTTTTTTTCGATTTTTTTTTTTTTTTTTTTTTTTTTTTTTTTCATACACTTTTACTCTACCATTCTCTACGGTAACATCAAAATGATAGGGATTTATAGGCACATCCCTACACTTGAGTTTTTATTACTCTAACACTAATTTGACCCGAATTGAAAAGATCAAAACACTTGGGGTACATTATTATGCAAACAAAGGGAATTTGAATTTAACGTTCCCTTCCCGTCATTTCACAAACTTTAACTTTTCCCATGAATCCCAATCGTCCCAAAACTGTATACAAAGGATATGACTCGACTTAGCAACTTATGCAAGCAACTAGATAATTGAACTAAGGGTTTAGGGTGATAACAAACATTTGCACTAAAAGTGAGTGCATAAGGGGTAGGCTAAGGCGATTTGGGTGTATATTTGGGGGTGGGGTGTAAACAATGCTCTTCATTGATATTCCGGAAAAACCGAAACATCACGAGAACCGCGAAAAGGATAGGCTCTGAGGGGTTAACTAGGGGTATCGTGTACTAAAGATGAGTACAACGCAAAAGGTGTGGGGGAATTACTCAACCGATATGGAAGAAGTAATTATATTACGGGTATCAAACAAGGGTTATCCTAATGCCTCTTATCATTTAGTTATTCCTAACTACACAAGTGTAGCCTCACTTGCGATCTCGAAATGCATCACAAAACAAGTTCTAGAATCTAATATACTACCGGTTCACACTCTAAGCATTGAAAATGAATGCTTTAATTCCTACTAATCTAAGAGCGATCCTCACATTTTTGTGGAATTTGGGTGGTAAAGGGTTTTTGTGCTAGTCATGCAACTTCCTATCCATGAGACGCTTTTGTTAAGACTAATGGCCCACTCCTATATGTCATAAAAAAATTTAAATTTGGTGCCAAAATTACCCTAACCGACATTTTCTCATGGTTTATTACACAATCACAATTGGACAAAGCAAATAGTCAAGGATAAGCATAGTTTCAAAGTTCCCGTTTTATTTTCCCTCCCTACACTTAAACTGAACATTGTCCCCAATGTTCCCCGAAAGTATCAAAGTTATGATAAAAGAAGGTAATTAAAAACGAAAGAAACTAGTACTCCCCTGATTAGCTCGGTAGGATCCGTGTAAAGTGGTGGTTAAATCCTTTTCAAGAAGAATTATTGCGTGAACAGCTCCTTCCAATCTTATGTAGCTTCTTCTTGACAAACTAAACCTGCACACTTGAAGAAAACAAACGAAACTTTCGAGTAAAATCGGCGGTAATAGTATATATAAGACTCGATTTAAACTAGGATATAATGCTTGTGGAATGGATGTTTACAGAATTTCTAAGAAAATCAAGACCTGGAAAATTCCAAAAATTTATAAGTAGCTCAGAAAACGAGAAAAAAGTAATCTGATGTTTTTACTCCTTCCTGACGCCGTCAGGTTGCAATCCTGACGCCGTCAGGTTATCCTGACAAAAACTGGTCTGCGATTTTCTGAAAAAAATTCTGGAAAATTTACATCTTTAGAATCTGGAAAAAATTTCTGCAAAACATCCATTATGACTCGATACAAGCATTTGACTCGAACAAACAAACATAAATATCTTTTAGTTAATTGTTATTCTCATGTTTACGTTTCTTTTGAAAACGTGTGTAATCCTCCCTACACTTATCCCTTATGTAAAATACCTTTATATGCAATTAAGAAGAGGTTAAAAACAAAATAAAGCATTTTTACAAATTTAAACATGAGGATAAACAATTAATAAAAAATATATGACACTAACAAGCACACAATTAAGCATGGATTGCCTCCCACGAAGCGCTTTTCTTTATTTAAGAGTCTTGTAGCTAGACTCATAGTCGTGCTCCTATGTTTCCTCACCACCGCCCTCTTCTTCTAAAACAATATCCTCATCGTTCACCATTTCAATATTATCCAATTGATAATGCTTCACCCGTTGCCCATTAACGGTGAATTCTCTTCCATCATGGTCTAGTAGCACCACCGCCCCATTGCTCATCTGTTTCTTTACTGAAAAGGGTCCATACCACCTGGATTTGAGTTTTCCTGGGAATAATCTTAGTCTTGAATTATACAAGAGCACCTTATCCCCTTCCAAAAACTCTTTAGGATTCTCTATTCGTTGATCATGCCATCTTTTTGCCCTTTCTTTGTAAGTGATTGATGATTCGTATGCTTCCAGCCTCAGTTCATCCAATTCTTGAAGTTGTAAGAACCGATTTGACCCTGCTTCAGAATAATCCATATTACAGGCCTTAAGGGCCCAATATGCTTTCTGCTCAAGTTCGATAGGGAGGTGGCAAGCCTTTCCGTATACTAGGCGAAAAGGGGTTGTCCCGATAGGTGTTTTGTAAGCAGTTCTAAATGCCCAGAGTGCCTCATCCAGTTTGAATGCCCAATCTTTCCTATTTTGGTGGACCGTTTTTTCAAGTATCCGCTTTAATGCCCTGTTTGTGTTTTCTACTTGTCCAATTGTCTGAGGATGATATGCAGTAGAAAATCTATGTGGGACGCCATACTTTTTCATCACTTTTTCCATTTGAGCATTGCAAAAGTGAGTCCCTCTATCTGTGATTAATGCTTTGGGAATCCCAAATCGTGCGAAGAGCTTTTTAAGAAAGTGAATAACTACCCTTGCATCATTAGTTCTAAGGGCTTGAGCCTCTACCCATTTGGATACATAGTCGATAGCCACGAGAATGTATTCATTTCCTCCGGAAGATGGAAAGGGTCCCATGAAGTCTATTCCCCAAACGTCAAATATTTCGCAGACTTGGATATAGTTCTAAGGTGACTCATCCCGTCGTGAAATATTTCCTGATCGTTGGCATGCATCACTGATAAGGTTTTAAAAGGTACCTTTTTTAGGGGTCATTTAAGCCCTTATTCGATCACTTTTGTATCCGTTATTGCTTAATATCGTTCCTTTTCACTTTTTAGGTCTCTTGAAGGCAAAATGCTGGAATGATGCTTATTTGGACGAAAAGGCGCGAATATACGAAGAAAATGGCCAAAGTCAGAATCGAGACACTCAAAGCTGCTGAAACATAAGGCGACGGCGTCACTGCATATCTGCGACGCCGTCGGGAAGGCATTTTGCGACGGCTCAGAGGCGAAATTGCATGTTTTCAAGGGACGACGTCAGGTTCTAAAGGAATAGGCCGTCGCTACTCAGACGGCCTAGATGCAGCCAAGACGGCGTCAGAGCTGCAGGGGACGGCGTCACAGTCATAAGGTGACGCCGTCGCAAGGTTTACGTGGCCAAGACGAAACCCTAATGACGGCGACACGACGGCGTCACGAAACATAAGGTGACGCCGTCGCAGATGTAATCTTATATATAGAATCCGAATTTTTCAGTTTTAGTGTGTAGTCTTTTGGAGTAAAAACCTAAAACCGAACCAAGGCTTTCTTGTGCAGTATTTTAGGGTTCTAAACCCTATTATACATCAAGATAAGTATTTACTTCATTAATTTAATTATGTCTTTGATTATTTGTGTGTATGCTTGCATGTTCTCCATGTCCGGCTAATTTATTTGTGTGTTTGCTTAGGGAATATGAAACTTAATTATTGAATATTGATTGGTTGATACTTATCTTAGTTGACTAATGATCTAGAGTGCGCTAGATTATTCGTTGTGTACTTAATGCTTGACTTTTCTTTGTGAACTTTAGAATATAATTATCTAGGTAATTGTAGGATAAAGTATTCAAGGACAACCGTAGAGTAGGCGTCTATAAATCACTAGAGGATTTGTAAACAAGACCCTTTGGTAATTTCAAAGAGTTAGGGAAACAAGCACGCCCTATAGCCTTAGAATCACAACGCAACTAGGAATAAGGACGTGACAAATCAACCATCAATAGGAGATAATTAAGGAGTAGTAAAACCTAAGTAAACACATCTTTAAACTATCATACGAGTACACATCAATTAGACATAGACTATCACAACCTTAGCTTAGATAATTAGATAATAGTAGAGTAATCGGTAGCAATACCAACCCCCCAAATTCAATACCCGAGATTCGTACCTTTTCAATTTCTAAAAAAACATAAAAAGATAAAAAATAATCTTCCTCAACCTCAACCTTAGCGTAGTAACTTCTCACTAGCATTCTTATTCCCCTAGAGAACGATATCAATACCCGTGGCTTACCCTAATTACTACACTACAACGATTAGGTTCACTGCCTAGGGTGTTATAAAACTTGCTCGAAGAAAAGGAAGTCTCCTTGACCCCGAACGACGCGTGTAGCGTTATCAAGTTTTTGGCGCCGCTGCCGGGGAATAGAATAGCTAGTTAGTAGTCCACCTCGTTTAGGTTTCTTTGCTTGATTCCTATCAAGTAAATTTTTCTCATTTTTTAGCTTTCTCTTAGTCTATCCCCCTTCTTCGTGACCTTCGTTCGTAAAAACCATTACTCACCATGATCCGTATCTTCCACCGAAGATTCTTCACCCTACCCATTCCCAATCCCGAGGTTGAGAACACAATCCCACAAAACCCTTCACCCACTCACCATTTTGATAACCACCCAGGGCATAACGAGGTGAATTGGCGACAACAAAGTCCTTTCTATTACTCAGATTCTGATGAGGAATCTGATCATGATGAAGAACTTGATGGCGGAGAGGTCATCAATAAGGATAGCTTTGAAATTAAGGAAGATCCCTCCCAATACTTTGACCCTAGATGTAGGATTGAGAAAGATGGCCCATTTAACATGCAATTCCCATGCAAAATAGGACTAGAAGGGTTCGATGCTTATTTGAATTCATTCTTGCCTTTAAACTTAATCTCAAAAGATCTATACAATAAAATCAAGGTCAATGAGTTAACCTATCATGGGAACAATGTTGTTAAAGCAGTCACTCATTTGCACGTGTTCGTTGGAAGTTTTGCCTACTTGGTAGAATTCATGGTCTTAGAAAACCTGGGAGAATTTATCGACAAGGACCTCACTCAAGTAATTTTTGGGAAACCTTTCAAGAATTTGACTAGGTTGAATGAACGAATGATTGACGGTCTAATCACTTTCTCTGATGAAGTCGAAGATTTTGTCTATCAAATGCCACGCACTCATCCTAGATTTAAACATAGGGACATTAAGGCTTGTAATAGAATGACCCCTATTTCATTGCTTAGTGAAAGAGATAAGCAAAGTGGGCTTAGGTACCCATATGAGAAAACAAAACGGTATTACAAAAAATGCCTTGAATTAGGAGATGATTATAAAAAGAATGAAAGAGAGTTGGAGTGGCTTAGGTATGAGCACGCGAGCGTGCACGAGGCAACGTAGGGGTAGGACTACGAGTCTAGCTACAAGACTCTTAAATAAAGAAAAGCGCTTCGTGGGAGGCAACCCATGCTTAATTGTTTGCTTGTTAGTGTCATATATCTTTTATTAATTGTTTGTCCTCATGTTTAGATTTGTAAAAATGCTTTATTTTGTTTTTAACCTCGTCTTAATTACATATAAAGGTATTTTACATAAAGGATAAGTGTAGGGAGGATTACACACGTTTTCATAAGAAACGTGAACATGAGAATAACAATTAATTAAAAGATATATATGTTTGTTTGTTCGAGTCAAATGCTTGTATCGAGTCATAATGGATGTTTTTGCAGAAATTTTTCCAGATTCTAAAGATGTAAATTTTCCAGAATTTTTTTCCAGAAAATCGCAGACCAGTTTTTGTCAGGATAACCTGACGGCGTCAGGATTGCAACCTGACGGCGTCAGGAAGGAATAAAAACATCAGCTTACTTTTTCTCGTTTTCTGAGCTACTTGTAAAATTTTGGAATTTTCCAGATCTTAACTTTCAAAACAAATTCTGTAAACATCCATTCCACAAGCATTATATCCTAGTTTAAATCGAGTCTTATGTATATTATTACCGCCGATTTTACGCGAAGGTTTCGTTTGTTTTCTTCTAGTGTGCAGGTTTAGTTTGTCAAGAAGAAGTTACACAAGTTTGGAAGGAGCCTTTCACGCAAAAAACTCTTCTTGGAAAAGATTTAACCACCACTTTTCACGGATCCTACCGAGCTAATCAGGGGAGTATTAGTTTCTTTCGTTTTTAATTACCTTCTATTATCATAACTTTGATACTTTCGGGGAACATTGGGGACAATGTTCAGTTTAAGTGTAGGGAGGGAAAATAAACGGGAACTTTGAAACTATGCTTATCCTTGACTGTTTGCTTTGTCCAAGTGTATTTGTGTAATAAACCATGAGAAAATGTAGGATAGGGTAATTTTAGCCAAATTTAAAATTTTTTCATGACGTATAGGAGTGGGCCATTAGTCTTAACAAAAGCGTCTCATGGATAGGAAGTTGCATGACTAGCACAAAAACCCTTTACCACCTAAATTCCACCCAAAATGTGAGGATCGCCCTTAGATTAGTAGGAATTAAAGCATTCATCTTTAATGCTTAGAGTGTGAACCGGTAGTATATTAGATTCTAGAACTTGTTTTGTGATGCATTCCGAGATCGCTAGTGAGACTACACTTGTGTAGTTAGGAATAACTAAATGATAAGAGGCATTAGGATAACCCTTGTTTAATACCTGTAATATAATTACTTCTTCCACCTCGGTTGAGTAATTCCCCCACACCCTTTGCGTTGTACTCATCTTTAGTACACGATACCCCTAGTTAACCCCTCAGAGCCTATCCTTTTCGCGGTTCTCGTGATGTTTCGGTTTTTCCGGAATATCAATGAAGAGCATTGTTTACACCCCACCCCCAAATATACACCCAAATCGCCTTAGCCTACCCTTTATTGCACTCACTTTTAGTGCAAATTTATGTTATCACCTAAAACCCTTAGTTCAATTATCTGGTTGCTTGCATGAGTTGCTAAGTCGAGTCATATCCTTTGTATACAGTTTTGGGATGATTGGGATTCATGGGAAAAGTTAAAGTTTATGAAATATAGGGAAGAGAACGTTAAACTCAAATTCCCTTTGTTTGCATAATAATGTACTCCAAGTGTTTTGATCTTTTCAATTCGGGTCAAATTAGTGTTAGAGTAATAAAAACTCAAGTGTAGGGATGTGTCTATAAATCCCTATCATTTTGATGTACCGTAGAGGATGGTAGAGTAAAAGTGTATGAAAAAAAAAAAAAAAAAAAAAAAAAAAAAAAATTCCGAAAAAAAAAATATAAAAAAAAAAAAAAAAAAAAAAAAAAACAAAACAAAACCATACGGGCTACCATCCTACATCTATCTTTTAAATTATGTTTGTTTATTTTCGTTGCCTAGAGTTTTAGAGTGTCGAGTCTTGGCTTAGCAACGCCATTCTTCGTATACTTGCAACATAGAGATTTTTGACTATCCACCACTAAATAGCCTATCCCACCAAACCCTTCATTTCCTTACCGTAAGCCTAACGTTACAACCCTTTAAAAGACCTCTTTGATAGTCTTTCCTAGGTGCTTACGCCAAAGCGACGGAGGTTTGATCTATTCTCAAGCCTATGGTAATCTATGTACTAGGACCGGTTAATGAGTGTTTATCTTCCATTTCCGATTTGTTATATTTCATATATACACCCGAGAGAGATGTGAGTATCCAAACACCCCATGTGAGGTGCTAGTATGTAATTTCCGTGCTTGTTATGACTTTTGCGGGGCTTATATGTGTTGTGGACCGTTTTGAATGGATGCTTCATGACCCCTAACTTATAAATTAATTGGCTAAAAGCACATTTGCTTGAGGACAAGCAAATACCAAGTGTAGGGATATTTGATAAGGTTTTAAAAGGTACCTTTTTGAGGGGTCATTTAAGCCCTTATTCGATCACTTTTGTATCCGTTATTGCTTAATATCGTTCCTTTTCACTTTTTAGGTCTCTTGAAGGCAAAATGCTGGAATGATGCTTATTTGGACGAAAAGGCGCGAATATACGAAGAAAATGGCCAAAGTCAGAATCGAGACACTCAAAGCTGCTGAAACATAAGGCGACGGCGTCACTGCATATCTGCGACGCCGTCGGGAAGGCATTTTGCGACGGCTCAGAGGCGAAATTGCATGTTTTCAAGGGACGACGTCAGGTTCTAAAGGAATAGGCCGTCGCTACTCAGACGGCCTAGATGCAGCCAAGACGGCGTCAGAGCTGCAGGGGACGGCGTCACAGTCATAAGGTGACGCCGTCGCAAGGTTTACGTGGCCAAGACGAAACCCTAATGACGGCGACACGACGGCGTCACGAAACATAAGGTGACGCCGTCGCAGATGTAATCTTATATATAGAATCCGAATTTTTCAGTTTTAGTGTGTAGTCTTTTGGAGTAAAAACCTAAAACCGAACCAAGGCTTTCTTGTGCAGTATTTTAGGGTTCTAAACCCTATTATACATCAAGATAAGTATTTACTTCATTAATTTAATTATGTCTTTGATTATTTGTGTGTATGCTTGCATGTTCTCCATGTCCGGCTAATTTATTTGTGTGTTTGCTTAGGGAATATGAAACTTAATTATTGAATATTGATTGGTTGATACTTATCTTAGTTGACTAATGATCTAGAGTGCGCTAGATTATTCGTTGTGTACTTAATGCTTGATTTTTCTTTGTGAACTTTAGAATATAATTATCTAGGTAATTGTAGGATAAAGTATTCAAGGACAACCGTAGAGTAGGCGTCTATAAATCACTAGAGGATTTGTAAACAAGACCCTTTGGTAATTTCAAAGAGTTAGGGAAACAAGCACGCCCTATAGCCTTAGAATCACAACGCAACTAGGAATAAGGACGTGACAAATCAACCATCAATAGGAGATAATTAAGGAGTAGTAAAACCTAAGTAAACACATCTTTAAACTATCATACGAGTACACATCAATTAGACATAGACTATCACAACCTTAGCTTAGATAATTAGATAATAGTAGAGTAATCGGTAGCAATACCAACCCCCCAAATTCAATACCCGAGATTCGTACCTTTTCAATTTCTAAAAAAACATAAAAAGATAAAAAATAATCTTCCTCAACCTCAACCTTAGCGTAGTAACTTCTCACTAGCATTCCTATTCCCCTAGAGAACGATATCAATACCCGTGGCTTACCCTAATTACTACACTACAACGATTAGGTTCACTGCCTAGGGTGTTATAAAACTTGCTCGAAGAAAAGGAAGTTTCCTTGACCCCGAACGACGCGTGTAGCGTTATCAATCACACATTTGAACTAATCTCTTAACGTCTCGAAAAACAGTAGGCCAATAGAATCCGGCGTCGAAAACCTTTCGTGCCGTGATATTCACACCGTGATGTCCTCCAGATGGTCCCGCATGACATTCTTTCAGAACTCGGTCAATCTCTCTACCTGCCACGCAACGTCGAATGATTTGATCGGGACATATACGGAAAAGGAAGGGTTCATCCCAGAAGTAATGTTTGAGCGTAGTGAAGAACTTCTTTTTATCTTGTTTGGTCATGTAATTTGGCAAAACCCTACTGGACAGGTAGTTAGCATAATCCGCATACCATGGCTCAATTTCTTTAATTGCCATTAGCCGTTCCTCGGGAAAAGAGTCGCGATTATCGGTGTGATCTAACTTCTCAAGATCAGGGTTCTCCAAGCGTGATAGATGATTAGCAGCGAGATTTTCAGCCCCCTTTTTATCTCGAATTTCAATGTCGAATTCTTGAAGTAATAGGATCCACCTAATCAGGCGAGGTTTAGCATCTTGTTTTGAAAACAAATAGCGTAAGGCAGAGTGATCGGTGAAGACGACAGTTTTAGAGAGAACGAGATATTTCCTGAATTTGTCGAAGGCAAAAACAACGGCTAAAAGTTCTTTCTCAGTGGTTGTATAGTTCTCTTGTGCTACATTCATGGTTTTTCTAGCATAGTAGATTGGTTGAAAATGCTTTTTCTTCCTTTGGCCGAGCACTGCGCCGACAGCATAATCACTAGCGTCACACATGATTTCGAATGGCTGAGACCAATCAGGGGTGACCATTATAGGTGCTTGAGTGAGATCTTTCTTTAGTCGGTTAAATGCTTCCTTGCATTCTCCAGAAAAATCAAAAGAGGCATCCTTAACAAGAAGCTGTGTCATTGGCCGGGCAATTTTCGAAAAATCTTTAATAAACCTTCGATAAAAACCTGCATGACCAAGAAAGCTGCGAATGGCTTTAACGGTAGTAGGATAGGGGAGTTTGGAAATTGCTTCGATTTTTGCTCTATCGACCTCAATTCCATTCCCCGAGACTTTATGCCCTAAGACAATTCCTTCTTTTACCATGAAATGACATTTTTCCCAATTTAAAACCAAATTAGTTTCCTCGCATCGCTTAAACATCTTCCTAAGGTTGGAAAGACAAAGGTCGAAAGAATTTCCAAACACCGAGAAATCATCCATGAAGACTTCCATGCTGTCCTCAATTAACTCGTGGAATATGGCCATCATACATCGTTGAAAGGTTGCGGGTGCGTTACATAACCCGAAGGGCATTCGCTTGTAGGCGAACGTTCCGTAAGGACATGTAAATGTAGTTTTCTCCTGATCTTCAGGAGCAATTGGAATTTGGAAGTATCCTGAAAAGCCATCAAGGAAACAGTAGTATTCGTGCCCTGCTAACCTTTCAAGCATTTGGTCAATAAACGGCAGAGGAAAATGATCTTTCCGGGTGGCATCATTCAACTTTCTGTAGTCAATACATACACGCCACCCAGTAACCGTTCTTTGCGGCACCAACTCACCCTTCTCATTTTTTACAACCGTCATCCCTCCCTTTTTTGGAACTACTTGGACCGGGCTGACCCATGGGCTATCTGGTATGGGGTAGATGAGACCTGCATTCAGAAGCTTAATGACCTCTTTTTTCACTACCTCTTTGATGTTAGGGTTAACCCGCCTTTGCGGTTGAACGGTTGGTTTGTAATCTTCCTCCATGAGGATTTTGTGAGTACAGAATGTAGAATCGATTCCCTTAATGTCGGCAACACTCCACGCAATCACCCCTTTGTACTCTTTTAAAACTTCTAAGAGCCTCTCTTTCTGAATAGTGGTTAGCGAAGAGCTTATGATGACAGGGAGTTGGTCCTCCCCTTGAAGGAAGGCGTATTCCAAGTGACTCGGGAGATCTTTCAGTTCTAAGGTAGGAGGCTCTTTGATCGATGGTTTTAGCTTGTTTCCCGGCCTCTGAAGCTCAATAGGTTCAATTTCATCCTGACGAGGATAAAAGGACACAGCTCCAACCATCTCAATTTCTTGGTCGTCGTATATTACGTTGTTATCATTATTCATGAATTCGTTTAATAGATACTCGTCAATGCAGCCATCTATGTCGTCAACAAATTCATCAACTTCTTCAACTAAATATACGGGGCGACCGCAGGAAGAAGAATGTCTCATAGAATCCTTAATGTCGAAGGTCAAGCTCTCGGATCCTACTCGTAAAGTGAGTTCACCATCATGAACATCAATGATGGCACGAGCTGTAGCCAAGAAGGGTCTTCCAAGGATTATTGGGACGGAATTATCTTCCTCCATCTCTAAAATTACGAAATCGACTGGAAAATTGAATTCCCCCACCCTTACAAGAACGTTCTCACAAACTCCAATGGGATATTTGATTGATCGATCAGCTAATTGGATACTCATCCTAGTTGGTTTAAGCCCTGAATATCCGAGTTTAAGAAACAGGGAGTGAGGCATCAGGTTAATGCTTGCCCCAAGATCTGCCAAGGCGTTTTTCATAGAAAGCGCCCCTATAGAGCAAGGAATGGTAAAGCTGCCCGGATCTTCCTTCTTCTTGGGCATGCTCTTTTGGATGATAGCTGAACATTCTTCTCCTAATGATATCAATCCTTCAAGCTTTTTCCGATTAGATATCAACCTCTTGAAGTATCTACTATGTTTAGGGATGTGATAGAATACATCAAGGAGTGGTATGTTGACGGATGTTTGTTTCAAATAAGACAATATTCTTTCATTGTCTTCTTCAGCCTTTTGATTCTTTAGACGAGAGGGATAGGGAATCCGTGCGAGAGTTGGTCACTGGGCTGGTGCTGGTGTTTGTGGGGGAGGATCGTGAGGAGTTGGAAGAGGTGCGGGAATCGCCTCATTTCCTAACTCGGGTTCCCTTGTGATGGGGTTCCGGTTGGGATGTGGGGGATCCTTGGTAGTAGTTCCTAATCGAGTAGTGATTGCGCAAGTTGGATCGTGAAGGGCTGGGCCGGGTCCACTCATTCTTTCGTGGAGATTGGTGAACTGACTTTCTAATTCAGCTTGCTGCTCTCGGATAAACCCCTCAAGACCTTTCAAGAGTGCAGCCCCTTCCATGGTGAACTGCCCGAGTTTTTCTTCAAAAGGATCACGGATGGTGTACTCAGGTCCGTCCTTTCCTTCCGTTCTCCATTTCAGATTGCCCCAAGGATCACATTCACAGGTTTGATAAAATGCGAGGAGTGAAGGGTCATCATAAATATCATGAATAGAGAGGAAGACGCTTTCTCGGTGTGTGTCATCGCACTCATCGCTCTCGTGCGGTCCTCCACATATGTCGCATATGAGATATGGGTTGGTCAGCCTTTTTGGTTCTGGTGATTTTATGAGGTAAGCTAGTTTCTTTTATGCTTTCTCAATCCGATAATCGAAGGATAACTCTTCACTTGAGAAAGTAGAAATGCTTGACGCGTTTTTCTGCTCATTCCAATGGCTGTCTTGATATTGGATGTATTCCTCTATTCGGTTCCACCCTTCTTCTGCGGTGAGGTTCGCGATTCTTCGGCCAGTCGAGAAATCAATCCCTTTTTGATCCTTTCGGGAGACATTGTCGTAAAAGATTTGAACAAGCAACCAAAGGTTGATACCGTGGTGTGGAGCTTGTTGAATAAGATCTTTGTAACGACTCCAGGAGTTGGTGATAGATTCTCCATCGGGTTGATGAAAGTGCAGAATTTTGCTCCTAACTGCTGCAGTTCTTCCAGGGGAAAGAACTTTTTGGTGAACTTGGTTGTAAGTTGTTCCCATGTGAAAATGGACCTTGGAGTGAGCTTATCGAGCCACTCCTTGGCTCGCCCTTGAAGAGAAAATGGGAAAAACCGAAGTCTAGATGTCTCCTTAGATGCTCCGTCGGTATAGATAGCATCAACAATTTTTAGAAACTGTTTGATGTGGTGAATTGGGTTTTCGCTGTGGGATCCATGGAATTGACATGCCTTTTGGATTAGCCAGATGTCAGATGCATGCAATACCTCATTGATCTGTTTCGAAGGATAAACAATGGCACTGGTGAACCCAGATGCAGAAGGGTAGGAGTATTCCCCGAGGGTTTTCGCTTTAGGAAGATTTATGGGTCCATTGGCTGGAGTGGCAAGAACTTCCTCGCCATTTTGACTCAGATTGTCAATGATGATGGTTTCAGGAGATTGTGGGGAATGAGGGGATTCTTCATCAGATGTAACTTCATCAAAATTGATGGAAGTGCCATGAAGTTCTGAATCATGGAGAGCTTTTCTTCGCCTATTGAGCTCTCTTTCGGGTTCTGCAAATGGTTCAAGAAGAGTTTTGGTGGAACTGCGGGTTCTAAGTTGCTTAAGGGGGTTTGTATGGGGACGTGGTTGTTGGTTATCACCTTCCATGATGAAAAGTGATGGGATTACGAACAAAGGTCACGAAGAAGGGGGATAGACTAAGAGAAAGCTAAAAAAAATGAGAAAAATTTACTTGATAGGAATCAAGCAAATAACCTAAACGAGGTGGACTACTAACTAGCTATTCTATTCCCCGGCAGCGGCGCCAAAAACTTGATAACGCTACACGCGTCGTTCGGGGTCAAGGAAACTTCCTTTTCTTCGAGCAAGTTTTATAACACCCTAGGCAGTGAACCTAATCGTTGTAGTGTAGTAATTAGGGTAAGCCACGAGTATTGATATCGTTCTCTAGGGGAATAGGAATGCTAGTAAGAAGTTACTACGCTAAGGTTAAGGTTGAGGAAGATTATTTTTTGTATTTTTATATTTTATGAAATGGAAAGGTACGAATCTCGGGTATTGGATTGGGGGGGGGGTTGGTATTTCTACCGATTACTCTACTATTATCTAATTATCTAAACTAAGGTTGTGGGAGTCTATGTCTAATTAATGTGTGCTCATATGATAGTTTAAAGATGTGTTTACTTAGGTTGTACTACTCCTTAATTATCTCCTATTGATGGTTGAGTTGTCACGTCCTTATTCTTAGTTGCGTTGTGTGTCTAAAGTTGTAGGGTATGCGTTTCTCCCTAACTCTTTGAACTTACCAAAGGGTCTCGTCTACAAAACCCACTAGGGATAATAAACTCTTACTCTAAGGCACTCTTTGGATGGTTTAGCTTACAACTACTCAGGTAATTATATTCTAAGGTTCACAAAGATGAATCAAGCATTAAGTACACAACGAATGACCTATCGCATTACTAGATCATTAATCAACTAAGATAAGAAACAACCAATCAATATTCAATAATTAAGTTTCATACTTCCTAAGCAAACACACAAATAAATTAGCCGGACATGGAAAACATGCAAGCATACACACAAATAATCAAAGACATAATTGAATTAATGAAGTAAATACTTATCTTGATGTAAGATAGGGTTTAAAACCCTAAAATACTGTACAAGACACCTTAGGTTCGGTTTTAGGTTTTCACTCCAAAAGACTCTCTCTAAAACTGAAAACTTCGGATTCTATATATAAGATTACATATGCGACGGCGTCACCTTATGTTTTGTGACGCCGTCGTGTCGCCGCCATTAAGGTTTCGTCTTGGCCACGTTAACCTTGCGACGGCGTCACCTTATGTCCGTGACGCCGTCCTCTTCAGCTTCTGACGTCGTCTGGATTGCATCTAGGCCGTCTGAGTAGCGACGGCCTACTCTTTTACAACTGGACGTCGTCACTTGAAAATACGAGTTTTGGGTTCTGAACCGTCACAAAAATCTTCGGACGGCGTCGCAATTAGCACCTGACGCCGTCGCCTTCTATTTTCAGCAGCTGTGAGTGTCTCGATTTTTGACTTTGGCCATTTTCTTCATATATTCGCGCCTTTTCGTCCAAATAAGTGCCATTCCAGCATTTTGCCTTCAAGAGACCTAAAAAGTGAAAAGGAACGATATTAAGCAATAACGGATACAAAAGTGATCAAATAAGGACTTAAACGACCCCTCAAAATGGTACCTTTTAAAACCTTATAATTAAAAAAAGACAAAAAAAATTACGAAAAAAATAACGTAGACGACTACATATCATGTCTATATTTTTGTTGGATTTCTTATTTTTTGCATATCGATGATTAAAGCATCCCCATCTGATAACCTCGCAGCACTAGTGCCGAGAAACTTAATTTCTTACAACTTCATTATTGTCGCGTCCTTAACTTTAATCTGTTGGAAAATTTAGTGCACTTGTGGGATTAGTTCACACCTTGCAATGGGTTAGGAGGTACGGAGTGTACACCCATAAGGTCCATGAACTCCCTGACTCTTATAGTGGTTTGTATTGGTAGTACTGGTGAAAGTACTGCTTGGTGAAAGTACTGCTTGTAGAAAGTACTGCTTGTGGTTTCCACTGATAAGCAGTGTTTCCACTGATAGGCAGTGTTTCCATTGAAGTGGTGTATCCACTGATAGTGCTATGAAAGTACTGATAAGCAGTGTTTCCACTGATAGGTTGTACTTCCACTGCAAGTGAAAGTACTGCTAGTGGAAAGTACTGCTTATGGAAAGTACTGCTAAATGGCAGTTACAACTTCTTTATGACCACATTTAATTGGTCATGTAACCACTAACGGCTATAATAGGGATAATTATGAGGCTATTAATGGGCCGATTAATACTCATAATTCCATGGGAATAGCTCAAGAGTAACCTCCTATATATAGGAGATCTGAACATGCATGAGAAACACACAAAAAAAAACGTAAACACTTACTAGCGAAAGGGTTATAGAATTGTGCCTAATTCTCTAACTGCATTTGGTCTTATCCCAAGTAGATATTCGTGATACCCAGGCATTAGGGTCGAATAGTTTACTTTGGAAAGTGATCACACGATTCCAAGTGATATCCGGTAACCACCTAGTGGTATTGCTACTGTCATTGATTGTCTTAACCCTATTCTGGGAGATACACACCAACAATCAAAGTAAACTATTTTGTGATAATCAATGGCTGCTGCTGCAATGAAACATATGGCTTCAAACTTTGCTAAGCTGGATAAGTTTGAAGGGGTGGATTTCAGGAGATGGTAGAAGAAGATGCACTTCTTGCTGTCAAGCATGAGTGTGGTGTATGTGCTAACTACACCTATTCCTGATGATGGGGATGATGCTACTGTGGAGCAGATCCGGAGGAGGAGCAAATGGGAGAATGATGACTACATATGCAGAGGTCTTATTCTCAATGGTATGTCTGATTCTCTGTTTGATATTTATCAGAACTTTGAATCTTCCAAAGAACTGTGGGATTCCTTGGATGCCAAATATATGGCTGAGGATGCATCAAGTAAGAAGTTCCTTGTTAGTAATTTCACAAATTACAAAATGACTGATTCAAGACCAGTTATGGAACAATACAATGAACTTCTTGGAATACTTGGAAGGTTTACACAACACAATATGCACATGGATGAGGCTATTTCAGTCTCTTGTGTTATTGACAAACTTCCTCCTTCTTGGAAAGATTTCAAGCATACCTTGAAACATAAGAAGGAGGAGTTAACTCTGGTTGAGTTGGGCAGTCATCTGCGCATTGAGGAATCTCTCAAGGTGCAGGATAATGACAAGCCAAAGAGTGGCAATGCTGCTGGACCATCTGTTGTCAATATGGTGGAGCATAACAACTCCACCAGGTACAATGACAACAAAGGCAAACGCAGGTATCATGACAACACAAGGGCAGATCCTAACAAGAAGGCAACACCTACTTGTTGGAAATGTGGCAAGACTGGTCACATTAAAAGGGACTGCAAGGGTGTTAAAATTGGTGGTAAAACCAATGGATCAGGCACTAATGGTTCAGGGAGTGGTGGTTCAGCCAACTCACTGAAAGGTCAGAATATGTTTAATAAGTCTTTTCAGATTTATTATGTTACATATGTATCTGAATCTTTTTATGTGCAGGATGATGATGTTGCGTGGTGGGTTGACTCTGGTGCAACAGTTCATGTGTGTAAAGATAGAAGCTGGTTCAAGACTTATGAGTCACTGAATGATGGTTCTATTCTTCACATGGGAAATGAGTCAACAGCCTTGGTGCATGGTCGTGGTTGTGTAGATCTTAGGTTTAGTTCAGGAAAGATTGTAACTTTGTTTAATGTTATTCATGTTCCTGATATAAGGAAAAATTTGGTTTCAAGTAGTGTTTTGAATAATCATGGATATAAACAAGTTATTGAGTCTGATAAATTTGTTCTTTCTAAATGTGGTGTTTTTATTGGTTTTGGTTATTTATGTAATCAAATGTTCAGGCTTAATATTACCACTGACAGTGTTATTTCAGCTTTTGTGACCACATATGATCAGACTGATTCTACCCTTTGGCATGCTAGACTTGGTCATGTTCACTATAAAAGAATGCAAGATATGTCTAGGGATGGTTTAATCCCTGCTTTTGACATGGACACTAAAAAGTGTAAAACTTGCATGTTGACCAAGATAACCAAGAAACCCTTTCAGGGTGTTAGTCGTGAGACTAAGATCTTGGAGCTTATTTACAGTGACCTGTGTGATTTGCATGCCACTCCTTCTTTGGGGAATAAGAAGTACTTTGTGACATTTATTGATGATGCTTCTAGATTTTGTTATGTCTATCTGTTACATACCAAGGATGAAGCATTAGATAAATTCAAAGTGTTTAAAACTGAAGTTGAATTACAGCTTGGGTCTTTGATCAAAAGATTAAGGACTGATAGGGGAGGTGAGTACATGGATACTCAGTACTTTCAGTCTATTGGTATTATCCATGAAACTACTGCTCCCTATACTCCTCAGCAAAATGGTATTTCTGAAAGGAAAAACAGGGTGCTGAAGGAGATGGTTAATTCCATGTTGTCCTATTCAGGACTGAGTCAAGGGTTCTGGGGTGAAGCTATGTTAACAGCTTGCTATTTATTAAATAGGGTTCCTAACAAAAGGAACAAGGTTACCCCTTATGAAATCTGGACTAAAAGGAAACCCAACCTGAACTATCTCAGGGTCTGGGGTTGTAGGGCTGTTGTAAGACCCCCTGATCTAAAGCAAAAGACTTTGGGTGAAAGAGGCATTGACTGCATCTTTGTTGGATATGCTGAGCATTCCAAGGCTTTTAGGTTCTATGTTATTGAACCTAATGAACATGTTTCAGTTAACTCAATAATTGAATCAAGGGATGCTGACTTTGATGAGAATAGATTCTCATCAGTCCCTAGACCAAGTATGAGGATTCCTAATGGAACTCATGACACTGGTGTATCAGAGGTCCCTGATGATGAACCATCAGTGGTCCCTGATAAGGTTGTGGTTCAGCAACCTGAACCTGTGCTCAGGAAGAGCAAAAGGGTTAGGACTCCAAAGTCATTTGGACCTGAGTTTCAACTATATTTAGTTGAAGGAACAAGGGATGAGGTTTCAGACCGATACTCCTATTGCTTCATTGTTGAGGATGATCCCAAGACATTTGAAGAAGCAATGAAGTCCCAGGACATTGCTTTCTGGAAAGAAGCAATCAATGATGAGATGGATTCCATCATGGGCAACAACACTTGGGTGTTGGTTGATCTACCACCAGGTTGCAAGCCTCTGGGTTGCAAATGGATTTTCAAAAGGAAAATGAAGGTAGATGGAACTATTGAAAAGTTCAAGGCTAGATTAGTTATTCAGGGCTTTAAACAAAAGTCAGGAATAGACTATTTTGATACTTATGCCCCTGTGGCTCGTATCAGTACCATAAGACTGCTGATTGCTATGGCATCTATTCACAATCTGGTTATTCATCAGATGGATGTGAAAACAGCTTTCTTGGATGGTGAATTGGAAGAGGAGGTTTATATGAACCAACCTCAGGGCTTCATCATGCCTGGCAATGAAAATAAGGTGTGTAAACTGATTAAGTCTCTTTATGGACTTAAGCAGGCACCTAAGCAATGACATCAAAAGTTTGATGAAGTAGTTTTGTCTAGTGGTTATGTTCTTAACCAAGCTGACAAATGTGTATATAGCAAACTTGATGAATCTGGCAAAGGAGTCATCATTTGTCTATATGTTGATGACATGTTGATTTTTGGCACTGACCAAAATCAGGTTAACCTGACAAAGGAATTTTTGTCATCAAGGTTCTCCATGAAGGATATGGGGGAGGCTGATGTTATCCTTGGTATAAGGATTAAACATGAAAGTAAAAGAATTTCTATCTCTCAGTCTCATTATATTGAGAAGGTGCTGAGGAAATTCAATTACTTTGATTGTACTCCAGTGAGTACTCCTATGGATACTTGTGAGAAGCTGATGCCTAATCATGGCAAGGCTATATCTCAACTTGAGTATTCTAGGGTAATTGGCTGCCTGATGTATGCCATGACTTGTACAAGACCTGATATTGGTTTTGCAGTGGGAAAATTGAGCAGGTATACTAGTAATCCTAGTGCTCATCACTGGCAAGCAGTTCAAAGGGTACTGAAGTATTTGAAGAGAACTATGGATTATAGTCTCTCATATACTGGTTACCCATCAGTGTTGGAAGGTTACACTGATGCAAGTTGGATCAGTAACACTGAAGACAATTCGTCTACCAGTGGCTGGGTATTCCTACTTGGTGGAGGTGCAATTTCTTGGGCATCCAAGAAGCAAACTTGCATCACCAGTTCAACAATGGAATCTGAATTTGTGGCTCTAGCAGCTGCTGGTAAAGAAGCTGCATGGTTGAAAAACTTGCTTCTTGAGATTCCATTGTGGCCTAAACCTATAGCACCTATTTCTATCCGGTGTGATAGTGCAGCTACATTGGCTAAGGCTTATAGCCAGATGTACAATGGTAAGTCTAGACACTTAGGTGTCAGGCATAGCATGATTCGTGAGCTTATCATGAATGGGGTGGTATCTATAGAGTTTGTGAGATCTCAACAGAACTTAGCTGATCACTTGACGAAGGGTCTGGCTAGAGACTTGGTTATAAAGTCTGCTAAAGGGATGGGTTTAAGTCCAACTTAGTCACTGAATGCTAGGACACCCAACTCCCTCCTGAGGAAACTTAGGAGCTGAGTTCAATGTGGAAAGCTGAACATTCAGTGGACTGGAGCACATGTTTTATTTACATCCCAAGGTTGTGCTCAGAACCTGCTGAAAGGAGGATGAAGTCTTTACTTCTTAATGGTTAATTTTCTTTGAAAAAGTGCTTGGCAGGAGCATGACTAAAGAGGAACCACCTATGTAAATGTTGAAGTTTTGCTGCTTCAGGAAGCTTTGGACTTTTAGCTTTTACAACATTTATGAATTTGGATATGGACACATGGCTTGTATAGCGTCAGGAGCTGTTAAGTGTTTGAAAACTTGTGTGTATTTTATCTTCAGGTATTCAAATGGGTTGAAGGGTTCAATTCTTAGAACACCCTGATTCTCGAATATTTGAACGTGTAATTTACTAAGATGGAAATTCAATCCTCTGGACATTTTCGTTTATGCACATGTTTTGATTGATGTTTATTTTTCATGCAAAGGAAGTGAACTAAATTTGGGGAGGATTGTTGGAAAATTTAGTGCACTTGTGGGATTAGTTCACACCTTGCAATGGGTTAGGAGGTACGGAGTGTACACCCATAAGGTCCATGAACTCCCTGACTCTTATAGTGGTTTGTATTGGTAGTACTGGTGAAAGTACTGCTTGTGGAAAGTACTGCTTGTGGTTTCCACTGATAAGCAGTGTTTCCACTGATAGGCAGTGTTTCCACTGAAGTGGTGTATCCAGTGATAGTGCTATGAAAGTACTGATAAGCAGTGTTTCCACTGATAGGTTGTACTTCCACTGCAAGTGAAAGTACTGCTAGTGGAAAGTACTGCTTATGGAAAGTACTGCTAAATGGCAGTTACAACTTCTTTATGACCACATTTAATTGGTCATGTAACCACTAACGGCTATAATAGGGATAATTATGAGGCTATTAATGGGCCGATTAATACTCATAATTCCATGGGAATAGCTCAAGAGTAACCTCCTATATATAGGAGATCTGAACATGCATGAGAAACACACAAAAAAAAACGTAAACACTTACTAGCGAAAGGGTTATAGAATTGTGCCTAATTCTCTAACTGCATTTGGTCTTATCCCAAGTAGATATTCGTGATACCCAGGCATTAGGGTCGAATATTTTACTTTGGAAAGTGATCACACGATTCCAAGTGATATCCGGTAACCACCTAGTGGTATTGCTACTGTCATTGATTGTCTTAACCCTGTTCTGGGAGATAAACACCAACATAATCATCGCGTACATCTCTTGAGTGGCCTCTCGTTTGAGTGTTCATTCATTTTGTATAGTCTCCCAAAAATCTTGTGGGATACTCCCTGTGGTGCCCGACATGGTCTCTAATTTACTTTTTTTTTGTTCGTTTTTCATGGTTGTCGGGGGACGTGGTTTCGGATCATCTCCGGATAGCTATGTGCCCTTTTTAACTAAACGCTTTTTCGTCCCTCTCGTCGCAATATGTACTCCTACAACGGCTCAAAAGGTCAACCTTTTTTTTCCTATTCCTATTCAAATGTTTTAAACGTTTGTAAATAGAGTTGAACTTTTAAGCAATTTTAGTTCAAGGTTGCCCACTTTCCGTCATCATATCCTTGGTACGTTGGTGTGGAGCGCTTCTATTGAGCTCATTAAGACCCCAAAACCAAAATGACAGCCCATCTTGGTCTTTTCTGATTTGGTTATCCTCGGAAACAATAACATAATACTCAGCTAATAATATTTCCTCGTTTTGCGTCCTACGAGTGGGATGCTTTGAGGATGCCTCTGTTGTGGTTGTTTTTTCAGTGGGTTTGGCGGGTATTTTGCCTTTTCTTTGCCTTTTGGTTATTCGGGCTTCTTGTGGTGGTTGTGTTTGTTGTTGTGAAAAAAATTGTGGTGGATGTTGAAGTTGAAGTAGTTGTTGTTGTTGAAAAAAGTATTGTTCGGGTGTGTATCTGGGCATAGTATATTGGCTACCAAACGGAGCAAATTGGGGTTGTGAGGAAGAAAAGATTGTTCGATGTGTATGTATACACATAATAAGCGAAATTCGAAAAGCTAGTTATTGAATAGTCTGATCCTAACAATGGTGTATATAAAAAAAGTGACAAGCAAGATACATTTTCAAACAAATATGAAAAGGTTTTTAAATTGATTCACCATAGTGGATAGAGCTTTACAATGACACGAAAAGAAAATGTCTAGACTTATAAACATATATCATTTTAACTAAATACATGTTGCTCGTTTAATACATCTTTGATATATAAAGCTTTATTAAGTTTAAACATAATGGTAATAGGTTAATAAAAAGAGAAATTTATAAGTAAAAAGTAAAATATGACATGAAAATTGTATAAACATTTTAAAAGTTTTGTTATTGTAGAGCTCTTATATACTACTGTATTCGTTTGAAGATTATAGATAGAAGAGAAAGTATAGATCTAAGAGTAATGCAAGTAAAGAAAGTAAAGTAAGGGATAGAAATGACACAACCGATTTATAGTGGTTCGGCTACAAGGACATCTTCCTTGCCCTACTCCACTCCCCGAGTCACCTACTCGAGAGTTCAAGCACTATGTCAACAAACTCCTTCAACTTGGCGGAGAAGCCTTCACAACGTTGCTTACACTTTTTTCCGGTACAAAGCTAAATACCGAGTCCGTAACACGGAGGACCAAACCAACACGACTATTACACAACAAATATGTGAAATATGAAGTACAAGATCTTTGCTACATAAATCTTGTGGAGGAACAAATCAATCAAGGACCCCTTGCTTGGATGACTTGTAGAATGCTCGTGATCTCGCCTTAGAGAAGGACCTATATGAGAATCACAATAGAAGAAAGAAGAACAACTCTCTAGATCAAGTGATCTTTTGTTAGAAGAGTGTAAGAATATATGAGAGAGTTAGTAAGAAGAGGGGTGAGTAAAAATGAAGAAATGACTCTCTATTTATAGGCAAATTCTTGCCACTGTTGCACGGATCCCACGAATCCCTTGCTTAAGGGATCCGTCTAGTGTAACTCCAGGGATCCGTGGGACGCTCTTCTTTGCCCATGGGTTTTTGGGTTATGGGTCATGGGTTATGGGTTGGTCCATGGTTATTTATTTATATACAATGTATCTAATATATGCAATGCATCTAGTCAATGGATCATGAGTTAAAACCATGGGTCATGGATATGCTCCATGGGTATGGGTCATGGGTTGTGGTTTTTACCCATCCTAATAAACTATTACAACAAATGATTTATTACAACAATTTGTATTAAATGACTATATGTAAATGCTTTACAAAAATAACATGTATCCTTATAATTTTACTTATGATAAAATTATATTTGTTATCAACAAAACACAAAGAGATCGCCAAATATTAATAAACGTTTTTACGGTTTATTTGTATTAACAATCTCCCCCTTTTTGTTGATGACAAAACAAAATGTTATGATGAGTAAAACTTAAGATTAGATGTATGTTTTGGAAGCCTAAGTTTTACTTCTTCTCCTCTTTTTTGTCGAAACAAAAAGTGTCCCTAACGAAGAAATAAAATATGAAAAAATAGTCCAGGTATCTCTAACTCCCCCTTGACGGTAGCTCCCCCTAGAATGGGGCGTCAAGTGAGAAAAAAAAATCCTCCAAAGAAAAGTTTAGTAGTAACATGCATAAATAATCTTGTGATTGACGAGAATCAAGATTGAGAGCCAAGGTATGTAAACAATGCCTTGTAATAAAACAACAAAATGTAGTGGTATTTATGCCACATACAAGCATTTAAAACTAAGAACAAGACTTGTTCTTAAAAAATGACTCAAAAGAAAAATACTAAAAGTAAGAAAAATGATTCCTTCCATGCTTGCATAAGGTTATGGATTGAAGTTTTGGTGAGTGATGATGTTGATGCGATTAAGGATGAGGTTAAGTATGACTCGCATTTCATCCCTAATTTCTATTGCAAGATCCCTAGTGGATTGGCAATGTTCACAATGTAAGTGATGTGGATAATGAGTGCGGAAGTTTTCCGGGTTATTTTGATTTGTGAGATGCGGAAGTTGTGGTGGAAAAGTTGGAAAATACGGATCAAAATCCGGAATGTTTGGAAGTGGTGGTGGAAAAGAACCTAAATGTTCTTGTAACACAATGGGAGCTAAAGGTGGTAAGGTTTCAAGGTCTTTGAAGATTGTGTTTGGAGAAGTTGGAGGTGTCAAAAAGACTAGTTCTTTTTGCTTGGTTTGTTGAGATCTTGTTGGAGTCTTAAGGAGTTCTAAAAGAGTGACCTTAGGTGGGGATTTGATGGGTGATGAAGTTGGTGTACTTGTTGGTGATGAAGGAGGTACTATAATGGAAGCATCTTGTGGTGAATGAGTGGTTGGTGATGAACCATTTGATGATGGTTTTGCTAAGAAACAAGGCCGGATGCTAATCCGTGCGGTTTTTCTAGATTTGGGTGGTGGTACTTTGGAAGGTGGGAGGACAAAGTTTTGGATTCATAGAAAGGGATTGTTTGCACTAAGTTATTCATCTATATTGGAAGATCTTTTGGATGACATGCTGATGTTTGTTTGTGAGGTTGAGAGTGATGAATATGCAAGCATTTTGGGAATCTTATTTATAAAAAAATAATGCATTGTAATGAATGTTTGACCCAAAATGTGGATTAAAATCTAATGATTAGATATGAATTTAAAGCATGTGATCATGAGAACACAAGCATTAAGTAGCATACTCCAAAAATATGAAAAAAAAATGATGAAAAGTATTGAAGTTTTCATCCAAAGTGAGAAAAATAGAAGATAAATTTAGCTTATGTCTCACGGATCCCACTGATCCTTCCCTTGAGGGAACCATCCAACATTAAGGCTGGGATCCGTAGTACTGGTTACTCAGGTAGCTCAAAATTTTCCTTTTGGAAACATTTGTGCCTAGTGTGTGCCTATATGCAAACCATTTGGAGTTGCGGTTATCTCGACTTCTAAAAAGAAAGGAAAAATAAACTAGAAGTGAAAAAGCACACTATTATGTGAGATAACCCGAGTGCTCCTAATTCATTGTTGCTTAAATGAATGTACCCGAAAACACATATTAGTTATGTGTACTATTTAGCATTCAAAAGACATGAGATGCAATGAAAACAGGTTTTTACTTTGTATTAATAATGAAAAAGCGATTTTTCCTTGATGCGAGAAATGAATTTTATGAAAGTGATACGGAAAGAGGTATCCTTTTAGAAAACATTTTGAAAAGAGATTTCTTTGTGTGAATAAAACGTTTATTCAAAAAAAAAATAGGTATGCAATTACGTGTTTGCAAAAGATACTTGTCTTGAAAAATAAGAGAAAACTATGAAAGTACGAGTTATAAGTAAAAACTTATCTTGGGTTTTGAAAATTCCCGTATTTCTTGTGAGTTGTGCGTGAAATAGAGATCCTAGACTCAGAAATAAGAAGGCTAGTGTTTACATACCTTGTAGAGTTTAAAAGCTAATTACGACGATTGTTCCGTGAGACTAAGACCAAGACGGAGTAGGTTGAATTGTTCCCGCTTCAATGGTTTGGTGAGGACGTCGGCTATGTTGTCTTCGAACGCTACCTTCTCAATAGAGATGTTCCCCTTTTGAACATTGTCTCTTAAGAAGTGATGACGAATCTCTATATGCTTGATGCGAGAATGCAATACCGGATTCTTGCTTAAGTCGATGGCACCTTTGTTGTCACATAGAATGGCTATGTCACTTAGATGAATGTCGTAGTCAACTAACGCTTGTTTCATCAATAGTGCTTGTTGGCATGCTTTGCCGGCGGAGACATATTCGGCTTCGGTTGTTGATATGGCCAATGTCGTTTGATTCTTTGAGAACCAAGATGTTAAACAACATCTCATAAAAGTACATACCCCATTAGTACTTTTTCTTTACCGATGATTTTGCTTTTGCTATTTCCAAGGTTACAAAAATCATGAATCGGTAGTGAGCCGGTCGACCTCCCTGTAGCTTGTAATCGGTCTAGGTGAGATTAATCGGTGATTAATCGGATTGGCAAGTTTTGGGTATTTATGGGTAGTTTCAGGTATTACCGAAAATATATTCCTTAAAAACATCTTTTATTAGATATAAACAACGACTATAAGTGATTACATTTGTTCAGATTTGCAAAAATAGCGAATCGGTGATTTATTGTGGTGGCATTTTTGGCAAGTTTTACGTATTTACGGCAAGTGTTGGTATTTTCGGCAAGATTTTCCTTGAAAAAGATCTTGTAATAGATATAAACAGTGATTATAACAAATTTACGGCGAGTTTAGGGTATTTCCGGTAAGATTTCCATGTTTTCGGCAAGTTTGACCAACGTTAACCGCTGTTGACCATGGTTGACTGATTTGTTTGAATGATTTACACAAATCGGAAAGGCCGATGACCCAGTAGCACCTAATCGGCGATTAATCGGCCTTGTAGACCTTTTTTTGCAACACTGGCTATTTCCAAATACCACATTTCCTCCATTGAAGGATTCATATGTGGAAAATAGATCTTTATTTCCGGTCATGTGCCTCGTGCACCCGCTATCCTTGATCCACTCATCCGAATCTAGGTCGATCTTTAAACACACCTATGAAAACAATTAACTCAAAAGTTTGGTCCCCATTTGTTCATGGGTCTATTAGTGTTAAACATTCCATTCATGTTAGACATATATGGATAAGGTGAGTATGCGTTCCATGGTGGAAAGTTTTGAAATGGAAAGCCGTTTTGCATATTAGGATTCCATCCCATTCGATGGTTACTTCTCGGATAGACATTATTAGGTCTCCTAGATGTGTTCGGTTTTGAAAATGATGGACCTTTGTTTCTTGTAAAACTTTGATTTTGTCTTGGAGGTGGTTGTCTAATAGTAACATGGGTTGGTTTCTTCTTATTAACAATAACAAAATCGGATTTAGATGAGGAAGCTATGTTATTGACACTGTTTGCTTCAGCAGACCCACGGATCCCTGGCTGTATACTAGCCGGTTCCCTTTTTGTGGGATCCGTGACTGCAGTAGGATTGAAAGACAATTTTTACTTTATGATGAATAAAGATACTTGGTATTTGTTATTCATTCATATAATAATTGTTATCCTATATTTGCATGTTTAATCCTTGAATGATTTTGTTGTTCTAAATATGTCCATTGTCGGTTAACAATATGGGAATATTATTATGATAAGGCAAATGTGAGTGTTGGTTATAATTCTAACGAGAATTTGGATTGTTCCCACCAAACTCATATGTATTCACTAGCGATGCGTATTGGATTCCTCAGCTTTCAAACATTTACTTTTGGATCCTTGTCATAAGTAAAATATTGAAATGGTTTGTTATCTTCGTCCTTAGACTTGAGATGCAAGCAAGTTCTGTTATGTGTGGATATCATTTTTTGTAAGTATACGCAAAACGCTATCTGAATAAGGTAGTTATAAAGGCTATATTTCGGAGTGATGTGAAACAACATCCACAACACTTGTTGTCAATAAAGGATTTGTTACTCCACTTGATATGTGCAGAAAAATACCATGGCGCCTCTCCAGATTTAATCAAATAACTGTCTGGCCTGACCCAAAGGGTAATGCAAGATGATTCTTGATTACATTTGGTATATCTGAATTAATATCTATAACGAGATTATAAATGGTTAAACTATATGGAATGATTTAAGATCCATATCCATGGTTTAACTGTATCTATAACAAAGGATGATTATAGCAAGACATTGAATGACCATGCTACTGAGAAACTTTTACGAAACTATTCTCTCAGACACCTTTAGTTAAAAAGCGAGTGAGAGCGTTTGCTAGGCGTTTCCATCGTTAGTTTTGTGTGCCATTCGACACACCAACTCCCAAGTGGTAGCTGTTGGTTTGTGGAAGTTGAAAACACGACAAAACGATTAAAGGTGTGTGAGCCGATAAACACGAGTATACGTGTTGAACGTTTATAATACTTGAATACACATACCCGTTATTTGACCCGATCATGAACGCGAACCATGGGCTTGCTTGAGTTGCAAGTTGGGTTGAATTGGATGTGCCTTGGGCCTGGGTATCCACTGATCAGGCAAGAATGAATGGAGACAAGTTTGGCTTGGGCTTGAAGACTTGTCGATCAAGTCACAACCCAATCAAAGGGTCGGTTTGGTTTATTATATAAACAAAACACACCTCCTGCCATTCATACATATAATCCACCTAAACTATACCCTAAACCGATCTCCATCTCCTGTGAACTTCTGTCAACATATTCCCTATGTCGTTTGGAGTTTCGGCTTTGGTTTTGTTCCTAAACTTATATTGAATTCAAGTGTTTAGGTGATAAACTGGTTGGTGCTTGTTCCTTGTTTCTTTGTCGACACAACAACAGCAAACAGAAAGGTTTTAGTTGGTTCTGGTCGTGTACTGCTCCTTGGACAGAAAAGGTGTTTCACGGATACTTGTTATCCGATATCGTGCAAGAAGCAATTTACTTCTTTGGTTGTATACTGTTCTCAGACAGAATGTAATTGGACAAGAGGTAGACTTGTTCTAGGAGGGTTCTTGTTCACGGATTATTCAAGTGGTCAAATTGGTTGATTGGGTTTTATTATTACGTTCTCGACTAGCTTCATATTCTAACGTATACGTTATCGGGTTTGTGTGTGATACTCATTGAGGTATCTAATTTAGATACTTGGGTTTTCGGTTGGTTTCTTGTTCGTTAGTAAAGTCCAATTGCCAAACAAGGTTAGGTTTTCTTTTATCATTTTTATTAATTAATTGTTTATTAATTACGTGTTTAATCTAATTGCGATTACTAGATTCATATCCACTGCGTACTCGTAGAGGTTAATGGTTAACTTGTTCTAAAATCCCAACAACTAAGCGTGAACAAAGGTAAGGGTGTTAGGTCGCCCAGACCATCTCACAAAATTGAATTTTGCGTGTGTGTGTTATATGGTATTTGCGTGTTTAAGTAGGGTACTGTAGGTAAATGGTAAGAAGATGACAAATACTACAAGACTTTGATGGTGATTTCGGTGATGGAAGTGAATGATAACGTGACAGTTTGTAGGTGGTGATCGGTCACCACACATCTACATCCGATCTTAAATAGATAAACAAAAAGTTTCTTTATATACTACATACATTAGTAGTTGATTTAGAGATTAAATACGTTTTCAGCAGGATATTTCTTTGAACGAACGTAACAAGCAAACATGGTTATGTTATACGAGATGTAGTTTAAGACTACGGTAGTATAACACACCACACAATTTAAATAACTTGCATTTGTGATACAACTTAATGATCGAGCTAAATAATTCCATGGTACATCCGGCCTACAACTTTTAAGCAAATTAAATAAGTGAAAATGACAAAAATAACCAATTTTACAAACATACTTCATAAAATACCAAGTTTTTATTAAAAAAAAAAAAAAAAA
This sequence comes from Chrysanthemum seticuspe, assembly GCA_019973895.1. Lineage (NCBI taxonomy): Eukaryota > Viridiplantae > Streptophyta > Magnoliopsida > Asterales > Asteraceae > Chrysanthemum > Chrysanthemum seticuspe. The sequence goes on along the minus strand of BPTQ01000004.1, from coordinate 17,972,999 downwards.
AAAAAAAAAAAAAAAAAAAAAGCCCCGTTATACCCACAAAACTAGCAAGATTCGGGAAAATTTATGGGTTTTTAGAAAACTAGCAAGATTTGACCTTGCGAAGTCAAACCTTGTGAACTTTTTTTTAAAACATCAAGCCAATGGCCAATCGCTGAAGATGTCATTGATGCAGAATGGTTGTACCACAATAAGTTTTACAACCATCGTAGGCAAAGTACATAACTGTTGTAGGCAAGACTCGGGGGATTGATCGTTCTCTAGGGAAACAGTGAGGCAAGTTCGAAGTTTATGTCGATTTAAGTCTAAAGGTTGAGGGAAGATTATTTTTGGTCTTTTTATATTTTATTGGAAAACAAGTAAAATCTCGGGTATTGGAGGAGGTGGTTAAAAAACTAATTAAACTACTACTAAACTAAATGCGATAAAAGTAAATGATAAGAAAAGTGTCACACCCTCGCCGGAGGCGGAAACACGAGGTGTAACGGAAAGGAACATAAGCACAAGATAATAGAACATACCAACGTTAAGATTAAAAAGAAATAGTACACCATTACAATACCAGTTTAGCCGACATCGGCAAATATATTACAAAGTTTAGATTCCAAAATATTGCGTTTTATTACATAACGATTTGTAGTGACAAGTGAAAACTTCATTATGCAAGACCTGGTAGAAAAAGCTTACTAACGATCACCTGAAATGCATGAGAGAAAAACGGGTCAACTATGAAAATAGTTGGTGAGTATACACGTTTCGTAAAATAAGAGAACTCGTCAGAGAGAGTCAAAGGTTTCGGTCATCGTAAATAGTCCACAAAGCAAAGGCATTGTAAATCCACTCAGTTCCAAGTTCCGCCCATACAAAACTTGCAACCTGTGTGTTCACAACCCATTGCACAAAATATAGCATGTCAAGTAGTCAAATATAAGTGGTCATAATAGTTCACCATATAGTACTACGTATATAATAATGTATGCCCTGCAAAGCCCCTAGAATAAATAATATGCGTCCCGTAACATAGTGGACGAGAGGTTGGCCGACCTCTAATAGCGCTATCCATACTACCTACTAATAGGAGACTAACAATGCGAATGTACGAACGGTACATCATACAACTATTAATATACAATTAAGAACACTCCGAACATGGGAGAATTTGCACACTCCACCAATAAGGCGAGAATTTTTGGGTCATAGTACGTACGGTTCAATAAGATCAAATAAGGCAAAATTTCGTAATTAAGTTCAAGGGTTTGATTCGAGTTCACAAGTTCTAGTCAAACAAGTTAATAAAAGTAGTAATCAATTTGGCTCAAGAATGGTTCATGCATTTCGCCCCAACATATAGTAAAAACGGTAAAAAGGGGATGTGATTACTCACCTGTTGCAATAGATATGATGACAGAGTGGATGCACAGAAATGAGACGCAACACTCTAACCGCGACCTATTATGAATGATATGCTCTAATATAAGTCATGAAACAATGTCGTGCATGCAAACTCATATGATATCCATACCACTTGTACACTTTTGAAAATAAAGTTTTATTGTCGAAAAATAATCTCATAACGTCTTGACAATTTATAATTTACTTTACAAGTGTTTACGTTGAAACGATATCCTACGATAGTTATTTAGTGATTTATTATAAAATTATAGCTTTTTGTCGTAAAACAATGTCATTTGTCAATTTCATGAAATTGACTAAACGGCTTTGAAAAGCTAGTCGTAAAATGGTGCACATCGGGTGTTAGGAAACAAACTCAACGGTTTTGGGAAGTTTGTATCATTATCTCATAGTTTTAGCATTTAAGTTTTCATCTTAGAGGTCTCGATCATAGAGAAAAATATAGGTTAAGTATGGTACTTGTGTCCAAAATATCGTTTAAGGGTGGTTTTCGGCAAAGTTTAAGTGACCGTATACTATTCGTTACAACTCCGCTTGACGAACGGTTGGACATTTTGGAAAATAGGCTAGGCGAACTCACTTTTACTAGAAGACATCACGTTATAAAAAGTACTACATCCATGTTAAAAACGACCCTCAACATGGTCCTTCGTGGCCGTAATATTTGTCTAATAGAAATATATTAGTTTTTCTTATATAATATAGTTACGGCAACTTTATGTAAACACGTGTAATTTAATCGTTACAAATCTGTTTTCTATGTTTTATATATCCTTAGCTTCGTATCAAAGTATACTAATATATTTTTGATAAGTCGACACATTTCATAACGCCTAAGCCTCATTTTTGACTCGTACAAAGTAGACGTAACATGCTGAATTTTTAGGGTTTTATAGTTTTTGTCGCGTAACTTGAAAAATTCATATCTTCTTCGTTATAACTCCGTTTTAACCCGTTCAAGCGACCACGTTTTCGTTTTAAAGTATATTTTCTAAATATCTAGGCCAAAATTTTTTATCTACTGTCGAAAATTCCAGAATTCAAAAATATGGACAGACCCTTAAGTAAACTTGTCGAAATGAGTTTTTCTCGCGTAAAACTTATTCTAATCAATTCAAAACAACTCCGAAGCTATTCTAATCCTACCATATACCTTCTTAGGGTGTCATGGGTTCCTAGACATCACCAAATGTGATATATTTCATGGAGTAATTATAGGATGATAAATATATACATAACACTTAAAAACAATAAAAAGTGGTATAAACATCAATATGACTTGCATGTTTTTATCAAGTATGATGAAATGAACACAAAATAGATATGAAATATGAATATGAATATGAGATGCTTACTAGTAACTTGATGAGGTGAAGTAAACAAAGGTTAATCCTAACACCCTAGGTTTTTTATTTCAAAACCTTAACTAAGAGTGTGTCTAGATTGTGAATTAACTTGACTAGAAAATTTTTGGTGATCTCCTTCTTGATTTCTATGGTGGCCGGTTCAATGGGGAGAAGAGAGGAAATGAGTAGCTTTTTCACCTTTGAATTTTAGACAACTATGTGTATGTTAGAAAGTATAATATGAATATAAGTTATTAGAAGTAGATATTTAGTTTCTTTGTGGTGTGACTCATCCCCTTGTGTCGACAAGGGGATATTTGTTTTAACTTGTACATTTTTTTTTTATATTAAGTATAGATGTGTAGATTTAATGTATATTTGTAAGCATAATTTGGTAATTAGGTATATATTTGAACTTGTAAGGTAGCGTTAACTAAAAATAAATTTTAACGGGTCAAAATAAAATATATTGAAGTCATAAAAATTATAAAAATATATTTCTTGCAAAATTTGAGTGAAATAATAATTATCGTGTAGTATTTAAGAAAACCGTCGTAATTATATAAATATAATAATTTATATACAAAATAAATTTAAAACACCGGGTAAACTCATAATATTATTTTTATAATCTTAATATGAGTATAAAAAGTATATCGGGATAATTTTTGGAAGTATCGGATCAAATGTTCAAAATAATTAATTACGCGATAGCGTTTATTTAATAAGAAATTATGCGTTGAATGAAAAATGCAAAACCATGAATGAACTAATATGATGATAATGATGCTAATGATATGTAGACTAAACCTAGTCTATATGAAATGCCCTTGATGATATGCTCATGAATTCGCAGCTAAACCTTTAAGGTTACGCGAATTTGATACTCGTAAACCTAGTTTACGAAAAATGATGGACAGTGAGTTTGAGAAATGACCGGAAATTGAGAATTGTGACAAAAAGTAAAGTGGTGGCGAACTTCTTATATAAGGAAAACCGTATTACCTAGAATCTTATTACTCCCTAATTATCTTTTATTATGTTGTCGAATTGTCACGTCTTTGCCTAATGTAATGTGAAGTATTCCTAATTACCTGTTGTGATATGGTCTGTCCCACGTCTATAGACTAGCCTAAGTGAACGATGCTTGTCTGATTTGTCAAGCTCATCAAATAACTAACCTACGCAATAAATACTTACCTAATTAACAACCTAAGACATAAGTAATCGATTAGTCACGTTTTAATGGACGTTCAAGCTAATCTGGTTTTCCCTAGCCAATTTCCAACTCCCAATGCACAAACCATTAATCAAGAGATGACAACAAAACGATCATTAACTAGGTTCCATGCAATTCTAAGTAAATACTAAGTAAATTAGCCGTGCATAGTAATAGAAAAAGAAGCAAGTAAACAAATCAATCAATAACACATAAACATGATTGAATGATTCATTAAATAACTTATCTCAATGATGCATGAGTTCTTCAATGGCCAAGAAGGCCTAAAATGCTGCTAAAAACCGACCCTAGCTTGGTGGTATAAGTTCCTCCAAAGTTGCATACACAATAATGAAAACAATGTGTTTATATTTATAGTTGTTGTGTTGTGAGGGCGTCACTTTCTAGTTGTGAAGCCGTCAGCTCGCCGCCTATTAGGGTTCGTTCTTGCACTAACTTAGTTGTGACGGTGTCACTTTGTAGATGTGATGTCGCCAGCCTCATCTGACGCCGTCTTCACAAGCCATCTCCAGCCACTGTATGGTCAGCACCCTCACACGACAGCGTCACGGGTTGTAGCTTGTGACGCAGTCACATGACCTTGTCATGTGGCCTTTGTTGTTTTCTTCATTTTTCCATTCAATCAAGCCCAAAGTGTGTCATTTTTCAGCAAATGCATCCCAAGTATCTAAAACTCAAAAGGAAAATATTTAAGGTAATATATGATCAAATATGTACAAGTTTAGAGGCTAAATGATCACTAAAAACGTATGAATTTACATTTCATCAAATATCCCTACACTTTGGATTTACTTGTCCTCAAACAAATGCGCTTTTATCCTAATCAAATTAAAAGTTACGAGGCATTTAGCATTGGTTTGAAGATTGTTTATAGCACAACGCGTTCGACAATAATTCTAACAAGCATGGAGGTATATACTAGCACCCATAAGTGTTTGGATTCTCTCATCTCTCGAGTGTATTAGTGATATAACAATATGGAAACGGGAAAATGAACACTCATTACTTGTCATAGCACATAAATTACCATGGGCTTAATAAAAGATCAAACCTCCAGGACGTAAGCACCTAAGATAAACTATCAAAGAAGTCTTTATAAATATGTACGAGTTTAGAGGTTTAATAGCCTCTTAAAAATATATGAAATTACACCTCGTCAGTCATCAACATACGTACACTAAAGAAAACTCCAAAAACAACTCATATTGCAACGTTGCAACACAATATAAGCCTAAAGGTTCCATTTTACGATTATATATTTAATCGATAGGGGATGGGTAGCCTTCAAGCTAGGCATAACATATAATCCTCGTATAGGATTCACCTCCTACTATATGTCTTCATACTGATTTCGCTTTGTACTTGTTTCATAATCTTTTATGGTATGTCTTACATATGCTATTTAAATCAAACATGTCAAGTAAGAGTCGTAAGTAGCCCAGCTCGTGAAGACACATATATGGACTGCCTCCGTAGTTTTTTGGGCTTCGTGTGTCCACTTTTTGTTCGTGTCCCCATGAGTTTTAGGAACATTTTCTCTGGGCTTATAAAAAGATTTGGGTATTTATAATGAAAATACATTTTTGAGTTCGCTTTGTTTTCTTCCCCTCTCATAACTTCTCTTTGAAGGTTTTTAGCCGTTTTCGCGTTGCAATTCCCTTTGTCCAAGCATGAACTATGACAATCCATTCTTCGATATTGATGACACTTTGGATTATGAAGAGGTGTTTTCACAGCGCGTAAGTCCGTAATTGTGCTTTTGTCTTTAATTCGTTGATTTCTTTTTCTTCATTTGTCTTTTTGAATTCCCTCTAATGATCTAGTGGCTCTTGCCATGTCTTTGGGGTCTTACGAGTCAACTTGTTGTAGAATTTTCCCTTGGTCATGTTGCCTATCAATGTCGAGATTTTTTGATCATCCCTGACTCTTGGGATCTTTCTTTATTCGTCATTTAAGTTTTCAGTGAAATCGATTAAATGCCCATCCTGGACTTGCTTTATGAACTGCAAGTTGTGGTGGTCTCTAGTGTACTCCCTTCTTGGTCGAAAGCTCTTGACAAACTTTTCCTTAAGGTCTTCCCATCCTGATATGTTGTGTTTATCGATTCCCTTGAGCCAAACAACTGCCCTTCTTGCCAATGTACGCTGGAACAAGTGACAGGCCTTGGGACTGTTCAGCCATTTGTTTTTGTTGCATATTCAAATTTCTAGACATGTGAATCACGGTCACCTACTCCATCATACATGTATACGTCAGCGGGAAACTTTAGTCCCACTGGGAGTTTATAGTCCTCGATCCATTTGATGAACTGATGTCTTTTGATCTTCAAAGCACGGAGGTGCTCAGACACCTCAAAGCCAGTCGTTTTGTAATTTCGGCCCTCATTTCTATCCAACTCCATTGTCATTAAAATGTTGAACAGATTCATCGACGATGTGGAAAACTAGAAGGGGGTTGAATAGTTTTACCAATTTAAAACTTCCTTTTAAAATATTTAGATCGACTTATGTCAATCTATTTGGTTGTTTATATTAGACGTTAATAGATAGATATATAAACGTGTAATGAAAGATAAAGAGTAAGAAGCACATAACCACGACACGAGTATTTATAGTGGTTCAGCTACAAGGACACCTTCCTTGCCTTACTCCACTCCCCGAGTCACCTACTCGAGAGTTCGTAAACACTACACGACACCAATCTCCTTATGGCGGAGAAGCCTTCACAACGTCGCCTACTCTTTTTTCCGGTACTAGGCTAACCACCGGGTTCTTTCACTCCAAGGTGAACCACACCTATCACAACGTCGCCTACCCTTTATTAGGTACTAGCCTAAGCACCTAGTTCCATTACTATGGAGGAACTACTACCCATCACAACACAACAGCTAATCTCAAGGAGATCCACTCCTTGTTACAACACCATCTAGGATATCACCATCCTTGGAAATAAACAAATACTTATATGTATAACGATGCACCTCATCGATTATACGAACTAGGCATTCTTCCCTAATGCCACTTGATTTTATTCTTAGGCATCCTTCACTAATGCCTTTGACACAACACTTGGCACCTTTCACTAATGCCTTCGTCTTGACACCTTTAGCATTCTTCACTAATGCTTTTGACATGGACGTTTAGCACCTTTCACTAATGCTTTCGTCTTGACTCTTTCAGCATCCATCACTAATGCCTTCAACACAACATCTACGGAGGAAGAAAGAACTATCAACAAGAGAACCTCAATTGACTTGATGATGACGAAGCATGGCAACTCATGGACTTGAGCTTGCTCGACTTCAAGAAGTGGTGATCTCGCCTTTAAGAGGAACCTAGAGAATCACACAAAAACAAAAGACAAACTACATAGAAAGATCCCTTAGGATCAGTGGTTATAGAGGTACAATACTTGGAGAAAGTATGTGTGAAAATGGTGAGCCAAAAGAAAGAAATAGCTCACTATTTATAGAGGAGAAAGTTCACTGTTCCCCGGATCCCACGGATCCCTCCCACAAGGGATCCGGCTAGCGTAAAGCTAGGGATCCGTGGGACGCTCCTCTTTACCCATGGGTATTTTGGTTATGGGTCATGGGTCATGGGTTATGGGTTGATCCATGGGTTTCTTAATAGATACAATGTATCTCATGAGTTCAATGTACCTAGTCAAATGGTTTGGATAAAACCATGGGTTATGGGTCAATACCATTTGTTTGTTTTTACCCATTTTAATATATACTAGTTTAAGTATATATTTACCAAAATATGTAAACACTAGTTGTTGTACATATGTATTGCTAAATCATAAAATCACTTATACATGTTTTAGTGTTTTGTGTGAAAACGTAAGTGTGTTAGAAAACTATTGGCTCAAACTAATTACGTATTTTATTTGTTTCATTAAAATGATTTTACGTTTGTTATCGACAAAACATTAGAAGATCGTAAAATATAAATAAACGTTTTTACGGCTCATTTGTATTAACAATCTCCCCCTTTTTGTTGATGACAAAACATAAAATTATTTTAAGGAAAAACTAAAAATTCGTAAAAGTTCGAATTGGAGTTTTTACTCTCTTCTCCCCCTTTTTGTTGAAACAAAAAGAGCGTCGAAAAGAAACTAACACAAAGTTTTAAGAAAAATATGTAAAAATAAAAGATGTAAAGTGAGTAAGTGACGGGAATGGTTCTCGTCTTAACTCCCCCTTGACGAGTCCATCCCTTTGTGAGGGCGTCAAGTACATAAGAATAAGTGAGCTAATGAATTGCAATTATGTTTGCAATTGGTTCGTCCTTGTGACGAAAAATGCTCCCCCTTGAAGATTGCAACTTTGCAATGGGGTGTCATGAAGAGTAATCCAAACAAGGATTAATTTGCTAATGGATTTGCAATGTATGGTTTGACACAAAGCTTCCCCTAGCTTTATGGTGTCAAAATCTTCATGTGTATTTTGAAAATCTACAAAGTAAAGATTAGAAAACAAGAGTATAGTGCATAATTTTCTGCAAATAAAACTCAAGTTAGTAGTAATTTGTGCTTCTGGACCACGGATCCCACGATTCCCTTGATGGAGGGATCCGTCTAGGCCATTTCTAGGGATCCGACTGTCTGGTGACAGTTTCTTCAGCAATGAAGATATGCCAAACAATGCTAATAATGAGGTGAGATATGTATATAATTAGCAAGCATAAACACAGAGTAACATGTCATATAATTAATCATTCAATAAAACCAAGAGATAATCAAACAAATCTCTAAAACTAAGAGAATGATCTAGCCATACATTTTCTACTAATAAGTTACTAAGGCAAAGTGCTCGAGTCTAAGGATGAGTAGACTTGTTGATTTGATCCAATCTTTCAAGAAGATGATTAAACATGAAATGTAACTCATTTCGTACTTCTTGAACAAGTCCTTGAGTGATTAGACAATTTGGGCAACTATTGCCTTGATTAGGAACCGGAGGAAAATGGATGTTTTGAGGAGGCTCTACGAATGATTGAGAGGTTTCATCTTGAGGTGAGGGATGAGGTTCTACTAAAGGTGAGGGTGGTGGTAGTGGAAATTCCTCCATATGATCATGTCCATGATTGTTCCTTGTTTCCCATGATTGGCTATTCGGTGTTGTGGGTGGTTCCCTATTTAATGAGAAAGTTGGTGAGTGGGAGGTTCTTGGTGGCGAGTGCTCTAATGCATAGAGATTTGGGTGAGGAAGAGGCTCGTAAAATCTATGCTCAAGAAATGAGGACTTAGATGGCTTGCTAGAACTAGCAATGTTTGGTTTTGAACTAGATGACCATTTTTGTAGTCCAAAAGGTTTGATGCTAATCCTTGCAGTTCTCTTAGCAATTGTTGAATGAGTTTGTTGAGGTGGGATTCTCCCATTGTTATCTCTTATGGGAGATGATTCGGTGGATGAGATTTCATGGATCATATGACCCTTTCTTTTGGATGAGCCATTTGTTGAGGAGTTGTTGCTAAGAGCTTTAGTCATGGTGGTGGTAAGGATGCTATATGAGCTTTTAGTGACTGATTTTTGAGAGCTAGGTGGAAGTGATGCCCTAACCTTAAGAGTGTTTGGTTTATAAAGGGTAATTTGAATTTAGAGAATTAAATTCTTGGCCACTAAGAAGATTAAGCATGCACTTAGGATTTTGATCAGCTCTAGAGACAATAAATGAAAGCTAAAAGTGGTTAGATAACCAAAAGGTAGTTAAAATTGAAAAGGGAAGCTGGTTTCAGCTTTCTGCAGCCACGGATCCAGCGGATCCCTCTCACCAGGGATCCGTCTGGTTATAAGCCAGGGATCCGCCTGTCAGACATGTTCTAGGTGAAATGATTATGCTTTTGTGAGGTTTATTTCCTATGTATTTCGAGGTTTTGACTTAATTTTGAAGTTTTTAACTGTTGGATATCTTAAATGCTCAACCATAATGAGTGATGGTGCTTAATGATGGTTTTGGGTAAGAAAATTGACTTTATGTAGTCTAACTATGTGTTTGACAAAGATACCATTTAATTTGATATGGAGAAATGGTGGTAATTAGTCCTAGAAGTCAGATGATGACTTAAGAAAAATTTACTAAAATCTTTAAAAATAAAGAAAAAAATGAAAAACTAGTTTTGAGCCTAATTTTGAGTCAAAAAGTGATTAAGATCAATTTGCTAAAATTGATGGATATACCTAACTAAGTGTTATGAGATGTGATAAATAATGTGTGAGCTTTGGAGCGGAATTATGGTGAGTTTTGATGAGTTGACAAATCAAAAACACTTTGAAATATATCCTAGGTAAGACATGGATGAATGTGAGGCTTTCAACTATTTGAGGAAGACTTAGTTGGCTCTAGTATCTTATGTTTGACTAGTGTGAGGTGGTCTAGTAAGCTATTTTGATGTAAGCAAGTCTGTATTGCTCATCAGTGGTCACGGATCCCGCGGTTCCCTTCTAGGAGGGATCCGGCTAGTTCAAATGCTGGGATCCGCCTACTGCAGATCAGAAGGCTTTCAGAAAATGTGCAACTTTGCACTTTTTAGTAAATGCTTCTCCTAGTTGTTTCTATAGGGACTAAATGCAAGAACACAACAAATATAAGGCATAGCAAAGTAAGGAGACCTAAAATTTCCTAAAATGAGTGACGACGACCACTTGAATGTTTTCAAAGAGTCGTAAAATCTCATTCTACAAGTTTCTAAGTTAATTTTGTTTAGTGCCAAGATATGGCAAGACCTACATACTACACTATCCTACATAAGCATTGTTTAAGTGTTAAAACCCGTTGTTTGAAATTGTTCTTCACAAATTTAGGTCCTACGACCTTACCTCATTTCTCCTCCCCATCCCGTCTTCACCCGTCCTCCACTCTTTATCATACCATTTCTACCTCTTTTTCTTCAAGAAGTTGGCAAAGCACTTGAAGATTCCCTTGGTTTGTTGCCATTCGGGTGATGCACCATGAACGTCCAGCAATTGGTTGATATACTCCAAGGGGTCGAGTTCGGTATTTCCGAGTGGGTTGCTACTTCCTTCACCTTCTCTTTGCCTCTCCCTTTCTTCCGAGGAATCCGTGGGTGGGTGAGGCCTTTTACCATCTACCATAAACCTTGTGGTTCTTCCCTCGGTCAATGATACCATAACCTTGTTGCAAAAGCTATGGTCATAGGTTTGTGGAGAAGGATCTAATGCAAAGATGAATTTAGCAAGACGGGTTAGGAGCATTGCATACGGGAGCACCATCTTGTCCATGCTTCTTACACTTTTCATTCTCTTGATCATGTAGTAGGAAAGGTTAAAGCAAGTCTCGGTCACTAGGCAATAGATCATGAAGCTTAGACATGCGTTGGGGTGATCCTTGTTTCCTACTAGGCACACCACATTCTCCCTTATCACATCTTCCCATTTCCTATACAATCCGTACATCTCGGAGAGCTGCATTTGGAAAGGATCCCTATAGATCACTTTCGACTTCTTAGTAAACCTTGATGGGGATGCTTTTGGCATAAACACGGTGTCCCTCGTGGTTGCTTCCGGGATTATCGTGTGATAAATTTCGTGATGATCAACCATAGAGTGTATCTCCTCCAACGACCACTCATTAGAATACATGCAAACACCATCATATGGAACCCCTATTATTCTTCCAAACTCCTCAAGCGAAAGAGTGTACTCATGTCCATTTATGATGAATTCAATTGAGATGGACCCATCATCATTTCTAATTATCCCCATTGTCTTGTAGAACTCAAGTACAAAGACCGGGCAAATTTGTTCGTTTATATCCAATAAACAATCAAACCCAATAGTTCCAAAAACTTCCCTTATGTCGGTATTTGCAAGAAATGATGGATCAACAACTCTACCTTTGTAAAATAGTCTCTTTTCAAGCATCTTAAAGGCTTTTCTATCGTCCGGACTTAGTCCATCTTTCCTATGGTACATGGGTATGTAGTGAGCGGTGTCTTGGTAATCTTGTTGTTTGTTGCTTGGCATGATTGTTCCTAAACAATACAACCACAATGTGGTGTTAATTGTGAATAGTAACCTAGAGGGTTTGATCACAATTTTGCTCTCATCATCTTTGTTGAATTCAAGAAATGTGTTTAATTTGTATTAACAATGTTAATTCTTTGATTTAAATTATCTTAGAAAACAATGTGGTGACAAATTATGATAAACTCATTTGAACCCAACTCTTAAAGATGAAGAAATTGTAATCCTAGAAATCAAGGAATTAAATTAACAATGTAGTGAAGATTATACTTACACAAGTGATTGTTAAGCTTGATAGAAATGATCAAATTGCTCCTTTGAACAATAGCTGATTTCTTGTTCGTGAGTCTTTGAGGTGAATATAATTGTGGAACATCCACAGTGATCATTCTTTAACTTATGCTGTCTTCTGTTGCACGGATCCCGCGGATCCCTCTCATTTGGGATCCGGCTAGTGTAAACGCAGCGATCCGGCATGACAGCAAAAATCAGCTCAAACATTCCTTGATAACTTTGGTTTGGGAGTTCTAAAACGCCTAGTGTTTTGATGTTAAGGCTCTAAAACTTGTGATTTGAGGTTTTAAAGATTTAATACTATTCTTATTTGACGTGGTTCCCTTTTTAAGAATTAGTCATAATTCTTGGGGAGTTTTTCAAACATTATAATAAAATCTCATTTTATCATAATATAAGAGGTTTCACATGGATATTTATTGACATAGATGAAGTGTCAATAAGCCCTTTGTGATGAATAATGATTGAGGCTATCGAATAACCAAGATATCATTATTACGAGTTGGTAGTGTAGTCTATACAAATTAGTCGAAGAATACTATTCTTGATAATGACTTTAATATAGATAACTACTTAAGTAATTACTAATAGATATAAATCATGCAACTAAGATTTTAACAATAATAAAATCAAAAGTAAATTATTAGCGATCATACCTTTGCTAAATATTCTTTGTAAGAAAAAAAGTATATAGATGAAATGCTTTGTGATCTTCTTGGAATCTCCAGATTCATGTTGTGAGAAGGACAATACTAAACATTCTTTTTGCGAAAAGAAATATTTAGATAGTTTCTTCATGATCTTCTTGGTAACCCCAAATCCAATTATGGAGAATACTTAACAAGAAAAATGTTAGAACATTCTATCATTGTCCAACAATAAACATTATAATGATTTTTTAAAACATGACAAAAAAAATCCTTCTTTGTAGTTTCAAACATACACGGATCGTATCAAGTTTTTAAAGTACAGCATACTCTAAGAAACTTGGTAACGAAGCGCTGATGCCAATTGTGGAAAACTAGAAGAAGGGTTGAATAGTTTTACCAATTTAAAACTTCCTTTTAAAATATTTAGACCGACTTATGTCAATCTATTTGGTTGTTTATGTTGGACGTTGATAGATAGATATATAAACGTGTAATGAAAGATAAAGAGTAAGAAACACATAACCACGACACGAGTATTTATAGTGGTTCAGCTACAAGGACACCTTCCTTGCCCTACTCCACTCCCCGAGTCACCTACTCGAGAGTTCGTAAACACTACACGACACCAATCTCCTTATGGCGGAGAAGCCTTCACAACGTCGCCTACTCTTTTTCCGGTACTAGGCTAACCACCGGGTTCTTTCACTCCAAGGTGAACCACACCAATCACAACGTCGCCTACCCTTTATTAGGTACTAGGCTAAGCACCTAGTTCCATTACTATGGAGGAACTACTATGTTAATACAAATAAGCCGTAAAAACGTTTATTTATATTTTACGATCTTCTAATGTTTTGTCGATAACAAACGTAAAATCATTTTAACGAAACAAATAAAATACGTAAATGGTTTGAACTAATAGTTTCTAACATATTCACATTTTCACATAAAACACTAAAACAAGTATAAGTGATTTTATGATTTAATATTACATATGTACAACAACTAGTGTTTACATATTTGGGTAAAATATACACATAACTAGTATGTAGTATATTGGGTAATATAAATGGGTAGAAACTTAAGGATCATAACCCATTGGGAAAATACATTGAATGTAGTTGAGTACAACCCAAAGCCCATGACCCATGGAGCTTGACCCATAACCCATTGCATGTCATCATGCTTATATCATACATGGATAATATCCATAACCCATGGATCAACCCATACCCAAGTGACTAAGTGCATTGCACTCAAGAGATACATTGTATCTAGCTAAAAGATCCATGGTTCAACCCATGACCCATGACCCATGACCCATAACCAAAATACTCATGGGTAAAAGGGAGTGTCCCACGGATCCCTAGCTTAACGCTAGACGGATCCCTTGTGGAAGGGATCCGGGGAACAATAGATTTTTTTTTTCTATAAATAGTGAGCCATTTCTTCATTGTTTCTCACCCTTTTCTAACACACTTTCTCCCTGAGTTAAAAACTCACTAACCTCAGATCCAAGAGATCTATGTTTGTAGTTTTGTTTTTGTGTGATCTTTTAGGTTCCTCTTAAAGGCAAGATCACCACCTTTGAAGTCGAGCAAGTTCAAGTCCATGAGTTGCCATGCTTCCTCATCATCAAGGCTACTGAAGTCTTCTTGTTGATGATTCCTTTCTTTCTTCTAAGAAGTGTAGTGTTGAAGACATTAGTGAAAGATGTCTCAAGTGTCAAGACAAAGATATTAGTGAAGGGTATCTATCGTCCATATCATAAGCACTTGTGGTAGGTGCTTAGAAGTCAAGACTAGAAGCATTAGTGAAAGGCGCTTAGAAGTCAAGACATAAGACATTAGTGAAGGGTGTCTTGTAGATCTAGTCAAAGGCATTAGTGAAAGGTGCCTTAGATGTACATTCGATATGGTGTGTTTCGATGTACAAGATAGACTAGTATTAGATCCAAGGATATTGATATCCTTGATGATGTTGTAAAGGAGTAGATCTCCTTTGGGATTAGTCGTTGGTGTAGTGTGGTAGTAGTTCCTCCATTGCAATGGAACTAGGTGCTTAGCCTAGTACCTAATAAAGGGTAGGCGACGTTGTGTAGGTGTAGTTCACCTTGGAGTGAAAGAACTCAGTGGTTAGCCTAGCACCGGAAAAAGGGTAGGCGACGTTGTGAAGGCTTCTCCGCCACAAGGAGATTGGTGACTCGGGGAGTGGAGTAGGGCAAGGAAGGTGTCCTTGTAGCCGAACCACTATAAATACTCGCGTTGTGGTTTTGTGCTTCTTACTCTTATCTTTTCATTACTTACCTTTATATGGTTGTTTATCAACATCCAACACACACATCCAAATAGATTGACACAAGTCGATCTATATAGTTTAAAAGGAAGTTTTAATTGGCAAAACTATTCAACCCCCCTTCTAGTTTTCCACATACTACCCATCATAACACAACACCTAATCTCAAGGAGATCCACTCCTTGTTACAACACCATCAAGGATATCACCAACATTGGAAATAAATAAATACTTATATGTATAACGATGCACCTCATCGATTATACGACCTAGGCATTCTTCCCTTTTGCCACTTGATTTGATTCTTAGGCATCCTTCACTAATGCCTTTGACACAACGCTTGGCACCTTTCGCTAATGCCTTCGTCTTGACACCTTTAGCATTCTTCATTAATGCTTTTGACACGGACGTTTAGCACCTTTCACTAATGCTTTCATCTTGACTCTTTCGGCATCCTTCACTAATGCCTTCAACACAACATCTACGGAGGAAGAAAGAACTATCAACAAGAGAACCTCAGTTGACTTGATGTTGACGAAGCATGGCAACTCATGGACTTGAGCTTGCTCGACTTCAAGAAGTGGTGATCTTGCCTTTAAGAGGAACCTAGAGAATCACACAAAAACAAAAGACAAACTACATAGAAAGATCCCATAGGATCAGTGGTTAGAGAGGTACAATACTTGGAGAAAGTATGTGTGAAAGTGGTGAGCCAAAAGAAAGAAATGGCTCACTATTTATAGAGGAGAAAGTTCAATGTTCCCCGGATCCCACGGATCCCTCCCACAAGGGATTTGGCTAGCGTAAAGCTAGGGATCCGTGGGACGCTCCTCTTTACCCATGGGTATTTTGGTTATGGGTCATGGGTCATAGGTTATGGGTTGATCCATGGGTTTCTTAATAGATACAATGTATCTCATGAGTTCAATGTACCTAGTCAAATGGTTTGGATAAAACCATGGGTTATGGGTCAATACCATTTGTTAGTTTTTACCCATTTTAGTATATACTAGTTTAAGTATATAATTACCCAAATATGTAAACACTAGCTGTACATATGTATTGCTAAATCATAAAATCACTTATACTTGTTTTAGTGTTTTATGTGAAAACGTAAGTGTGTTAGAAAACTATTGGCTCAAACTAATTACGTATTTTATTTGTTTCGTTAAAATGATTTTACGTTTGTTATCGACAAAACATTAGAAGATCGTAAAATATAAATAAACGTTTTTACGGCTTATTTGTATTAACAGACGAGACTTGTTGTTGTGTGGTATGAGCCTGAGTGGACATGAGGGTAATGGTTTGCATGTGGATGCTGATACTCAGGCATGGGTTGTGTCAGCCCGCCTAGGGTACATGGATTGTTGACTAAAATGTACTGGCATGCCTTGAGTTTCCTGATAAGTTAGTTGCTACATGTGTTGTGGTGGCGCATCATTGTAACTAACTTGTGGATGTTGTTGCATTCGAGGTGCGCGTGATTAGTGAGTAGTTGTAGGTTTGATTAGTGATTTGTGATTGTGGCCCTCCCTTGCTTGTTTCTTGGTTTTCCCGCATCAATCTTTCTAGGGAAGCTGCCATTCCCGATGTTACTTGAACGTTGTCAACACGATCTTCCTGTATCAACTTGGAGGATTACAGTGAAACAAGTGGTGTTATGAAGTTTTCGTTTAGTGATGTTTGTCGTAAAGCGTTGACCGTGCCTCACGATGGACTTCCTTGAAATGAAAGTGTGCTCATTGGTGTTGATATTGACATGACATTGTGATTGTTTTGAATTAGAGTTGCTCGCCCCCGTGTGTGTGCGTGATATCGATGGTGTTAATCGGACCACACACATTAGGTTGGGGTGGTAGTGGTGGTAACGTTTTTTGTTGGTTTTGTGAATCCAGATTTTTTTTGTAAAACTAAGTTTTGTCGATGTGAAAATTGAGTTTTTAACGAGATAAGATGGCGAGATGAAAGTTCTTGTTATGATAGATGTGATAAGATGAAGGTTTTCGTGTTTTGTAAGGAAAATTAGTTTAGATATGTGAATTTTAATACCGAAAAATGAAGATTTTTGTGTTTTTTGACCAAAAAATAACAAAGTTTTTTTTTGGTAGAACAAAGTTTTTCGGTTCTGGAAAAATGAAAACACTGACTTGGTTATGTTACGTATAACATGAATGACGTCATGTTTATGTATGGTAGGTATTCGTTGGTTTAGGGTGTGATTTGGGTGAGGATAATCGTATGTTCGTTTCCCACGTTCGGTAAGGACCTCAAAGTATGATCGAGGATCAAGAGTTGGGATAACACTCACATACGACTATAGTGTGTGTAAAATGTGTGAAGATTTATTAGCTTCAATTGATTGTTGCTTGGCATTTCATGAAAATGAGCCAATATTTATAAAGATGCATTTAGGGTTTTGTGCGACCTATGAATGCGATCCAACGGTTGAGGATGGTCCACGTGGTGGACATCCAAATAAGAAACAAGAAAGACATGTGACGTGACATTCATGGAATGTTCTATGTACGATTATATGTATCAACGAGATACTCGTCACACTATCTATATGTCAATGAGGTAATGACACGTGTTGTCTGTTATATTGGCCCTTTGGGATAATATCGCAATCCATCATTTGCCTGATTGTGTTATCAAGCTTGGGTTTATCTGTTTGTGCTTCCTAGGCGAACCGTGAGGGGTTTTACTCTTGCGGCCTGTCTTGGGCATGTGTTGAGTATACGATTTTAGCCATTTCGGCTGAAATATCTATGTGCTACCAGTACTTACAAGAATATTACTCCATAGAAAAGTATTAGAATTAATATGGGATAATTATCTAGAAATGTGTCTAACTTGTCACTTTTTTTTAATTGTATGTAGCTTTCTTGTTTTTTTTTGCTATTATGCACTACAAACTTTTGAATTTTGACCTTTGTGTGTATTTGGTCATGTAAAATGACCATTTACCTTACGTTTGTATTTTGTAACCACTCTATTGAAATTGAAGGGTATAAAATTATCATTTTTACATGAACAAAATAGTGAAAATACGAACAAAAGTCAAAATTCAAAAGTTTAAGGTATATAACCAAAAAAAAAAAAAAAAAAAAAAAAAAAAAGAAAAAAAAAAGCTACATTTAATTAAAAACAATGACAAGTTCTAGGTAATTATCTCTATTAATATAACTTACTTATTCACCCGCAAATAATAATTCTTTTTTTAGCAAACACCCGCAAATAATTAGATATGACAAAAATAAACAATCCCAATTCACTACTCACAAAGTTGCTTATACGTCGTATATCCAAAAAAATCAAAATTTAAAAGAAAACGATGCCAAGCACCCTTATAAATATGAGATCAATTATTATGGTGAGTTGGTGACACAGGGTACGATTAGAAAGCATGATGTTTTCAAATAGATCATAAGTGCATATTAGTGGTATATCAATAAGTTCAATATCTCTTTGCCCTACTATACCTCTTTGTCCCTCCTGTTCTTGTTACATATGCATCATCAATGTTGGTACATTAATCTTTAAAAACAAAAGTACAATCATGTAGTTGTGGATGCATATATACGCCAGCTTTCAATATCTGAAGTCATGATACTACCATGGCAGACATGCATAATGAAACATTTGATAATTTTCAAACCCCTTTTTTCTGCATGCCATTAAATTCATATCATGGATGGTAAAAAAAAAAGTACTCTTGCCATCTTTCTCATGTTCTTCCTTTATAGTTTATAATCTACAAAGATCATAACCCTTTTTACACACAAAGATCTATAAGAAAACATACAAGCAAAGGTATCGACATGAAGGTGAATGATTAAAGTAGGGTTTTACTTGAATGATAAAATAGTCAAAGGGTAGGACTTACAGAAGTTTGTGCTTGCTTTTGATGATGATCTCTTCTTTTTGCAATGAATCATTACAATAGCTAGTACTACAAAAACACTAAAAAGAAAAGGGTAAAAGTATATAGGTAAATTAACTTTAGAGTTTAGAGCATAATTACACCAACAAAGGTCAAACAAGCATGCATGATCTCTTATAGTGTAGATTTTAAGAAGTCAAAGAAACAAAAGAAGCATATGCTACCTCACACAAACACAAGCATATATGTCAAACGAGAATGCAATAATATTTCCGGTGAATATAGGAAGTCAAGAAACCAAAGCCTAATCTCAAAGAATTGAAAAGATGAGATACCACTTAGGGATACCTATCATTTTTCATTTCATAAAACACTAAAAACACCAACAAAGATCACCTAAGAATGCATGATTTTCTGAAGATATCAAGTAAGGCTATGGTGTCAAAGAAACAAAAAGCATATAGTCTCACTCAGCAAAAGATAGAAGCCATTTGAATCAAGATAAAAACACACACACAAAAAGGTCAAACAAGCATGCCAGAATAGTTAAAGATTTCATGTGAATGTACGAAGTCAAAGAAACAAAAGCATAATAATCTCACAAACAACTCACACAAAAGACAGGAAACATGTTAAATCAAGATAAAAAAACACCCACAAAAGTCAATAAGCATGCATATTTTTGGAAGATTTTAAGTGAATACAAGTCAAAGTAACAAAAGCATATCTTACGTACACAACTAGATTCATAAGCCATGTTGGATCTACAAGATGAAAATGGAAAATCTTGTTAAGGTACCTGTTTTTCTTTTTGTGTTTGTGACAAGAGCACTTTGGTAGTAGAACAAGGTAACATCATCAAGAGAGTTTTACAAAGAGATACCAACAGAGCTCCATTGGCAGTATGACCACCTCCACCCTAATTAATCACACACACAACACACTCACAAACACAACACACAAAGATGACTTCTATCTATTGTTTTTGTTAATCACAACACATTTTTTTGGAAAAAAATTTCTTGACACTAAACCCTAGCTAATAACACACTCAACACATAAAGATGTCTTTCTTTCTAATATTTCTTTTATCACATCTTCTTCACACCAAACCCTAATCACACACAAGGTAAATTTCTCTTAGTTCTTTCTTTTTTCTTCACACAATAGACCCTACTCTCTCTCACACACAAGGAAAACTATCATCTTTCTTCTATTTTTTTCTCACTAATCACTGAAACACAAAAGAAGACACATATAAAAAAGGGAGAGGTGGACAGAATGCCAAAGAACTCTGTTGGGAAACCTTTATTAAACCCTCATGATAAAAAAGATGAAGAGTACTACATGAAAGGAATATAGATCAAAACACATGACAGAAAGCACAAAACCTACTCAAACATATAAAGAGAAGGATTAATGACAATAATGATGAAGAGAGAGATAAAAAGAAGACAGCACAGTAAATAAGAGAGACGCATAATTGAGAGAGGTGGAAGGTATATATCCTTGATAGTAAATACTACATGTTTTACAGAAGACCTAGAGAAAATCAAATCAAGGTGAAGGTGAAACTAGTGGAAACAGGAAACATGAAACACATCTAGCAACGGTTCAAAGGAAGGGGATAACGACGGTTAGATTTGGATTTTGGGCACCCGAAATGAGAAAACTATGAAATTTGTTTTGAAGATAGAATTTGTTGTATGAAAAAGCAGCTTTTAGGTCATTTTGGAAGAAAATAAAGCTTTTTGCCACGCTCCCTTTTATGATTTTAAAAGTAATCTGCATTTTTGGTCCATGTGGTTTAGCCAAATTGCATGGTTGGTCCTCATCTTTTCAAAAAGTGCAGTGAACATCCCTATTTTGAACTTTGGCTGGCATATTCATGACTAAAGTTGAACGACTAAAATACTTTTTGTCTTCTTCTCCTTCAATATATACATGAATATTTCTTTTCTTTTAATTGAACCCAAATTTATAAATCAGCAGAAACACATTTACTAACCTACTGGAATAATTTTCTAATAGTGTAATCAAATGCAAAAAAACAATATATCCTTTTCACTCACTTAACCAAATCTACTTATACAAAAAGAAACAAGAACATATGATTAGTTACCAAGAACATATACTTATGGTTTTTGTGACGTGTGGGACATCCGTCTTCATGGTAGAGTTATAAAGTAGTTTTTATTTTTGTTGTTGTCGTTTTATTTTGGTAGATTCATAAGATTGGATTGTCACTTTTATGATAGTTTTTAATTGAAGCACGATATGTGCGTTTGTTTCCCTGTAACAAGCTGTGATGTGCGATTTACCCTCATCCTATTTACTTAACAGTTTTTTTGAGTAATATACTTTACCAGAGAAACCATTTACCAAAAAAATTATAATAAGAAGATGAACAATAAGAACACCACACACCCTTAAAATCATTAATCTAAGAGTAAGAGTCAAGTAATAATTTCCTCAAATACCCATTTATCTATCACATTACCCCTAATATTTCTCTCCACTTACAAACCTAAAATTACTCAAACAAAAGCAGCCTACCACTTCTTTCACTACCTTACAGCCAACAATATGAATAGACAACTATTTCTTTATGCTCTCTTTCTTCTAGATCTAACCCAGAACTCAAATACCTTAGGCTAAGCACAACAGTGACCTACAAAGACCTTCATTTTGCCTACCACGTCAGCTTTCTCTCTCCGACGACCTATATGCGGTATTTTACCACAACAGTGACAACCTTCATTTTTAAATGGTAAAGTGAGATTTTTGTTTGTATATGTGTGTTTGTGCTGATCATATACACGACCGAAAACAAAAAAAAAACTCTTGACTAGCTGCAACAAGGGCGATCGAGTCACCAATCGATCGGCCAACTCACGATCGATACAAAATTATATTACTTACAACTGACCAAAAAACACAATTTAGTTACTTCTTGTTGTGTTAAACGAGTAGCAAACAAACACAACCCTTTGTTGTTATTTTTCTGCTACAAAACCAAACTACAAACAAATCTTGGTGATGTTTTCTCTCGATTTCTTGTTATTGTTAGTTTATTGGTTTCACACAAAGATGAATGATGAGTTTGTTTGGAGATCTTTAAAGATCCATTCTTGAAATGAAACAAATCTGAGATCTTTGTTGGTTGACAAGTTAAGAAGAATTGCTGACTTTTTATTTTAAGTTTTTATTTCTTTGACCTTTATCCTTTTTGAGTTCTTAATTGTGTGATGACTTCGATGGGATTAGAATAGGTTGTTGTATCTTGATTCTTCTTGTGTGTTGTTGTTACGAGAGATGGGATAGACAACATGAAACAAAAACAAGATAGATAAAAAACAAAAACTCAGTGTAGATCAAAGATATTTACGATGATAGATCTTGAAGAATCATGAAAAAAACGAGTAAATATCTTGGATCTACAAACACAAATCGTATAATCATGTGGGACTTTGTAATGGTGTTTGTGTTTTCGGATCTATCAAACCCTTTATGCGTTTTGATTGTGTTGTCAAATGGTGGTGGTCGTCAGTGGTGGTGGTGGGATGATAGATCTTGAATAATCAAGAGCTTTGTGTTTTTTTGTTTGTGTGTGTGTTATGAATATATGGTAGTGTTTTAATTTTTTGATATTAAAAAAAAGGGCAAATGGCACAAAAAGACATTAAAGTTAGGGTCCATTTCCAATTAAGGTATTATTCTTTTTTTCTTGCATAAAAAGGTACCCAACAAAAAAATTTGGCGGATTTGAGTTTTTTACTAACGTTCGTTAACCCACTTCGTTAGTATATTACATATTTGGTCCTTGATTTGGTAGAGTCATTTTATGCACCATCCCTCCTCCTCCACAGTCCACCACCACCCTCCTCCTCCTGCACCAACACCGTCCGCCACCATCACCTGCCAACACCACCCGCCACCACTACCACCGTCCACCACCACCCGCCACCACCAGAAAAATCACAAACCACGTAATAACCCAAACCCATTTCCAAATCCGTACAATCACCCAATCCAAACCCAAACTCAAATCCAAAACCTCATTTCGTGAACTCAAATCCCTTCTCAAATCCGATGGGAACTCAAGGAATGTGGGTCAGGATTGCTATGTTGTATTCCCAAGCTGGTATGGTTGATAATGCACTTAAGGTGTTTGATGAAATGCTTGTTAAATGCAGAATAAAATATGGCTGTTTCTATAGTCAGTTCTGAAATGCTAATTGGATGGCTGTGATCATGGGGTTGATTCTCCAAGGTTGGTTGAAGGGATGAGATGATTTCAAAGAAACAAAAATGGCATCTCTGTCCAAAGAATTTTATAGTGTGTTTGAATTCATTTTTAAAGCTTTTGTTATTGTTACAAACAAGTTTTTCAATTTTCCAACTCTTTCCAGCTTCAAAATTTTGATTTTCTGCCCCTGAGGGGGTGTTTGGTTCAGCATTGAATCTGGGTCAAAAGCTATTTTTGACCCATGTTGGGTTCTTGAAATATATTTGTTTAAGTTAATGTTATGATAGTTTAAGTTGTTTCAATGCTCTTAAGCATTCTCAATTTAAGTTTTTAGTTTTCAAGTCAAGAGTTGTGTTTTCTAATGTTTTACTAAATCTGTCTCAACTTTGTGATCTGTCCAAACAGTCATTTTCAGCAGCTATATTCAAGGTCTTAAAGTGTCTCTAAATCAGTTTAAATTGTTTACTCTAGATCTCTTTGTACCCTAGTTTCTCTTTTTGCAACTTACTTGGCGTTTGGAAGTGTTTAGAAAGCTCATTTTGATCCAAAAGTCTCCTAGTTTGCCTTATCTGCTGATGCATATCAGTCCAGGTTCTGTCCCAATAAGCTGATCTCATAGCTAATTAATTGGTTAGTCATTCAAGTCTAATGTTAGATATTAGGCTCCTTTAGTAACCCTTATGTTGGTAGCTAGTATGTTTTACCTTAGTAAGTATTTAGTAGCTTATCTCATAGCTTATTTTAGTATTTAAAATCCCTCTAATCTGCCTTTTCTGTCCACTGCTGTTCTCATCTCATTAGTTTATCTAGATATGATTTTCAGTTTTATTTGATGCATTTTATTGTTTAACTTTTGCTAATTTAGGAAGTCCTTAGTTTAGATTTAGTATACTTTGCCCTTTAGGTCCTTTTTGAAGCTTATAGATTAGCTTATGGCAGCCTGAGATTTTGTCCCTTATCTGTTCCTTATCAGTTTATTATAGCTATTTCCATATTGCTTATCTGCTTATTAGTAGCTTCTTAGGTTTAGTTAGGATTAGTAGTTAGTGTTTATGCTCAGTTTAGATAAGATTTTAGCTTATTAGTAGCTTATTCACTAGCTTAATGACTGTTTGGAATCTGCACATCAGCATCAATATTGTCCAAATCCTTCTTATTTTTGATTTTTAATTTTCTTGTTTTTAGTCCTTTTTAGCTAGAATTCTAGACTTATGCTCTTTGGTTGGTGGTGGTTAGCATGGTAATTTTAGTATATTTTTAGGATTTTCCTAAGTCACTTTATAGCTTATTTAGGAAATGGGTTTCTGGTGGAAATGGGTTTCTGGTGGTGGCGGGTGGTGGTGGTGGTGGACGGTGGTAGTGGTGGCGGGTGGTGTTGGCATGTGATGGTGGCGGACGGTGTTGGTGCAGGAGGAGGGTGGTGGTGGACGGTGGAGGAGGAGGGATGGTGCATGAAATGATTCTACCAAATCAAGGACCAAATATGTAATATACTAACGAAGTGGGTTAACGAACGTTAGTAAAAAACCCAAATCCGTCAAAATTTTTTGTTGGGTACCTTTTTATGCAAGAAAAAAAGAAGAATACCTTAATTGGAAATGGACCCTAACTTTAATGTCTTTTTGTGCCATTTGCCCTAAAAAAAAAAAAAAAAAAAGCAATTTAGTCTTTCATATCGATCGGTGACTGTATTTGCAATTAGAAGTTTCACACAAAGATGTTCGCTGCACTTTCAAAATGATGAGGACTGGACATGCAGTTTGGCAAAACCACAAGGAACAAAAATACAATTAATTCTTATTTTAATTATACCTTTTATATATTCTCATCTTCTATTAATATACAGTATCAAAGTTGACATAATTTTATTGAGTAAAAAAATTAGGTTATGAAATTAGTTTAGTTAGTGGTAGTTAATGTAGAAGTGGCAGGCAAGTTTGACAAAGAAATTAAGGAATTTTGCATGTGTAATAATGGGGTTGGTGACTTGGTGTACATATATCTCATTCCCTACGTACATCCACTTTGTTTCTATACACTCTATTAAGACAAATATATTGATTATATGAAATTAATACAAACATCCCTATAAATTATAAGTTAAGCAGTGTAAAAGTTGATATGAAAAAACTTAAAAACCAACAGTTCTGGATATAATTACGAATAACAAGCTTTTCGCCGAACTTAAATATTTTGTACATCTTCATCCGTAAAAGCATTAACACGGTTAAGAGTAGTACACAAGGAGAGTAAAAAAACGTTTGTGTAATTCTTGTAGTAAATGGAATGTGTGTATTCAATGTATATAGTTATGTTTTCTCTTTTAAATGACAGTATATTTTGATACATCCGGTGCATATACATGTTAATTTATGGATATACATAAACAAAATTATTATACTCACCATGCATTATTAATTTAATAATCTAAAGGGGTACGCTACTCCATAATCATGTAACGCAAAAGCTTTCTTGAGAATTGCATGGCCATGAAACCCTATCATTTTGTTTAATAAAAAACATAACTTTTTTCTTTTTAAGAGTAAAGTCAAATATATAGTTTCATAAGCAGGAAGCATCATGATAGAAATGCTCGCATCTTGTAAATCCATTTGGCCTACAATGTAATACATAGGTTTATCCATAGAAGGTGTGAATTAACGTGAATACCCTGATTCCGGGTGTTTTTTGACACCGGCCATTATCCATCTCACAAAGAATAGCTCCGACAACTCTCCTAGTCTAGTGGGATACCATTAGAGTAAGCACGAGCCGATACTCGAACCCGTAACCTTTTATCCGCAAAATATCTCCAATTAACACACGGGTTTTTCGAAATGATTACCAACTGAGCCAAAGCCCTTTGGTAATACATAGGTTTAAATCTTTCAAATGCTGCATTAATATGGTCATTTAGGTGTTTTTTTTTGGTTATGAAAAAGCCGTTTAAAACATAAAATAAAATTTATGATCATTTATTTTACCCAAAAAAAATTTTATGATCATTTAGGTGATCGACTTAATCAGGAAATATAAATACATGACGTTTATTAATAGTTTTTGCTTGTCATATAGCTAGTGACTCACATGATTATGAAGTTAGAAAAAGAAGTAAGAAAACTTTATAGAATCCTTTGTCTCAAAATGCACGTAAAATAACTAAAAAGTAAACAAGTGTTACATGCAATGATGATATAGAAGAAGAATGAGGGGCATGGAGGTTTTTGTTTTTTGGGAAAAAGAAAAGTAAATAAGCTCTCTGGATGGTTGGAGAGTTTCAAGATGGAAATGATGAAGGGAGATGACGATTTTGCTACCATGATGGTGATGCTCCAACCTACCTACCTAATAAAAAAAAACTCCCAAATGTCTTGCTAGTACATGTTTAACACTAATTATACCCTTTTTGTTTCAAAATTATTGTTTCGGCAAAAAAAAACGGGCAAAAAAAATATATGGTTTAAGAAAAATGAGACAACTATACTTCATAACCAATCAAATATCATTCTTATCCACTAAACTTTTTTAATCGGTTGAGATTGAAAGGAGTGGCGTAACTTGACCTGTTATCATGAGGGGGCCCAAATCGATCATGGTTTTATTCGAACGAGAAACGTAACATAAACGAGTTTTTTTCTTCATGATACTAAGTAGTAGACGTAGTATAAGATATAGAGTGACAAACAAGCATTTAATTAATACTCCCTCCGTCTCAAATTTATTGTCAGGAGACAAAAAACACAAAGTTTAATAAAAGTGGGGCCACTACAATTTTAAACCACACAAATAGAATATTCCCTCACAAAATTACCTTTTTATTACTAAAAATAGAAGGTGGACAATCATTTTGAGACAACCCAAAAAGGAAATATGGACAATAGATTTGAGACGGAGGGAGTATATAAACTACTCACCTAAATTATATTTTTCTGAACAAGATTATGGAATTACAATTACAATAGATATAGTAATTAGCAAAAATAAATAAATAAATAAAAATTGGGCGGTTGGAGGGCCCTCCCTAGCCCTTTTAAAGTTCCGCCGATGATTGAAAGTGAACAATTATTTTGTTACATCTCAAAATAGAAACGTGAACAATAATTTTGAGACGAAAGAAATAGACAATAAAATTATACACAATACAAATATACTGTAAAATTACTGCACTTCTTTAGTTATAATCCGTTTAATTATCCTTTGTTTACATATATGAAAACCCCTAAAAACCTTGATATATCACCAAATACGAGTAAATGGAGGTATCTCGTGATTGTTTCTAACCTTTTATCTGATTATCCACATCAAAATATGTACTTAGTGATGTTTAAACGTATACTAGGCCTCTTGTGAGAAACTTATGCGTCAAACCATTAGAGTATTTTGTTGGTTGTTTCTTGATATATCACTAAATGACATATTTTATTGCGAATATTGTTTAGGGCATAACATCTCTGCTACTTGCAACTAAGGGTGGAAACAAGCCGAGCTGCTCATGAAAAGCTCGGGATCGGATCGATAAAAAGCTCGAACGAGTCGAGCCTAAACGAGCTTGAGCCCGAGCTCGAGCTTAAGTTTGGGCTCATTTAGTAATCGAGCTTGAGCCCGAGCTTTATGCAAAAAGCTCGAGTAGGCTCGCGAGCCTAAACGAGCCCTAGAAATATATACATATATATGTTTTCGATACATATAAACGAGCTTAAAAGTAGTAAACGAGTTCGAGCCTTATGTAATTAACGAGCCGAGCTACATTTGAACTTTGTTTTCTTTAAACATCATATAAATTAGTCGAGCTCGAGCCCGAGCTCGAGCTTGTGAATATTTTCACGAGCCGAGCTCGAGCTCCAAATGTAAGGCTCGAAACGAGCTCGAGCCCGAGCTCGAGCTTTTTATATATAAACGAGCCGAGCTCGAGCTCTGGCAGGCTCGGGCTCGGCTCGACTCGTTTTCACCCTTGCTTGCAACACATAACTTCCCTGCAGCAAAGGAATAATTTTTTCTTTTTAACATTTACATTTTTAGTTCTTCAAAATTGTGAATTGTATATGAATCATCCTTAGATACTTCCCTGCAAGAGATACTTCCCCTACTCTTACTTGCAGGGATCATTTTCCCTATTGTTTATTATTGCAAGAAAACCATTATAATTCATCAAAATATTGGTCATCGATAATGCTTTTATTTTTGGCTTGAAACGCAAATTTGTACACGCAGTTATAACATATAATTTCTCACACAATCACAAATTCACAACCATCTCACTTTCGCTCTTGAGAAGATATGAACGCACAAAATTCTGATTGAGGATATAATCGTTTCACGGATACCACTTGATTATATTTACAAAATTTGGTCTTTAACCCTCTGTGTCCATTACTACATGCATTACTCATGAACATAAATTTATTCTTTCTTACTGGGAATATTATATACGACGTTCTTATAACCATAAACGATCGAGGCAAAATTAACATAGAAGGCTCCTAATAGTCCCCACTAGAGCCACGATACATAGCATTTGTTAGACTTGAAAAGAAAA
This sequence comes from Chrysanthemum seticuspe, assembly GCA_019973895.1. NCBI lineage: Eukaryota > Viridiplantae > Streptophyta > Magnoliopsida > Asterales > Asteraceae > Chrysanthemum > Chrysanthemum seticuspe. Next base: position 17,944,103 of record BPTQ01000004.1, on the reverse strand, counting down.
GATCATTAGTATTTCTTTTGTATTTTATATATTTTCTCGTTACAAGTGTGTTTGTTAAAAGTAACTGAGTTATGAGCAGTAGTCACAGCTTATCACTCACCGTTTTTTAAAGAAGTATTGGAAATTAGCCTTCCTAAAAATTAGACAAAGCTCGCCACTCTTTTGCCAAACAACTACTAAAATTCAAAACGCTCATTGCTCAGAAAGTTTCACACAGCTCCACGCGAAACATACCCTGTATGTAATAAACTAATAATGAGAAGTATAAATACCCATCCTAGATTTTGTATCAGGCCCGGATTTGGCTATGGGCCACATGAGCGACGGCCCAGTGTCAGCCCAAGAAAGGGGGGCATCATTTAAGTCCATGTTTAGTTATACTATATTCATTTAAGACCAAGTTAATATAAAGCCCACTACACTAATATATGAGTAGCTCAAAGCCTCAAAATTGGTTCAGTAAAAGGAACGAAGGATCAATATATGACTAATTAAAAGCCCGTTTTAATTGATATTTAACCTACATACTAACGTACATAATATATGACTTATTCAAAGTAGGATCGCTAAAAAAGAACGAAATAAAAGAACAAGTACACGACAGTTTACAAGGGTACCGTTTACAAATCAGTTCGGCCAGACTATCACATTATGAATTGTGGTTACAGTTTTAAGAGTCGAATTCAAAAAAATTAGGGCATCAAACGAATCAAGTGATCATCTTTTCTACTTTTCATCAACTTGATCAGGTGATTTGTTCCATGCTTATTATTTTTGCTTTTTAAAGTATTAGATAATTTACCATCTATTTTGTCATGTTGTGTCGTTCACAACCGTCAGGTGCCCAAAATAAGAAACGAAAAAAAAAAAGTTAACAAGAATTAGAGCGTCTTCAATCCGGTTCTATGGATGGGTATGTAGCTACAATGAAAAACATTAATAATAATAAAGTTGAAGAAAATAATGACGAGGTTAACGTTTATACAGATAATGAAAACCTAGAAAATGATAAGGTTAACGCAAATGATGGTAATGAAAATCCTAAAAACAATAAAAATCTAGAAACTAATGAGGTTAATGTTAGCGAAGATGATAAAAATCTTAATACTAGAAATCACGAAAGTCCTCAAGATTGTTATATTGACGGAATCAATCCTAATATTTTTGAAGTAAGAGTTTTGGATGATTTTAGAAAGAGTTACTTGTAAGTAAAGGGGCTGGACGGGTTAACAATTGTGAGCATTGAAAGTATCTTTTAAGCAAATGTCGACTATGACAAGATAATTGATGTTTTTGCTTCAAGAAACGCACAAAGACATCGATTTAGGTGATTAATGTTGTCGAACTTGTATTCGGAGTTTATCTCCTTATAAACCCACCTGGCTTGACCAGTTTCCAAACTTCTAAAAGAAAATGTGTTGTTTGTTTACAATGGGCATATTTCACTCTGCTCGCTCAGGGCATCCGAAATCTCAAGACCGGCCTTGTCTTGTATGTGTTTGACACACACTCTGTGTGTGTGTGTGTGAGAGAGAGAGAGGGAGATACATTATATTGTCTTGGGGACAACATTTGGAATCAAGAGCGAGTATATGGATGCTTGAGGGATTGTAGTTTACTTATTTTGCTCTTAAACACAATTTTTTAACTGGATTTTTAACTTAAAATATGGTTCGAATAGGTTGTTTTGGTTTTTGAAATATAACGGTTCAAATTTTATTGTTCTTGTTTCTAAAGCTTAATAGTGGTTAAATTTAAATTTCTATCAGTTTAGAATTGTTGGTTATAACTTAGATATCAAGATTTGGGCAATTTAAGTTCGAGTTTGGTTTTGTACTTCTATCTCGTGATTGGGTACCTCGTGCTGTTGTATCTCGTGATCTACATGGAATTTCGGAACTTTGTCTCCACTGACTTGGCCAGTTGTCCCGAGATAGTGACTTTATCTCGTTATTCTCTTACGAGGTTATACTGTTTCCACTACTTTTCATTTTGGTTAAGAGATTTGACTTGTCAACTAGAGGTAACTTATTCTTAAGAGGTAATATCTTCAAGAGATTGATTCTAAGAATCATTTTACGAGATTAGTTTCTTCATTGTGTTACGAGATTTTGTTAAGAGGTAGTTGTTTAAGTTTCAATCACGAGATTAATTGTATCAAGATTTTGTAAAACGACGTTGGTTACAAGTTTTGTGTTACGAGTTTGTTAAGAAGTTGAAATTACGAAGTTGTCTTTTAAAATCTATAACGAGATTCACTCCTATTCAATTAAAAAATTTTGATCACGTTATTAATATTAACACTTTACAAGATTAATTCACATCATTGGTTACAAGGTTGTTTTTATCACAAAATTAACTCTTAAATTTCTTATCACGACTTTGTTATATTATTTTTGTTACGAGATAGATAATTTATTTTGTGATAAGAGATTGCGTGATACGAGATTGCGAGATTCAACTACTCATTTTTTATAAGAGATTGCGTGATACGAAACTCATATAATCTTTTATTACGATTTACCTTACTCGCTATATTTCGCTTAATCATTTTCCATACTAAACATCTATAATCAAGAGTTTGTTTACGATTTCGATTTCAAAAGATGCTTCTACTTCCATGCTATATAGAGGTAATTATGCTAAATAGTCATCACATTTCCTCAGTCACATTCACGAAAAGAAGAATCGAAAGTTGTTACTTAACTCCAAGAATGGATCATTCGTGTTCAATTAGCTTCAAGTTCCTACTAAAACTACTGTTTCACCACCAGTGGCTACATACATGAAGAATCAAGAGGAAGAAGACTTAAATGAAGCAGAGTTGGAACAATTCAATGCCGACTTGCAGGCAAAAAATTTAATGCAAGGATAACCTGATGATATATATAATTCATTTGACAGTTACCAGTCTTCTCATGATATGTGGTATGATTTGAAGAGGCAAATGTTGACGGAAGCGAGTTCCACTAGGCCAAGTTTCCTTTTGATATTGATTGAATTTTGACATGGTTGCTTTGTTTCTTGGCGTACAGAAACAATAAGGGGTGTTTGGCTTTTGGTTACTGATGTAGAAATAACAACAATTGTGTATAAACGTTGTGTATATTAATTCAAGTATGAAATGATACAACATCTACACTGCCTCTCCCTATATATATGTTATGAAACGTCACTTCCAAACAGTTATAATGTTTCATAAAACCTAAAAGAGGCGTATCTATAATCTAAGAGTCACAATGGTTTATCAAAACCATTTTGACCCGTTTTGGCCCAAGCCCACACAGTTTCCAGGCTTTTGCCAAACTACCATCTAATACATAATTATACGTTAAGCCTTGCAAACATTACTACATAATATCGTTCTAAATAAATATACAAAAGACTTCTAAACATTAAACCAACAATGTCCCCCTTAATGTGTAAGTCTTTTGTCGTCCATCTTTTCTTTCAATTTGATGATTGTCAAATCATCCTCTTGGCGTATCCTTCTTGTCCGTCTTCGTTGCCATGCGTCTTGAGAACTTGTGCATTTCCTTCCAATGACCACTACCCATTCGACCCTTCTTCAATCGTTGGGGTCTTCCCATAACCTTCTTTCTTGGCTATCACAAGTTTGTCCTTGCCTCGGGCTCGTAATGTAGTCTCGAAATAACACCGTACTAAGTCAATGTGTCTCTTGTAAAATTCTTTTAGTTCCTCATCTTGTTCTCGTTCTAGACCGTGTATTAGTGCAACATCTCCCTATTTGTTACCAAACGTAACTCCAAGATAGCCTCCTAGACTACCTATTATCTTATAAAGACCGAGTAAATCGATTTTTATACATTTGATGACGGGGGGCAAGGGTTCCACCATGATTCGACCAAGATAAACTTGGTAAAACCATTTTACCATCTCTTCAAAATGTTTGTTCAAAACGTTCCAATACTTGTATACTAGATTGTCATCTTCGATCATGATTAAAAATGAAATAAACTTCTTAAATGAATTAACCTTCATAACGTAGAGAGTTCCATTCATGCTTAAGAATTCGTCATCGAAATAATCATGGATCATTCCCTCCTTCCATTCGAGATCTTCTAATCCTTTTATGTTCATGCAAGTGTCTTTTGGATCAATTGACTCATAGTAATCTTCCAAATACTTGTAGTGTTCCTTAGCCATCGAACTTGACTCCACTTCGACGTTCTTTCCATTTTTGTGCCCCATCTCTTCATCATCAAACATGTAAGAGACTTTGCATGAGTCGTCTTCATAAGTCACTTCGAAACCTTGTGCCAAAAGTTGTTTGGCGCTAAGCACGTTCAAATTTGCCTCCGGTGTATATGAAACACATGGAATTAGCATTTTCTTCTTATTTGTTTCAACAAAAGCCTCGCCTATACCATATGAGAAAATAATTTTTTTTCTCATCTTCCTCCTTCCCTTCCATCGAAAACTTTGGTTTGAGTCTCCAGAACAACGACTTTGTGGGGCACATATGATTGTTATATGTGTCGCTTATGTACCAAATGTGGTTCCAGTTTACGTGATCCGTCCTCTTGATCATGTGGGTTGTTTTAACATGGACGTGTTCAGGATACTTGGGGTTCTTTCATCTTCTTCCTGTTTTGCTTTCGAATGGGTTGAGAATTTGTTGTCTTGGCACTTCCAAAAATAGTGCCCATGTTTTCTACAGGCATAATACCTCGCTCTCATTTCCTTCCTTGTTACAGCCTCGTATCACTATGAAGCGTTGTGTGCATTAATTTCAAGCAATCTCCTCTTGAGCAATTCCTTAGTCTCGTATGAAATTCTTCTACGTGGTTTGTAAGGCAACAAACCACTTGCACTTGGCCTTTCCCAGGAATTTGAATCATGTCTCTGATGCCACTGATGGAAACGAGTTCCACTAGGCCAAGTTTCCATTGGATATTGATTGAATTTTGACATGGTTGCTTTGTTTCTTGGCATACAGAAACAATAAGGGGTGTTTGGCTTTTGGTTACTGATGTAGAAATAACAACAATTGTGTATAAACATTGTGTATATTAATTCAAGTATGGAATGATACAACATCCACACTGCCTCTCCCTATATATATGTTATGAAACGTCACTTCCAAACCGTTATAACGTTTCATAAAACCTAAAAGAGGCGTATCTATAATCTAAGAGTCACAATGGTTTATCAAAACCATTTTGACCCGTTTTGGCCCAAGCCCACACAGTTTCCAGGCTTTTGCCAAACTACCATCTAATACATAATTATACGTTTAGTCTTGCAAACATTAGTACATAATATCGTTCTAAATAAATATACAAAAGACTTCTAAACATTAAACCAACAAATGTAAGGAGCCGAAGTTGGAGTTCAAACTAAACAAACTTTGATTCTTGGTGTTTGTAGTTGAACGCCACAAAAACTATTTATAAAAACGGTAAGATAAATGCAAACCTTAAAAGAATAGTATCTTGGTTAGTATAGATCTCCCGTGTATCGTATCGAAAGAGTGGTGAATTGAATGCAATGTTTTGAAACCCGGGTCGACCTGGCCGGGTTAAATGGTTGAACCGGTTCCAGGAAAATAAACGGGTCAAAATAACCCGGGTTTCAAAAACTGGGTTAACCGGTTAGACCCGCCGGGTTTTGAGTGACCCGGGGTCAAACCGGTTCTTAGTTGCAATATTTGATTTTAAAATTTGTTGGTTAAAAATAGTCCAGGCAAATACCACGAGGTGGGTGTCCTCGATCTTTACAGGGTATTTAAGTTGACACAAACTTCGTTAGTTGCAATATTTGATTTTAAAATTTAAAACACGTTTATGTTGTATTATCTCAAGAGATGTCTAGTTAAGAATAAAGCACAAAAATCAATCGCGCATACGCTTTTCCATTCTAGTTAAATTATATTTTTATTTCATAAACATATCGCAACTAACTTCGTTTGATTCAACCGCGAGTCACAACACTGACTAAAAATATCAACCAATTTACCAAACACCATTTCATTATCACAACATCAAGACAACTAAATTCAAGCAAATATATAAATTTACGCTAACATGCTGAAAACTCAAACTACAATTAACATAGTAACTTAAAAAAAAAAAAGATAATTAAACAAGGATTAGAAGTCTCCAAATACGGGCTAATGACGAATGAGATGATAAGATAAACTCCAACAATATCAAAAATACCCATCTCCAAACTCATATAACCATATATATCCTTCCTTTGATTGCTCCAAACCCTAATCCAAAATTCCATGATAAACTAACTTACACTCCAATTACCCACTAATTACCTTATAATCAAAATACTAACTTCTAGATGAATACTCGAGCAAAGCGACGATGTATAGCGGCATATAACTATACTTGTGAAATCGTGATTCTGGTTCGACACTTGATGCAAAGCGCGTGTTTTTAAAACTAATATAGTGTGTGTGTTTGTTAAGTTGTCGAGTTTAAATTTGATCAAGAAAAGACATAATTTAAATTGCCAAGTTTATGAAAAGTTACAAAGTTTAATGAGTACTTAAGATAATTTAAAAAAACTACATTAATATAAGTTTCAAAATTCAAGTTTTAAGAAAAATGATACACTTTTTAAAGTAGTAGAGATAACTTGATTTATTAAAGCTTCTTTAGCCTTTAAGAACAAATGGGTCTCATACTTCTAATTTCGGTTGGGCTTAGGCTTATTTCTTTGACTTTGGTCTTATATCTTTTGGGCTTTAATCATATTAACTAATCTTCAAAATTTCATAATCTTCAATAACGATATCTTTTGCTTTGGAATTATCGAACGTACTTTAAAAATAAAGTAACAAATAAGCGTAATAGTTGCAACTAAAATCTTAATATCATTAATCATTTAAGCTAAAATGAGGGTATTTCGTATATCAAAACAATATAAATGTGATTTCATTACTACCTAACAGTTAAGCTAAGAATTGATCCACTATTATTTTTTCATTTTAGTTTTGTATTTTAGCATTTCAAAACAATTCTAAAAGTTCAGAAAAATTCAAAAAATTTGGCAATTATTATGAATATTTTTGAAAAATTTGGCTAAATTTTATGGTTGCATACAAACAAGCAAGGACCTACATATATGATTGAAACCCACCCAACACTTAGAATCGAACATCATCCTCGATGTTCTAAATAATGGGACGTACCCAACACTTAAAACGTTTTGCTTCTTTAGAATAGAATTTATAATTTAGAAGAGATTTAGACTAAATCTTCCCAACACTTAGAATATAATTTATTGTCATTTCGTTGTGTTGCTTCTTTAGAAAACTTTTGTGTTATCTCTTACTATATAAAAGATTTAAAATAAATCAGAGCATATAAAAATGTACAAATTCATACCTAAACAAATTAAACCATCAAAATGTATGAAACTAGTGAGTAGCGACCTAGTTGTGCATGAGAAGTCATGCGAAGCCCAGTGGCCCAATTATTTCATAAACCCTACAAGCATTCATTCACTTCTCAATAGATTTACAACCACATTATTTCATAAACCCTACAATTTTAACGTTTTGACGAAGACGGCAAATAGCAGATGAGGAAAATAGCGCGTTCTCTTCTATCAAACCGCCCTGACCTTATAAAAAGATATGCTGCTGGGGAAGATCGCTACTGCGTCAAAATACAACCACCTCTTGCCTGTGATAAAGACGAGCATTGGGATTGGGTGTTTAGTTTTATCGAGGCATCCGGTATTAAAGTGATCAAAACTTTGTTCTCTGATGATAGGTACTGTAGGTTCTACGAGGCTTACCTTACGAAGGATAAAGCCAAAAAATTACGAAAGATGGATGGATGTGTATTCGTTTACTGCAAAAACTATAGTTTATGCTGGCAGGAACCTAGAGTCGATTATCTTTAAGATTCAAGATATGTGATGGTCTGGTTACTTCTTTTCATTTCTTTAGTTTATGCTTACTAATAATTTTCATTATCAAAATTATTATTTTGCTATTGATTGTCTTCAATAATATTATGCTCCTATGAAATATTTTGCATGGCACTAATAAGAGTTTTCAACATGGCATATATACTATACTTTCTTAGCTTGCAATCACTATGTATAATTCTGCAATGTCGTTTTTATCTTAATACTCCATCCGTCCCATATTGACTGTCCACTTTAAATTTTTTTAGGCCTTTCATTTCTAACTTTGACCTTAAATATTTTTAATAGTGTTATATAATACTTGATGCAAAATATATGAATAAATTGAGTTTTAAATGTATTTTTTATTGGTATAATTTTTATTAAATATTATATAACACAAATAAAAATATTTAAGGTCAAAGTAAAGAAAAAAAGACTTAAAAAGTCAAAACAGAATAATTAATATGGGACGGAGGTAGTATATGTTTGTAAAAAGCTACTTATGTTTCGTATAATGGTTTATACCATGAATGTTGAATTAGTATCTGTATTCTAAATGATTAATTGTCTAAAAATATATCATACTTGTCATCGTTTGTAGTTCTGTATACTGTTGTTCGAATATGATTATTTCGTCACGTCTTTTCATATTTTGATTATTCAGTGTATCGATTCTTAAAAATACTTGATTCGATTACCAAAAACACATCACTTGATATACACAGGATAATCAAAATTTGAAAAGAAGTGCACGAAATAATCAGTTTTCGAACACTGATACACACAATTACAAAAAGTAGCAAGCACCCAAGTATCATACATCTTTATTCAATTAGCCTATTCTACTTAGAAAACTAATTAGTTATCTGAAATGAATCTATATTGTAAACTGTATTATGACCAGGGCCGAATTTGAGCATGTGCAAGGTGCTCGACGGCGCAGAGCCTCCACTTTTTAGGGGCCCCAAAATCGAAATGCTTCTGTCTTGTTTTAGTTTCAAACTTGATAAGAGGGTGTTATAATACGTGATATACTTCGATTCCAGCTAACAAATAGGCATAACCTATTAGTTTTTAGATGAAATAAAAAAAGTTTCAGAACTTGAAAAGATGGAGATCTGAAATGACGGGAAGAAGAAGATGACTTGGGTCATGTTTACTTATGCCCCCCTAAGTTGATCATATTTACATTTATATCCTAAGTATCTATTTATGTATATAAAGACTAGGTAGCATACAGAGCCGTGCTAAGCACGGCCCATGGTATCTATATGTGATGTTTTCAACGACTTATAAAAGACGACTTTTTTAAAAAGATTTTGAATAAAAAGCTTCTATGACGATTAGTTAGAGAATATAAGTATCACAACTGATATTATGATATCATAAAAAGACTTGTAAGCGTGTTGCTCAAGAAAATTAAAATTTATGTTTTAAGCATGATTTTATTTAGAGACTTATACTCATTGACATCGTCCTTTGTATCCAAATTGAAGTCGATGATTATAAGCTGATGTATCCAAACTGAAGTCGATGATTATAAGCTGATGAGATATGAAATTGTAAAGAAAAATGAAACAATATTGAGGTATTTATACTAATCAATGCTAATCAACGTATATATTTTTGGTCGTTAAGTGTTTTTAGTGTGCAACATGTTCGGTGGTCACGACTACCAAACCATAACAAAAACCCACAACCACCTACTGTGGTTGGGGTAGGGGTGTAAAAATCAACTTTGCGTCGTAAGTTAGCACCACGTAACGGTTTGGTGACCGTTAGGGGTGGTCTAAGATACAAATAAATGCGTACATCAAATGGTATTGCGCAAGAAAGGGAAGTTTACACCATTAAATGTTGAGTCAAATAAGCACGACATATCATTATATCATGTACATCCCATACACGCCCCATGCCTCAACCTAAGAAGTACAAATAGTCGTGTTGACTATTGTGTCTAACCAAACCATCATCCAAATCTTTTAGACATATATAGGTTTCATCATTACATAAGAGAATCATTGTTCTACAACTAGCTTTAAGATTTTTACTTACTTATTTTGAAAATAAGTAGTATTTACCACTTAAATAATTAAAAACCCGCAATATATATGAAATGAGTATATATGGTCATAAAATTCAACTTATACATACATTTATAATTAAGATAATTTTGCAACCAATAAAATTCATGATTTATCACAACGCAATTGATTCGCTATTACTCCGTACATCAACTTCGTCACAACATCATAAGTCACTATATCAACTTTGGAGTTATTACTGGTCAACAAAGATAACCCACCTCTCAGTAACAAAAGTCTACGAAACCGTACTTTTGAAACATAAAATATATTTAAAATTTCAAGCAATAATGTTGCTAACAGTTAAAACAAGTAACATCCATCTATTTCAACACACTATTCTCACTCTGCCACTCACTGTACAAGCCACCTTCTCCCACCACATCACTTGCTCATCACTGTTTTTTTTTTTAAGAAAATTATTACTGTATTTTTCTTGAATCCTATTACTTTTAGAAATCTATTTCAATAGTGACTTAAAAAAAACATGTTAGATATGCATAATTGGTTCTACCAAAACAATCTAGCATAAATTAGTACTGTAACTAAAAACTTCATCACAAACTAAAAATCACAACTTTTATTGTACACATTATTTAAGTTATATGCCAACTATAAAAAGCATAGAATACAAGAATAAAATAAATAAATCTAACATATTGCATTTTATCTAGTTCTTATTTCTCTTTTGACAACGTCACATATAACAGTGAGTAAATGCGGGATAACAAAAACATGTAAAACAATTGTTACTATCAACTTACCTACTTGATTATAAAAGTTATTACATTTAGTTTAATTAGCATTTGTAGAGATTCATTCATAACTTATAAAATTTAATATTCTTTGCCAACCAAATCATGTCCACAGAGTGTCGCGTGACATCTTCTTCTTTGCGTCGAACACCGTCAACGGCAACAGCATAAAGCTCTTCTTTAGCTATGACCAGTCAACTATCTGAAGCCCTTAACGATAGCATCATCCGGTCATTATGAGCTGCAAAATGTAAGAAAGGTTGTACATTTGATTTTCTATAGGAACCATAATTCCCTCAAGCGAGTTGTTTGAAAGATTTACAGTCAAAAGCTTGGACATCCCGATTTTTTCAGATATGGCACCTGTAAGATGATTTGAAAAAACCTCAAATTTTTCAAGAATGGGCAGCTCCCACACTTTGTCACTTAAAAGTTCCATTTAACTGATTTTCATAGCTAGACAAACAAAAATATCAAACAATGAAAACAAAAATAAATAAAATATAATTTTGATCTTAAAAAAGTTTAAGAAAAAGTTAGTAGTAATTTATCATCTTCTTTATCTAATTCTAAATCCTAAAAACCACACAAAAGCCATATAGCATCTCACCATAAACTATCATAAAACCAAACAAAACCTAAAATCAAATATTTGAAGCATGAAACCCAAGTATCTCAAAGTAAATACAAGGCATAAGGAGTAACTTACACGATTTCTTGAGATGTTTCTTTCTTAAAGAATCCAAAACTGTGACTAAAATGGAGACATAACTAAAGGCGTGCATATTCCGATCACCGATATAAAATTTATTTTGGCCGGATTTGTAGAGAGAAAAAGAGACGAAGTGGTGGAGTGCAATTGTGTGTTTTGACTTGTGATATAAGGACAAAGTTATCTAGCTCAGACTTCCGAGTAACTTACTTTCATTATGTCGAGGGAATGAAAAAAATCCGAGTTTCCATTCATTGAGAACCTGCATCTGCATTTTAGAAAGAGAAAACAAGTGAGAGAAAGTAAAGATATAAAATGATGGGGAGTAAAGCAAAGAGTAGAGAAGCTGAGATAAAAGGATAGTGAAATAGAGGGAATAGTGTCGCACTGTTTTAAGCCTACGTGTCTTCTATTTGAGACTACACAGTAACCTGAAGGCTTTGGTTTATACTATAGGTAGATATGCAAACGGGTTAAATTAGTGACAATTTTAACCCTTGGTTAACAAGAGTAATTACAAAATCTTCCAATACGCATTTGAACTAGAGGAATAACTTAAATATTGGTTAAAAATGTCATAATTGTATGTGTTTCACACTGTTGTTTTTTCTAAATACTTATAAAATATGTAGAGTTGTAAACGTTCGTTTAATATCTATTCTTTAATATCTATTCAATTATGTTTATTAGAGAGGGCCCCAAAATTTATAAATTACGTCTACAATGTTTATTTTGATAACTATAGCACAGGCCTAAAAAATCCATGGGACGGCCCTGATTATGACCCCAAATATTATGTATGCAATGCATGAACACATAGTGAGACAGAAAAATTCCACCCTGTGCATGATCGGTCTTTTTCCAAAAACACATTAAGCAACCCCTTTTATGTAAAGTTGCTTTATACGTACTTAACCCGCTGAATGTTGTGGTCCATAATTTAACATCATGTAAACTTCAGCAACAATATATATGTAATGGGTTTGTCTAACATGTGCTCTAAGAGCATCTCCAATATGCACACTAAAATAAAACACTAAGATAGTGCAAATTAAGAATCTTTGTGGCATATTCTAACACAAAATTGTTTTTACTCCCATGTGTGCACTAAAACTTAACACTAAATCAATTTTTATCATTAAAATAAATATGATAATGCAATAAATAGAAAATATATCTAATGTATTATATATCGATATTGAACTTGTTTTGAAGGTATTGAAGATGAGCTTATAGATTTATATTTTATAGAAATTTATATTTAGTTTTTAATATATATAGCATGTATATGGTGAAAATGTTGAGTATTAAAAGGATAAATAGTGTTTTAGTGTGATGAATAGTATAACACTATATTTAGTGCTTTTTTCCCATTTACTATTCATCACACTAAAATGGTGCAAGTTTTGGTGCTAACATTGGAGGATAATTTTTGCAATTTAGCACCATTATAGTGTAAAAAAGTACATTTACGCTCAGTTCTCGAGTTATATTTTGATAGGAAAGGAAAGGAAATGGAAACTTTTTTGTGTTCTTGAGTTTTTTTAAAGAAAGGAAAGGGAAAGAGAAAGGAAAATGGGAGGAAGTTTTGTTTATAAAATCTTCCGGCCAAAAATGGGAGGAAAAGGAAAGGAAAAGGAAAGTTATGTTGTACAAAGACTAATATACCATTTTTAAAAGATTTTATATTAACAACTAAATGGCATATATGTAATTTAAACAAGTTATTTTCCTTTTCCTCCCACTCAAGAACATGATTACTTTCCTTTTCCTTTCCTATTTCCTCTATCTAAAAAACATATCAACTAACAATTCATTTCCTTTTCCCTTTCTTTTCTCTTTCCTATTCTTTTCCATTTCCCTTCACTCAAAACTCGAGAACTGAGCGTTAGTGATCACATTGGAGATGCCTTAAGGCACAAGTTAAGCACACTAAAAGGACATCGGGTCCTACAGAAAATGACACAGAGATCCACAAAAATTGTACTTTATGTGGATCCCTGTGTCCTTTTCTGTGGGACCCGGTGTCCTTTTTATATGCTTAACATGTGCCCTTAGGGCACAAGTTAGAAAAAATCCATATGTATTTACCAAATTCATCAAATAAAAGTTAATGGTCTCTTTCGACGTTAAATTAGTTAATATATATTTAAATTCCATAAACACCTTGATAAACTTCTTGACAGTACATATAACTTATACTATATTAAGTAATCTCTAAGGAATTTTTAGTAAGAACATAATATTACCATGCAAATTTATACTTTAAAACGTGAAATATCGCCTTACGTGAGCATTATAGATTTAGTTAGGATTCTAAATGAACGGATGAAGCTAATTTTTTTCCAAAAACACATTAAACAACCCCTTTTATGTAAAGTTACTTTATACGTACTTAACCCGCTGAATGTTGTGGTCCATAATTTAACATCATGAGAAACTCACTACAACAATCGGATGGACGGGCGAGGAGACTTTCGCCGGGGACACCAAGTCCCCGGCGAAAGCCACTAAACGACACAATTAAATCTGACGTGGCACATGAATCCGCTGACTTGTTGTGAAAAATTCAACGCAGACTTTCTGCGGGGACATGTCCCCGGAGAAAGTGACTTTGATTTTTATCATACTTTGACCGGATAGCCAAAATTCAACGTAAAGTTTCTCCGGGGACGTGTCCCCGCAGAAAGTGCATTTTACGTTCAACGAACTTTGACCAAAAGTTCAAAGCATGCTAAGTGTGCGCGCGAAAATTCCCGCCATAACCTTCCCCGGGGACATGCCCCCGGTAAAAGTAATATTTAAAAAAATACACCTTATTGCCTTCCATAGTTGGATTGCCTTCCATAACATCTATAGTCGGTCGTTAAACATGATACGTATACCATAGCACCTATACTCGGTCGTTAAACATGATACGTATGCCATAGCATCTATAGTCGGTCGTTAAACATGATACGTATACCATAGCACCTATACTCGGTCGTTAAACATGATATGTATACCATAGCACCTATAGTCGGTAGTTAAACATGATATGTATGCCATAGCATCTATAGTCGGTCGTTAAACATGATACGTATACCATATCACCTATACTCAGTATTTAAACATGATACGTATGCCATAGCATCTATAGTCGGTCGTTAAACATGATACATATACCATAGCACCTATACTCGGTATTTAAACATGATACGTATGCCATAGCATCTATAGTCGGTCGTTAAACATGATACATATACCATAGCACCTATACTCGGTCGTTAAACATGATACGTATACCATAGCACCTATACTCGGTCGTTAAACATGATACGTATGCCATAGCATCTATAGTCGGTCGTTAAACATGATACGTATACCATAGCACCTATACTCGGTCGTTAAACATGATACGTATGCCATAGCATCTATAGTCGGTCGTTAAACATGATACGTATACCATAGCACCTATACTCGGTCGTTAAACATGATACGTATGCCATAGCATCTATAGTCGGTCGTTAAACATGATACGTATACCATAGCACCTATACTCGGTCGTTAAACATGATACCTATACCATAACACCTATACTCGATAGTTAAACATGATACGTATGCCATAGCATCTATAGTCGGTCGTTAAACATGATACGTATACCATAGCACCTATACTCGGTATTTAAACATGATACGTATGCCATAGCATCTATAGTCGGTCGTTAAACATAATACGTATACCATAGCACCTATACTCGGTCGTTAAACATGATACGTATACCATAGCACCTATACTCGGTCGTTAAACATGATACGTATGCCATAGCATCTATAGTCGGTCGTTAAACATGATACGTATACCATAGCACCTATACTCGGTCGTTAAACATGATACGTATGCCATAGCATCTATAGTCGGTCGTTAAACATGATACGTATACCATAGCACCTATACTCGGTCGTTAAACATGATACGTATACCATAGCACCTATAGTCGGTAGTTAAACATGATACGTATACCATAGCACCTATACTCGGTCGTTAAACATGATACGTATACCATAGCACCTATACTCGGTAGTTAAACATGATACGTATGCCATATCATCTATAGTCGGTCGTTAAACATGATACGTATACCATAGCACCTATACTCGGTAGTTAAACATGATACGTATGCCATAGCATCTATAGTCGGTCGTTAAACATGATACGTATACCATAGCACCTATACTCGGTATTTAAACATGATACGTATGCCATAGCATCTATAGTCGGTCGTTAAACATGATACGTAGACCATAGCACCTATACTCGGTCGTTAAACATGATACGTATACCATAGCACCTATACTCGGTAGTTAAACATGATACGTATGCCATAGCATCTATAATCGGTCGTTAAACATGATACGTATATCATAGCACCTATACTCGGTATTTAAACATGATACGTATGCCATATCATCTATAGTCGGTCGTTAAACATGATACGTATATCATAGCACCTATACTCGGTCGTTAAACATGATACGTATACCATAGCACCTATACTCGGTAGTTAAACATGATACGTATGCCATAGCATCTATAGTCGGTCGTTAAACATGATACGTATACCATAGCACCTATATTGATTAAAACTCCTTTTGCTTTTGCCGGGGACATGTCCCCGGAAAAACTTTTCACGAATTTTTTATTTTCCCTCCCACCTTTTTACTTTATCCCGCCATAACCTTCCCCGGTGAATTGTCCCCGGTAAAAGCTTGCTAGAAGACAAGCAACGGTTTCTCCGGGGACATGTCCCCGGCGAAAACTTGTCATAAAAATCAAATCAACTATTAACCTGATCTGCTTTTCACAAATGAGATAAAAAGAAACCCACCAAACACGCAGCTGCTCCACCTGCACCTTCGTCTTCATCACCAACCACGCAGCTGCCCCAGCTGTTCCACTTGATTTCTATCTTGCACATTCAAGTTAAGTTCTTTATCTTCTTGATTTCTATCTTTTTTTCATAGTTTTTGGTTGTGACGAAACAAAAATTGAAATAAAAAAGAGTTTCATTCATCCAATGACGAAACAAAATTGAAAGTTAAAAATTAATTTCGATTTATTTGTTCCCTGTGTCGTTGATAGTTTTTTTTTTTCTTTTTTCGGTGGTATTGTACTAGGTCAGATATATAGTTAAGGATTGCAGTTTGTTACTTAAACCATCTTTGTAATTGGAGTGTATTAAGGCCAGATATATAGTTAAGGATGTTGGTTTGTTATTTGGTAAATCGATTTTTATACCTTTGATGACGGGGGGCAAGGGTTCCACCATGATTCGACCAAGATAAACTTGGTAAAACCATTTTACCATCTCTTCAAAATGTTTGCTCAAAACGTTCCAATTCTTGTATACTAGATTGTCATCTTCGATCATGATTAAAAATGAAATAAACTTCTTATTTGAATTAACCTTCATAACATAGAGAGTTCCATTCATGCTTAAGAATTCGTCATCCAAATAATCATGGATCATCCCTCCTTCCATTCGAGATCTTGTAATCCTTTTATGTTCATGCAAGTATCTTTTGGATCAATTGACTCATAGTAATCTTCCAAATACTTGTCGTGTTCCTTAGCCATCGAACTTGACTCCACTTCGACGTTCTTTCCATTTTCGTGCCCCATCTATTCATCATCAAACATGTAAGAGACTTTGCATGAGTCGTCTTCATAAGTCACTTCGAAACCTTGTGCCAAAAGTTATTTGACGCTAAGCACGTTCAAACTTGCCTCCGGTGTATATGAAACACATGTAATTAGCATTTTCTTCTCATTTGTTTCAACAAAATCCTCGCCTATACCATATGATAAAATAATTTTTTTTTCATCTTCCTCCTTCCCTTCCATCGAAAACTTTGGTTTGAGTATCCTGAACAACGACTTTGTGGGGCGCATATGATTTTTATATGTGTCGCTTATGTACCAAATGTGGTTCCAGTTTGCGTGATCCGTCCCCTTGATCATGTGGGTTGCTTTAACATGGACGTGTTCAGGATACTTGGGGTTCTTTTCATCTTCTTCCTGTTTTGCTTTCGAATGGGTTGAGAATTTGTTGTCTTGGCACTTCCAAAAATAGTGCCCACGTTTTTTGCAGGCATAACACCTCTCTCTCCTTTCCTTCCTCGTTACAGCCTCATATCCCTTTGAAGCGTTGTGTGCTTCAATTTCAAGCAATCTCCTCTTGATCAATTCCTTAGTCTCATATGAAATTCTTCTACGTGGTTTGTAAGGCAACAAACCACTTGCACTTGGCCTTTCCCAGGAATTTGAATCCGGTCTCTGATGCCACCGATGGAAACGAGTTCCACTAGGCCAAGTTTCCTTTGGATATTGATTGAATTTTGACATGGTTGCTTTGTTTCTTGGCGTACAGAAACAATAAGGGGTGTTTGGCTTTTGGTTACTGATGTAGAAATAACAACAATTGTGTATAAACGTTGTGTATATTAATTCAAGTATGGAATGATACAACATCTACACTGCCTCTCCCTATATATATGTTATGAAACGTCACTTCCAAACCGTTATAACGTTTCATAAAACCTAAAAGAGGCGTATCTATAATCTAAGAGTCACAATGGTTTATCAAAACCATTTTGACCCGTTTTGGCCCAAGCCCACACAGTTTCCAGGCTTTTGCCAAACTACCATCTAATACATACTTATACGTTTAGTCTTGCAAACATTAGTACATAATATCGTTCTAAATAAATATACAAAAGACTTCTAAACATTAAACCAACATATGTAAGGAGCCGAAGTTGGAGTTCAAACTAAACAAACTTTGATTCTTGGTGTTTGTAGTTGAACGCCACAAAAACTATTTATAAAAACAGTAAGATAAGTGCAAACCTTAAAAGAATTGTATCTTGGTAAGTATAGATCTCCCGTGTATCGTATCGAAAGAGTGGTGAATTGAATACAATGTTTTGAAACCCGGGTCGACCTGGCCGAGTTAACCGGTTGAACCGGTTCCGGGAAAATAAACGGGTCAAAATAACCCGGGTTTTTAAAACTGGGTTAACCGGTTAGTCCCGCCGGGTTTTGAGTGACCCGGTTCTTGAAACCCGACCGGGTTTGTTTAAAAAAAAAAAAAAAAAAAAAAAAAAAAAAAAACGGGTTGACCCGGTGGTTGAACCGATTGACCCGGCGGTCGAACCGGTTGACCCGTTTTTTTAAAAATTTTTTTTAATGGAAAACCGGGTTAACCCGGTAACCGGTGACTCGACCGGGTCGATTATAAACCCGGTTTTCAAAACATTGATTGAATGTTGTTTGATGCTTAGTAAAAAGGGTTTATTGGTTTATAAAAACTAATATAACTAAAGAAAAGCTAAAACTAATAGATTTAAGATAATTTGAGGACAAAAACTTTTTTACATAATAAGGGAACAATCTCCTCCCTCTATTTTTATTAGATCTAATGGATGAGATTAATCCCAACAATTAAAAAAACCTACTTTTATCATTTTTTTTCAAATATAAATATCTTTCAAACCATTAATCGTCAAGAGAAAAAAGTATACCATTACGATGAGCATTTAATTATCTTTCTATAGATAGACACTTTGATATACATTCGACAAAAAAAAAAAAAAAAAAAAAAATCGTGTTTTTCATTTTTTTTTTTTTTTTTTTTACGTTACTGAAATTTGCATGGAAAAAGTCATATATGATTTAACACTAATTTGAATACCTCATGTGATATTAGTGTTAAATCATGTATGATATTTATATCATATACTCCCTCCGTCTCAAAATTATTGTCAGGAGACAAGAAGCACAAATATTAATAAAAGTGGGACCACTATAACTCTCAACCACTCAAATGAAATATTCCCTCATTATATTCTCTAGTTTTTACTAAAATAGAAAAGTGGACAATTAATTTGAGACATCCATAAAAAGAAATATGGACAATAAATATGAGACGGAGGGAGTATAATTTATCATATATGATTTAACACTAATATCACATATGATATTACATATCATATGTGATTTAACACTGATATCACATGTGATCTTCAAATTAGTGTTAAATCATATATGCTATTTCATGCAAATTTCAGTTTCGAAGAAAAACGAAGAAAAAAGACGAAAAAAAGGCTAAAAAAATGATTTTTTTTTCAAAAGTATATCAAAGTGTCCATCTATAGAAAAATAATTAAATGCTCGTCGCGATGGTGTAATTATTTTTGCTTAACGATTAACGGTTTAAGAGATATTTAAATTATAAAAAATAGGTGAAATAATAAAATGTTTTTAATCTCATCAATTAATTTCTTTTTAGATGAATGGTGAAGATGAGTCACTTGATATATAAGAAAAGTTTGGTATGTAAAATAACTCTCCTCAAACTAATAATAGAAAAATACTTGCTTGCACGTAATTATCTCTAATTGTGATAAGTGATTGATTGATCGATGCTAAACCGTCAAGTTTTCTCACACAAGCTAGCCACTTGTGAATGGCTAACCGTAAGAAACTTAAAACAGTCTGGAACCAAATGCAATGAAGATCAGGAGAGTATAGGGTTTCCCCAGGTCGTTATGTCCCAACGAGCTGTGCGATGAATCACCAAACGAATAGTGATCGAGAGGATTTGAACGGAAAAGAGTTTTTGAATTATTATAACTAAAGAAAAAGTATATAAACTACAGGGGCTTAAATGCAAATTAAAGAGAATTAAAAAGATAAAATATATTAAATAAACGCTATCACTATTTGCAAAATGATGTTTTTGATTTTTTCTTTTATAAAATTTAAATTAAGAAACTACGTGACGTACAAAAGAAAATGTGAAAATGAAACAGTATTAACCCTAAAAATATGAAAATGACATTTTTACATACCTAATGATAAGAGAAAATTTTTAGAAAAAGAAATTTATTTTTATAACTATTTAATTAATTATTAATTAAAAACTATTTTTAACTATTTAATAATACCCTAAAATACAAGAAAATATGAAATAAAGCTAGAAAAATGAAATTATGACTTAGAAAAATCTAAAATAACTAAAGAGAATTTTCAAAACTAATTTTGTATTTTTCTGATTATTTTCCTATTTTCTATGAATTAAAAACCATTTAAAACTAATTAAATTGCTTAAAAATACAAATTTAACTAAGAAAAATCTGGAAAAATATTTTTTTGACTTTCTATATTTATCTTAACCTAGGAAAAATGAAAACTTATTTTTTTGAAACTTTTCTGATTTATTTGCAATAAAAGCTAATTAAAAATGCCTAAAAACTGTTTTTAATGAAGAAAAAAAGCAAACAGTGATAAAAAATTATGAAAATTTCAGGAAAAGTCTAAATTAATATTATGAATCTAAGAAAAATATAAAAACAGTGGCCTGTGTGAAGGAAAATGAAACTGCAAAGACAAGTGCTTATAAATAAGCACTTGGAATAAGCAAATGAACACAATAAGCTACCAAACTGAAACAGAAGCTATAATATGTTAAAACTACTCTAAAACAACTTATTACAACTATCTTAAACCTCTATAGTGCTAACTGCTATGATTATGATGATTTGGCTTAAGTGTCAAAATCAGTTTCTAGCTACTACTTTAGAGCTTAAAAATAAGCTACTTAATAAGCTGAGACTCAAAACAAAAAGTTGGAACTTGAAGGAGACCTGGCTAAGAACTTATAAACCAAAAACCAGACCTGGACAAGCTCTTATGAGCTTGTGACAAGCCCTGCACAAACCCTGTGCAGACTCAGTGAATACTGAGTCAGTGCACATGGCACTTTAAGCCCATTTGACAAGCTACTTTGGGGCTTATAAAAAATTACTAAAAATCTACAAAAATCATAATAAGAAACTAGACCAGTTGAAGTTTTAAAACCCAAAGTTTTAATAAATTTGACCCAGAAATGAATCAATTAAAAATCAACTTAGGTTGGGCTGAAAATGACTTTTTCATTTTTGACTTTTGACAGATTTTGAGAGTTTGACTTTAATGAGATTTGAAACCAAATTATGAACTGAGATTGATGTTTTATTATGAAATGGAACTGAATTAAGCTACTCTAATGATATTTGAACACAAATCAAACTTTTGATTTCACAATCTTCCAACAGACATGAGATTAAGACAGTGTAAAAGTGATTTTGACTTGAAGCTATGCAGATGCAATATTAAGACAGATATGAATCAAGTAGTCCTATTTGAGACTGAGTATGCATATTTCAAGTGCAAACCAAGGCTAATTTCAACTATACCCACTGATCCAAACACCAATTCTAAAACTGTTTTGGCTAATGATTTACTTAAATGACTAACTGCTTATGCTACTACTGAAACTTGAATAACTATGACCTAATGACAGTTAAATAAGCAAGTCTAAACTAAAACTACAACAAATCAAGACAGATAAAGATTATGCAAAAAATACACTATTAATGAAAATAAGTAAAACACTCACAAGTGTCCAGCTTATATTGCAGCTTATACAGAACCCAAACTATCCTAAACTAGTCTAATCCAACCCAAAGTCAAGCTCTGCAACACCATTATCCATTTCCAATTCTGCTTGAACCAATTTCTCTTCACAGTTGACTTTTGTTGACCAAAAACCAAATTTGCTTGAAACTGAAATGTAAGCTTACCAAAAGCTATAAAGAGCTTAAATAAACTTATTTGAGCTTAAAAATAAGCTACTAAAAGCTTGGGCATAGGAATTTGAAACTGAAATTGCAACAGTGAACTTGAAACATGAAATGATATTAAAACCTTGAATTGATACTAGAAAGTAGATTATACTGACAAAGTGACTTGAGTTTAGTACATTGAAACAAAATATTACAATTTTATACTTAAACTAAAACATTTATATAAAAAACGACATAAAGGAAAATTTTTAAACTAACTACCACTTTTCTTCTTGCTTTTCTTCTCTCTTTTATACCCAAAAGGCCTTCCACTAGTCCTCTGAGCAAATCCCATCTCTTTCCTTGGCCATTGGATTAGCTGAGGCTATATTGGCCGTTTGATGTAATTTTGGCGGGAAAGCTTTTTAACCAGTGGGGAGGGATTGAGTGTAATGAAGGAGCAGCATTAAATGCTATTTGGATTGTTAGGAGAGGTGGAGTGATAAGGGAGATATGTTGATGTGGAGGGATGGTTGTGCCTGGTGTTGCAGGGCAGTTGTTGGGGAAGAAGGAAAAAGGAGGGAAACAAGGGTGTTTGTATGACCGTATGTTTGACTTGGGTTTAATATTAAGGCAGGGGTCAAAAGGGAGGGGTCACAATGGTTTGGCAGGGTCCAAAGGGTTATGGCAGGGGTTCATGACCTTAGTTTAATATCAAGGACTTGATTTGCAAATTCTGAAAGACCAAGGGCTAAGGCTGCCAATTTTGCAAAGTTGTTTCAAGGGATCAAAAATGACAAGCTTCAATAGTACAAGGACCAAAATAGACATTTCCAAATTTCCAAGGACCATTTTTGCCAATTTTGAAACTTGAAGGACCAAACTTGTAATTTCTCAAAACTTTTGACATTTTTCACCAAAGGACTAATTATGACAAGTTATGATTTTAAAAGGACCTTTGGTGATTTTTCTTTTGAAATAAGTGCTCAGGGACTATTTCTGACAATTTTTGAAACTTGGGGGACTGAAACTGCCAATTATGCAAACTTAGCTCATTTTTCATCTGATTTTAAACATTTTGCATCTGAAACATATAAAATGCAACTTTGAGATATTTTCAGTATTTTGATGTATTTCTGAGCATTTTTTAAATGTTTTGCAGTTCAGATTTGACCAAAAATGATGAGTATTTACACACTCATCATTGATCATTTTGGTTAATTACAACAATATTGTTTTAAGATGTGTTCAACCCTAATATAAACAGTTATTTATAAAACTAAACAATTGTGGTTGTTTGGAATAATAATGATTCGACAAAAGCTGATTATTCACGCAGGTGCGTGTTTCAAATCAAAACGAGTCGGCATACATATGCGTAACTCAAACTCGTCCTATAAAAAGTTAAAAATAGTCTAGGCAAATACCACGAGGTGGGTGTCCTCGACAAGGTATTTATGTTGACACAAACTTCGTTAGTTGCAATATTTGATTTTAAAATTTAAAACACGTTTATGTTGTTTTATCTCAAGAGATGTCTAGTTAAGAATAAAGCACAAAAATCAATCGCGCATACGCTTTTCCATTCTAGTTAAATTATATTTTTATTTCATAAACAAATCGCAACTAACTTCGTTTGATTCAACCGCGAGTCGCAACACTAACTAAAAATATCAACCAATTTACCAAACACCATTTCATTATCACAACATCAAGACAACTAAATTCAAGCAAATATATATGTGAGAGAGGGTCGTAAGAGATTACATTCGAGAGACAGTGAGGACAAGAGAGAAGGGCACGTAGGAAATAGAGTGGAATACAATGGTGAGCGACTAGGAACCAACTACTCCGGTGGAAGGCGTAACTCGACGGTATCATTTATGTTTTTCAACTATCCAAACGAGTGGGGGATGGGGAACTTATGGATGTTGTTTAAGAAGTTTGGAACGGTGTTCGATATGTTTATGGTGCAGAAAAGACTACGTAACGGACAATGTTACGGTTTTGTTCGTTTCAAATTAGTGGAAGATACGAATGTGTTACTGAGAAGGCTTCGTGAAATTAAGATAAGAGAGGTTTATTTGAAGGTGTTTCTTGCTTTCGATAGGAAAAATCCAGGAGGTAACCAACGATTGGGCAACAGTGGGGGTGAAAATAATAGGCATAATAGAACAACGAATGGGTGGAATGATAAGAGTGGCTATAGTATGACAAGGGACAATCGTAAATTCGTTGATGTGGTCAATGGGGATAGATATGACATGAATAAAAAGGATAAGGATATGGAGGGAAAGAAGGGAGAATACAGGAAACAAGAAGTGAAGACAGGATCGACAGAGGAAAAGGAGGATATTAGAATGATCGAGGTGAAAGATGATGAAGTTAACATGACAATTTTCAACACATGCCTAATCGGAGAGGTGAAGAAGCTCTGCTTTCTCACTAAACTTCCCAGTTTTTGCGGGGAACAAGGGCTAAACAACGTCGAAGTCAAGATGTTGGGGGGATTGGAGATCATGTTGGTCTTCGATACACCAGAAACCGTCACGAATATCTTGAATAATATCAGTCATGGGTTAAGAACTTGGGTACACAAACTACGACGATGGAGCAAGCACTATATTACACCTGGGAGGCTGACTTGGGTGAACATCGTTGGGGTACCGGTCACCTGCTGGTCGGAACAAATATTTAAGAAGATAGCCGCGATGCATGGTAGAATCATTGGGTCGAGCAACTGCGATATGGAGGGTGGAAATCAAAGCATGATTGTTGCAAAAGTCCAGTTACACACATGGAATAAAGGGTTGATAAATGAATCCGTAATTATTAAGGTGTTAGGAAAGGAATTTAAAGTTAACGTCATTGAGGAAGTAGGGGACATAATGGAGGTCGAATGGGAGGAGGAGGATAAAGAATCAAATAACAAAAATGTGTTCATGGATACATCAAAGGAGGAGGAAAACGAAAGGGCTGAAGGCGTTAGTGAGCCCGGTGAATCAGGATCGGAAAGGGAAGAAGGAGAGGACGAGTATGGCCATGATTTCCGGCAAGCAAGCAAAGGTGGTCGGAATAAGGAGGAAGACGAAGAATCAAGATACTCGAGTAACTCAAGAGTTAGTGAGACAAACGAGGTGGAAGACACATTGGAAGGAAGAAATACGGCTAAGGATATTAATGGGGAACATAAGGAATTCAATGATGTAGTTAATGAAAGGGGAAATGAGGGAACAAGAATTGATGGGGATCGATGGGACCAAGGTGAAAATGAAAACTGTAATACACGTGTGAATTATGAGTTTAAAATCCCTGATTCACAAAACATAACTGGATCGGGCCTGATAAGTATTAATGGGCGTGGTTTTGATGTGGAAGGCCCAAATCAAATAGTAGTAGATGGGCTAAGTAAGAAAATGGATTGTAAATCTGTTGGGCCAAAAAATAGTAGTGATGGACAAAAGAACAAGCAATTTAGACGTATGAGATCAAAAGGGATTCAGAAACAGCAAGTATTAGAAGATAACGATGATGAACACAATAATTGTGGTGAGAGAAGAGAAGAACACCCGACAACATCGAACTGTAGTGGGGGGAATAGAACGACTAAAAAGAGAAGGGCAAATGAGATTGATGAAGAAGAAGCGGAAGTGGATACTAATGTAAAAAAGGACATAACAGTAATAGAAAAGAATGAATTCTAGAAAGAAAATAAAAAGAACGAGTTCAAGAATGGCGTGGATGATGGGATTGGTACTAGCAAGAAAAAGATTGGTAGAAGAAGCATTACAAAAGCATTTACAGTAGCAAGACAAAAGGTGTTGAAAGGATTAGGGGTGAACGTGAAAGGTATCTCAGATGCATATAAAGAATATCATGATGTCGAAAAAGAAGAGGATGGAGTATTTGTGTTCAGAGGAGCAGTTCGTGCAGAATCAAGCAACAAAAGTTGTTTTATTAACATGGATCAAGTTAAGGAGATTGGAGAGTTGATAGGGATATCATGGTCTAAGGCTGAAAAAGAGAATGTGAAGAAAGACGGAGAGGGTGGCATGAGTACGGAACGCCAGTAAGGTCACAATTTTATGTAGTTGTTAATTTAGTTTTTATGAAGATTATTTCTATTAATATTAGAGGTATAGGTGAGGTCGGGAAAAAGGGGTGGATTCGATCGATTTTAAGAAACGAACGTCTGGATATTATTGGTATTCAAGAAATGAAATGTGGGGTTGTCGACGAGATGTGGGTAGAAGATTTATGCGGAGGAAGGGGGTATGGGTTCACACAGTTAGCTGCAAACGGGAACTCGGGGGGGGGGGGATATTGTTAATTTGGGACACTAGATCGTTTACATATAAAGACGGTGTAGGGGACGAAAGATTTTTAGCTATTAAAGGAGACTGGAAGGGGCGAGGTGGAGATATTCATTTAGCTTGTATCTATGGACCGCATGTTTGTAAACAAAAGGCGTCTCTTTGGGATAGATTGGCAGGGTTAATGAAGGAATCAAATGGTGCATGGTGCATATTTGGAGACTTAAACGTGGTTAGAGGACACGATGAATGAATAAATTCTCAAGTTAATAATAAGGAAGCGAGCGACTTTAATGCTTTTATCAACGAGGCAAAGCTCATGGAAATTCCGATGGGGGGAGGAAATTCACTAGAGTTACTGATGACGGTATGAAATTCAGTAAGCTAGATCGATTTTTATTAAACGAAGAGTTCTGTAATTTATGGAGAAACATGTCGGTTGTTGCTTTGGATCGAAAACTATCAGATCACTGTCCCATTGTGTTAAAAGTCGTTGACCTGGATTTTGGTCCAAAACCTTTTCGGGCCTTCGATATATGGTTAAATGAAAGGGACATCGGGCAAGTGGTAGAGGACGCTTGGAGACTAGAAGTAAGGAGTAATCGACCAAATTGTCGATTCAGGGATAAACTTAAAAATGTGAAGGAGGCTCTCAAAAAATGGAGTAAAGAAAGGTTTGGGGGGATTAACGATAAGATTGAGCTGCTCAAAAAAGAGGCTATGAAGTGGGAGTTGGAAGCGGAAAAAAGACCATTGGATGACAATGATCGAGCGACATGGATGGAAGCGAGAAAGACATGGATGGACAAGGAAAATGAGTACAAGACTATGCTTCATCAAAAAGCTAGGATAAGATGGGATGCGGAAGGAGACGAAAACTCGAAATTTTTTCACGCTTACATTAAACGAAGAAATAATAAGACTAATATTAGGGGGCTGATGGTTAATGGAGTATGGTGTGAGGATCCTTCTATGATAAAGGCAGAGATGGTTAGACATTATAAGAATTTATTCACCGAGAGAGTCTCTGTTCGGCCAATTTTTTTGCTGCGATTGTATGGAAAAGATTTTGGTAGGTGATGCTATGGCCTTGGAACAGAATTTTTCCGAGGTAGAAATTGTCGATGCGATTCGGGGTTGTGGAGGGGATAAAGCCCCGGGACCGGATGGCTTCAACTTTAAGTATATTAGGAAGTTTTTAGATATTTTCAAGCCGGACTTGGTGTGTGCGGTTTAATGGT
This sequence comes from Chrysanthemum seticuspe, assembly GCA_019973895.1. Classification (NCBI taxonomy): domain Eukaryota; kingdom Viridiplantae; phylum Streptophyta; class Magnoliopsida; order Asterales; family Asteraceae; genus Chrysanthemum; species Chrysanthemum seticuspe. The sequence continues at coordinate 17,916,453 of BPTQ01000004.1, read as the reverse complement.
TTGGGGAAACAACGGAAATCTCAAGAGGGTGTAATGCGTCGTTCGTGAGTATTATTCCAAAAGTCACAGATCCTATAGGGCTTGTGGATTGTCGTCCCATAAGCCTTATTGGGTGTTACTATAAGATCATAGCAAAAAATTTAATGACGAGGGTTAAAAAGGTGGTGGGAAAAGTGGTTGGAGACGTGCAAAATGCCTTCATCAAAGGGAGGTACATTCTTGACGGTGTGTTAGTTGCAAATGAAGCGGTGGAACACATGAAGAATAATCGAGCGAAAGGACTAATCTTCAAGGTTGATTTTGAGAAAGCTTATGATAGCTTGAATTGGAGATTTCTTCTTGACATAATGAAAAGAATGGGATTTGGGGATAAATGGTATAAATGGGTGGGAAGTTGTCTACAGTCATCTACGATGTCAATTCTAGTTAACGGCTCACCCATAGAAGAGTTTGGATTGGAGAGAGGGGTTAGACAAGGAGATCCTCTTTCACCATTCTTGTTCATCTTGCCGTCGGAAGGATTAAATGCCATTGTTAATGAAGCGGTGGAAAAAGGAGTCTTTAAGGGAGTAAAAATTAGGGGAAATAATGTAGTAGTATCTCATCTTCAATACGCGGATGATAGTATATTCTTCGGGGAATGGAGTAGAGAAAACGCTAAAGTTTTAATGTGTATTCTTAAGTGCTTTGAAGAGGTATATGGGCTTCGAGTGAACTACAATAAAAGTAAGCTTTATGGACTTGGAGTTAATGATGAGGAATTGAGAGATATGGCGAGATGGATGAATTGCGGAATCGGAGATTTTCCTTTTACATACTTGGGCTTACCAATTGGTGAAAACATGAGGAGAGTTGGCGCTTGGAATATGGTGATCGAGAAGTTCAAAAATAGGTTAACCGAATAGAAAGCTAAAACGATGTCGTTTGGGGGGCGATTAAAATTGGTTAAGTCGGTTCTAGGAAGCTTACGTTGTATTACTGTTCGATGTTCCGCGTGCCTTTGAGTGTAATAAAGCAAATTGAGAGAGTGAGAAAAAATTTCTTTTGGGGAGGGGTGGGGGATTGCAGTAAATTGTCATGGGTTAAGTGGGATACGTTACTAGCCTCACATGGGGAGGGGGGGTTAAACATTGGGTCATTACGGGGAAAAAATTTAGCTCTTTTAGGGAAATGGTGGTGGAGATTCAAAAGGGAAGGGGATTCTTTGTGAGTTAAAGTTATAAAGAGTATTCATGGTGAAAGTGGGGGGCTCGGGGTTGTTAGGGGAGTGGGGGGGCCACACAGGGGGGAGGGGTTTGGAATGACATCATTAAGGTAGGGGAGGAGCTGGAGGGTTTAGGTTTTGAGTTTAATTCTTCTTTTGTAGGAGAGGTGGGGAATGGTGGAGATATTAGATTTTGGGTTGATAAATGGGTGGGCGGGGTTATATTATGTAACAAATTTCCTAGGTTATATCGCCTAGATAGACGAAAAGAGGGTAAGGTGGCGGAAAAAGGTAAATGGGTGGAAGGGGTTTGGTGTTGGGAATGGGAATGGGTTAGGAGCCTTAGAGGAAGGGTGTGTAATGAATTTGAAGAGTTAATAAGTCTGTTGCAAAACGTGGCTATTATGTTTGATTGTAGGGATCGTTGGAAATGGGCGCTTCATGAGAGTGGAGAATTCACGGTTAAAGAGCAAACAAAATTGGTGGAATCAAAGATTTTAAATGTGGATAATGGAGATGATGCGACGATATGGAATAAATGGGTACCTAAAAAAGTTAATATATTCGTGTAGCGAGCTTTAAAAAGAAGATTACCGGTTCTTGAAGAGCTAGATAAGAGGGGCATCGACTTGGATTCTACTCTTTGAAAATCTTGTGGCGACATGGTGGAATCATGCTCTCATTGTTTGGTTATGTGCAATTTCTAGGAATGTGTGGGAAAAGTTCTTTAGTTGGTGGAAAATTGGGAATGTAAATGCTTTTTTCATTGAGGAATTTTTTTCCTTAAATGGGAATGCAAATATTCCTAGTCATTCATCAAGGTTGTGGCAAGCGGTTATATGGACTTCCGGATATTTCATTTGGAAAGAGAGAAATACACGTGTTTTCAAGGGAAAAATTTCTAGTATAAATAAGGTTGTTCAAGAAATTCAACTTAAAAGTTTCGAATGGATTGTGTGAAGGTCGGGAAAGAAAAGTTTCAAGGGAAAATTTTCTAGTATAAATATGTTACAGTGAGTTTTCAGTGGTTTAATGTCTTTAAGTTAGTGTGATAGAGATCCTAAGATATGCAAGTTCAGTGGTTATATGGTTTTCATTGGTACTGAAATGCAGTTTGTAGCAGTATTTGAGTGGTTCTTGTTTGGACAGTTCCTATGGTCTGCAAGTCTGTCTGCTTCTAAAAGTTATGGTGTGTTTGGCTATTTCATGGCATTAGTGCACAAGGTTGTAGTTATTTTTTGGTATGCAATGCTTGAGTCACTAGTGGGCCTCGTAGTTATGTTTATTGAGTCATTGAGTTAGGCCTTGTTTAGTTCTTTTTTGTGGGATTGTGCCATCTCAGTTGGTTGCTTTGTGCCTTCTGTCATTATCTAGTGTGGTAGTTTTATTATATAAGTTTTGAGCTATGTAATTTTCTATTTTAGGGTCAACTATTTTAATCACCTTGTTGATTTGGTGGATGTCTTGGTTTGTAGTTGATTGCGCTGTTGCGCTTTATATATATTTTGCCTTTATAAAAAAAAAAAAAAAAAATTACGCTAACATGCTGAAAACTAAAACTACAATTAACATAGTAACTTAAAAAAAAGATAATTAAACAAGGATTAGAAGTCTCCAAATACGGGCTAATGACGAATGAGATGATGAGATAAACTCCAACAATATCAAAAATACCCATCTCCAAACTCATATAACCATATATCCTTCCTTTGACTGCTCCAAACCCTAATCCAAAATTCCATGATAAACTAACTTACACTCCAATTACCCACTAATCACCTTATAATCAAAATACTAACTTCTAGATGAATACTCGTCTAATGCGACGATGTATAGCGACATATAACTATACTTGTGAAATCGTGATTCTGGTTCGACACTTGATGCAAAGCGCGTGTTTTTAAAACTAATATAGTGTGTGTGTTTGTTAAGTTGTCGAGTTTAAATTTGATCAAGAAAAGACATAATTTAAATTGCCAAGTTTATGAAAAGTTACAAAGTTTAATGAGTACTTAAGATAATTTAAAAAAACTACATTAATATAAGTTTCAAAATTCAAGTTTTAAGAAAAATGATACACTTTTTAAAGTAGTAGAGATAACTTGATTTATTAAAGCTTCTTTAGCCTTTAAGAACAAATGGGTCTCATACTTCTAATTTCGGTTGGGCTTAGGCTTATTTCTTTGACTTTGGTCTTATATCTTTTGGGCTTTCATCATACTCATTAATCTTTAAATAAGGGCCCGTTTGATTTGTTGCTAGGAATGACAATGAGAATCGGATTTGGTATGAGGTAGAATGACAATGGAAATGAAAAAGTGTATCATTACGATTTGTTTATGTTTGGATGACAAAATGTGGTATGAAAAAGTGTATAGATATTTGAGTTTTGTAGTGGAAAAAAGAGAGGCCCACGGGAATGAATTTCATAGACATCAAATTGGTGTGTAATGAATCTATTACTATGATATACTTATTTCATTACTGGACCCACAGAACAAACACATTTAATGACTTTCAAAATCATAGCCTCATTCTCATTAACCCCAACCAAACGGGCCCTTTCATAATCTTCAATGACGATATTTTTTGCTTTGGAATTCTTGAATGTATTTTAAAATAAAATAATAAACAAGCGTAATAGTTGCAACTAAAATCTTAATATCATTAATTATTTAAGCTAAAATGAGGGTATTTCGTATATCAAAATATATATAAATGTGATTTTATCACTACCTAACAGTTCAGCTTTAATCGTCCTCGAGAAAAGTCGTAAAAATATTAAACTAATAAATCTCGCATTTTATTAAACAAGAAACGATATGATATTTATTTAGGAGTTATTTAAAAAACTTAAAGTTCGACGACACGGCGACACCGAGAAAATTGATCTACTATTATTTTTTCATTTTAGTTTTGTATTTTAGCATTTCAACCCATTTCAAAAAAAATAATAATAAAAAAAAAATAAAATAAAAATAAAAAGGGCAAAACTTTGAAATGTTTTGAAAAATTTGGCTAAATTTTATGGTGCATACAAACAAGCAAGGACCTACATATATGATCGAAACCCACCCAACACTTAGAATCGAACATCGACGTTCTAAATAATGGGACGTACCCAACACTTAGAACGTTTTGTTTCTTTAGAATAGAATTTATAATTTAGAACAGATTAGACTAAATCTTCCCAACACGAATATAATTCATTGTCATTTTGTTATGTTGCTTCTTTAGAAAACTTTTGTGTTATCTCTTACTATATAAAAGATTTAAAATAAATCAGAGCATATAAAAATGTAATTCATACCTGAACACACCATAAAAATGTATGAAACTAGTGAGTAGCAACCCGAGTTGTGCATGAGAAGTCATGCGAAGCCCAGTGGCCCAATTTAAACGTTTTCCCCTCATTTCAAAAACCCTACAAGCATTCATTTCGCTTCTCAAAAGATTTACAACCACATTATTTCATAAACCCTACAATTTTAACGTTTTGACGAAGACGGCAAATAGCAGATGAGGAAAATAGCGCGTTCTCTTCTATCAAACCGTCCTGACCTTATAAAAAGATATGCTGCTGGGGAAGATCGCTACTGCGTCAAGATACAACCACCTCTTGCCTGTGATAAAGACGAGCGTTGGGATTGGGTGTTTAGTTTTATCGAGGCATCTGGTATTAAAGTGATCAAAACTTTGTTCTCTGATGATAGGTACTGTAGGTTGTATGAGGCTTACCTTACGAAGGATAAAGTCCAAAAATTACGAAAGATGGATGGATGTGTGTTCGTGTACAGAAAAAACTATAGTTTATGCTGGGTCGAACCTAGCGTCGATTATCTTTAAGATTCAAGATATGTGATGGTCTGGTTACTTCTCTTTTATTTCTTTAGTTTATAATTGCTAATAATTTTGAGTATCAAAATTATTATTTTGCTATTGATTGTCTTCAATAATATTATGTGAAATATTATGCTCCTATGAAATATTTTGCATGGCACTAATAAGAGTTTTCAACATGGCATGTATACTATACTTTCTTAGCTTGCAATCACTATATATAATTCTGCATTGTAGTTTTTATCTTAATATATGTTTGTAAAAAGCTACTTATGTTTCGTATAATGGTTTTACCATGAATGTTGAATTAGTTACCTGTATTCTAAATGACTAATTGTCTATAAAGTAAAAGTGTATCACTTCTCACCGTTTGTAGTTGTGTGTAAAATTGTCCGAATATGATTATTTCGTGCACATCTTTTCATATTTTGATTATTCAGTGTATCGATTCTTAAAACTACTTGATTCGATTACCAAAAACACGTCACTTGATATACACAGAATAATTAAAATTTGAAAAGAAGTGCACGAAATAATCAGTTTCGAACACTGATACACACAATTATAAAAAGTAGCAAGTATCATACACAACCCCTTTTATGTAAAGTTACTTTATACGTACTTAACCCGCTGAATGTTGTGGTCCATAATTTAACATCATGAAAAACTTCAGCAACAATACACATGTATTTACCAAATTCATCAAATAAAAGCTAATGATCTCCTTTCGACGTTACATTAGTTAGAATATATATTTAAATTCCATAAACACCCTGATAAACTTCTTGATAGTACATATAACTTGTGCTATATTAAGTAATCTATAGGGAATTTCTAGTAAGAACATTATATTACCATGCAAATTTATACTTTAAAACGTTAGATTCAGTTAGGATTCAAAATGAACGGATGAAGCTAAATTTCTTCCGAAAATAACGATCATCCCTCGTATAAGAATTATAAATTCTTACATTTCATTTCATTTCGTAAGGAAGAAGAAATCAAGATCAAATCAGTGGGGCGCCTGTTTGTAGGTTCACCCCTCTGATTCTTATTCTTCTTCCTTTCAATCCAATAATTTATTCATCTTCGTATTTGCATGATTAGATTATCGGTGTAAATTGTCCAATTTTGCTTTCCATTTTGTATTTAAGCTTACCCCTTTTGAGCAAAAACATTTACCCCCAAATTATCATTAAGCTATAGATTGATTTATTCAAAATTCGTGTTTATATTTAAAGGAGGTGGTGTTGTTTGAAAGATTTCGCCATCGAATTTGAATTTGAGGTTAGTTTGAATTTACCCTAAAAATTTGATTTAAACCCTAGAAGAGAAAAAAAGGAGGGAAAACGTAAAAATGTCAAATTTGGTGGATTGGTCGGGTTTACCACCGGAAATGATTGAAACACTTGCGAAAAAACACAAAAATGGTAAAGATTATGTTCGATTTAGAGGTGTTTGTTCGACTTTTCGTAACTCAACCCCCAATATTCCTAAGCACTTGCCTTGTCAACTCCCGTGGTTAATGTTACCACGAGGAATAGATCAAGACCCCGAATCAACAAATCGAAACTTCTTTAGTCCGGATGATGGTAAAATACATCAACTTAGATTACCAGAAGATTCGGATAGCAGTCGTCGATGTGGATCATCGCATGGATGGCTAGTGATCCTTAATGAGACGCCTTCGATTTCTATAATAAACCCGTTTACACAAGCCAAGCAAGACCTTCCCCCTTTGTCGTCCTTTCCTAATGTAACAAAGTTTGCACCTAGTGATATTGGGAGAGAATATACTATTAGGACTTCGGATGGTGATGTTTATACATGTAATCTGAAGGAAATGCGTGATTCATTTATCAAGAAAGTGGTTTTTTCTTCGAGTCCTTCAAATGAGGATGTGGAGTTTTATGCATTGGCGATATTGAATCAAACCGGTGATCTTGCTTATTGCAAAAAGGGGGATAAATGTTGGAGATTTATACATGATGCGAATTCTTATTGTGAAGATGTGATATATTACAAAGGGTGTTTTTATGGTGTGAGTAAACACGGGACGATTGTGAAATGTGATGTAAACTGGGGTGAGGCTAAAGTTTCGTTTATTGAAACCCCGCGACAAGTTGGTGGTGATATGCAATATTTAGTAAATTGGAAAAATGAATTGTTGTTGGTGACTCGGTATACCGAGTTGGAGTTCAACATGGATCAAAATAAACTTGATATTGTGTATAAAACTAATGAGTTTCGAGTGTTTAAGCTTGTTTTGAATGGACCAAAGTGGGAGAGTTTAAGTGCATTAGACGGATGGGCATTGTTTTTAGGTGAAAACTCTTCAATAGCGTTTTATGCTTCTGATTTTCCAGGCTGTAAAGGGGATTGTATATACTACACGGATGATTATTCAGAGTGGAATTACGATGGAACTGACGGAAGTCATGATTTGGGTGTTTATGATATGGAAAATGGTAGCGTAGAAGCTTTACCTTATTATCCAAAAAGCTTGTATAATGGACGCCGATGGCCTCCTCCAATCTGGTTTACTCCAAGTCTACATTAACCGTAATTATTGATCTTGCACCCTTTGTGTTAGGTGTAGAATTGTGATCAAGTTCTTTGTGGTTGAAGTTGGTTCTATCATAAATTTGCAAATACAAGTATGAATTGTGTGAAGGGATCATGATTGCTTTTATGGTATACGAGGTCGAAAATTTTTGTAAATAATCACAACAAATACTAGACAAGTGTTAAGTTGAATGTTGAAACTTCACTATGTCGAGTTTGTGTGTAGCACTTCCGACTTTTTCTACCATATGTGAAGCTATATGACAGTTTTGTGATGGAATGTTATTAAGTTCTTTTAGATTTTTGGCTGCCTGAAAATTGCCACTATCATGAAAAATAAATTAATCTTGTTTGGACTGTATTATTAGACGCCTTTTGAGGCCCAAAATCCGGTTGAACAAGTTTAGCTTTCTGATTTTATGGCCCAGTTTTACTATAAGACAGTTGTAGTCAGGTCAGATAATCTCATAAAAAATTAAAAGTGTTAAAGATCAAATGAAAATATTTTAGGAACTAACGAGAAATAACTATAATCATATATTATAGATGCATTGATTTGAATTAGATGCATTTTTAGTCATCAAAATGCATCATAACATACTTGAAAGGCTAAATAGATATTCTCAAGAAACCAAACATAAGTACTCTCTCCGTTCCTTATTAACTGTCCACTTTAATTTTTCTAGGTCTTTAATTTACAACTTTGACCTTAAATATTTTTAATTGTGTTATATAATACTTGATGCAAAATATATGAATAGATTGAGTTTTAAATGTATTTTTCATTGCTATAATTTTTATTAAATATTAGATAACACAAACAAAAATATTTAAGGTCAAAGTTGATAAATAAAGACTTAAAAAGTCAAAACAGGACAATTAATATAGGACGGAGGTAGTATGAGCTTAATAAATTTCTGATCACTAAATTCTTGTGATCCTGGATTTGTGAAGGATAAAAAAGTTTATCCATACTATTGTAGACATTTAATTTGACACGTACTTTTTAATTTACGCCATGTTTTATGCTAATCTTAAATATTTTTCAGCAAGCAAATGATACTTAGGGCCCGTTTGGTTCGGCGGAATCCTAAGGATTCTGGTGGAATTGAAATCCAATTCCATTTCATAACGTGTTTGGTTGAAAAATTTTAAGAATTTGGAATCTGAATTCCATTTCTTGCTGTGTTTGGTTGGCAAACGGAATGGAATGAAATTCCTTCAAAATCCCATATATATGGAATTCAACATTCCATTACAATATGAGAGGAATTGTTTACAATTCCATGGAATTCATATTATCTTTATCATTGTCATTGCTATTATTATTATTATTATTATTATTATTATTATTATTATTATTATTATTATTATTATTATTATTATTATTATTATTATTATTATTATTATTATTATTATTATTATTATTATTATTATTATTATTTTAACATCACTTTATTAGAAAATCATAGGATTTACAAGAAATTAGTAGGGAGCCGAGAAACTAACCGGGCCCCTACTCCTCTATCTATAGCGAAGCTAATCCTACTAAAAATATGAGCAGCAACACAGGCTCCAATGTCTTGAGTCACCGAGAATCTTCGGATACGCTTTAGTAAGGTCACCGCATTCTTCTCAAGTTCTCCAAAAGAAGAGAATGAAAATGGGAGAAACCCATATCCAATATCTGCACATTATTATTATTATTATTATTATTATTATTATTATTATTATTATTATTATTATTATTATTATTATTATTATTATTATTTTATTTTATTTTTATTATTATTATTTTTGTTATAAACGATCATTTAATTATTATTGTTATTATTATTATTTTTTATAAATAACCACGTTATTAAAATTTAAAAATCATTATTTATTTAAAATTGAATATAAAATATTATTTATTTAAAAAAAATTATTATTATTATATTTAAAAATTATTATTTATTTAAAATTAAATATAATTTATTTATAGCTTACTTTTTTAATTTATACTCTAAAAAATACAATTGTATTTTATATAAAAAAATATTTATTTAATATATTAGTTTATATAATATTATTTAAAAAATTATTATTATAATTTGATAAGTAATTTATTTATTAAATAATATTTAGTTTATTAATCTTAAATTAAAATTAAATTTTAAATATTTTAATATAATTATTTTTTCTCATTTAATCTTCCAACCAAACATGCGCTAGTATTTTCAAATTTCAATTCTGTCAGATTTTAAATCCTAAAGATTTCAATTTCTAACATTCCATTCCTTCACATTCCAATTCCTTAAACAAATTCCAATTCCATCAAAAATATTCTGCGAACCAAACGAGCCCTTAATTGAAAGTCTAGTTGTACATTACCACAATTTTTAGGTAAAGGGGATTACCACAATTTGTCTTGTTAATTTTTGCATTAATTTTACACCACACCAACCACTTGTCCTTTAATAATAAAAAATAAGACACGAGTCAAAATGGAGCCGCACAGTTTGTTAGTCGCACAAGTTTTTTGTGAGATATCCCTATAAGATTTTATTGAAATGACACACAATTCATAAAATGTGCCTAATTCAATACCATTGCCCTTCTCTTATCTCTCAGTTCCTCTTCAGCTTGTACGTGTGTGTGTGTTTTCTGGTAGTCTATTTCTTAATTTTATGGTGACCCTTTGATGTGGCCGATTGAAACTGTCATCGGTGACTCAGCCTAATCCCATGGCATTGGCCTCTCATGACGACGTTTTTAAAGACCCGTCTCTTTTTTGGAAAACACTCTGTAGTTTGCATAACCTCATGGGCACCAAACTCATGTAATATATGAATGTATCCTTTATTTCCCTTCTTTGGTTTTATAACAGAGCCACTGGTTTTATTAAGTACTTGCTTTTATTTTTTCGCTACAAATTAGTCATCTTTGGTTAAAGAGTGTTAATCATGAATACAGATTTAGTTATGCGCTAATGATAACTTAGAAATGATGGGGTTCCCGTGATAGAAGGAAATGAACTAAACTTACACCTCTTGTATACAGAGGTCACCAAAAGAGACGGTTTTGACATGGTTTGGGTTTTACTCTTATTCATAAGTTACTCAGTATACATATTTCAAGTTTTGCATAGCTTTAATATAAACATATGTTGTTCGCCCATGCTAGGCGTGGTGACAACTAAAAAATGGAGTTGCTTCTTATACTCTATGAAAGCGTTACTTAAGATTCTTGTATCAGTATGAAAACACTTATTTTCTAGGGTCAACTCTCTATCACTCAGGTTTATAAAAAGTAATCCGTTTATAAAGTGGACTCTGGGATTCTACATGGAGAACTCTATCATCCGCAACATAATGACATTGTTCCAATTGTTATGGACTCGACTAGTTGTTGGTTAAATGGACAATAAATTAATAGTTGTGTGTTAGGATCGAACTCGAGACCACGGGATTGCACACTTTACGTATGAGAATTAAAGTTATAATAATTAAATATAAGATGTTATATTTAGTTATTATTTACACAAAACACATAAAGCATGTTAAGTAATTAAGTGTAATGGACTAACGATCGTTAAATGTTAAAGAAAAGGACTAAAGATGAAATTAGAAGTCAAGATGGTTCTAAAATTCCCTTGAGGAATGATCCGATCGGTTATGGGCTATGGGTTTCCTAATCCTACCCTAACTTGGACTCTAAGTTTCTACAAGTATAAATACAAGGCTTAGGGTCATTGTTATTCACTCTTGTACACCTAAACTTAAAACCTAAATTGTTTGTGTGTTTTTCTTAGTCCAATCGATCGACACTTATTCCTAACTGGTCGATTACTTTTGTTTTTCATAAACAAATTGTTTTGTGCTATTTAAACTAGCATTTACTTTAATTCGTTAATAGTACGTGCGTATAAGAACGTGGTACAATCACACTATTGATTGTATCTTGGATTGAATTACAAAACGGTAAGGGGTAATTCTTATAATCCTATAAACCCTTATTAGGGTTCATCCAATTGTTAGTTTTGTGGTTTTGATTCTTGTTCTGCTACAATGAAGAAAGGTACGCATATTTTTTTTATGTTAATTAATCATTCATTAATCTTTCCTACACGCTTCCGCATGTTTCTTTGATGTTTTATGTGTTTTATATATGATAGTCATGTAATATAATTCCAACAGTGGCATCACGAGCTTGGTTTAATGAGTAATTAATTACTAAACATGTAAAAAACGAATATTGTATATTGTTTGATATGATTATTCTAGTGTTTTGGTTATGATTATGTAAACCCTAATTTTAGGGTTAGGGCTTTTGCCCTAATTTGGTTTTAAATTTTTTTATGGATCGAATTAAAAAAAATTATGGGTCGAAACCCTAATTTTTTTTAGTCGATTGTTTTTAAAAATTGTTTTACGGTTTATTATAATTGTTATGTTATCAATATTGAAACTTAGAATTAATATATTTGTTACGTGATATATTCATGAATAAATTGTTATGTGACATGGAATTGTATGCGATCTTGTGACAACGTGAATAAATTGTTATGTTAAATCCATGAAAACGTGCATGTTGGCATGGATTATTGTCGGTATATATATATATATATTTAATTGTTAAGATTGGTTATGCGAAAATTAATTGTAAAGTTTTGTACACATGTTTACTATTTTGATAAATCTTCAATTGGGGAATACCTCAATAATCTTAATGAATCAATAATGTGCAATTTGGTATATTCTAATTATGGCTTACGCAATCGATTCGTCGATGTATGTGGCTCACTTTCAATTGTGCGAGTGAAAGCCCTAGTTAATATATACGTTAATTAACCTAGATATTGATTATTAATAGGTTTTATCAAATAAGTTGCATGTGGCTACTTGATTACACGTATTAATTGTTAGTTATGTGCGCAATGTGTTTAGTTATTTATTTTTTATTTGTTTATTTGTTTGTTTATTATGTGTGACAGTTTTAAGCATAGGGTAATTTTGAATAGAAAAATAATACGGACTAAACAATGGTAAAATTTGATTTGTTTTTGAAGAGTTAAGTTTTCAATAGTTTAATTGATTGATGATTTTGGTACAAATGGTCTGAACAGCTCACCCAATTTGACGGACTGTGTGGGAAGTACTAGGAGGGGAGCGCATTAAATTGTGACCCTAAAGAAGGAGGTTATTGCTTCAGCGCTGACCGAATTCTCCGCTTGCTTGCGAGTCAAATTGGAGCTACCAAGTAAGCCATAAATGTACAAAATCATCTTAAAGGCGAATTAGCTTTAATTCCATGCGCCACTTTTGGGGTAATTACCCGAAACACTAAGTCTTTAGACTTATTTAAAAGTACGATATAATGGATGATAATTAAAGGTAATTCCTTGATTAGCAAAACCAATACCTCAATCAAAAATTTGATAATTTGATCTTTATGAATTGGTTAATGAAAAGTTTTTTATTAAAATTTATGCTACAAGATGAATGCATGACATCTTTGTACATATTTGATTTGACACCATAAAATCAAAACTAGTACCCTTTATAAATTAAGTTAAGTGCCATCTAGTTAAAGGAACACTTGAAGTTGCAATTTACGTCATGTCAAAACTTGGCGAGATTGTGATGGAAAGGTAAATCTTTATGTAAAGTCAGACCTTACATGAACATATTTGCAGTTCTTTAAGTTAGACGACTTAAATTGAGTAGTAAGTGAGACCTGGACTCAAGGCACAAAATGGGATAAAACATGTTTACATTTGCAATAGCGTTGGAAAATGTAAATCCCATAATGATATAGGAATTGGAAAATGTTTGCCAATTATTGTTCGATAGATTACTCTATTATATGTTTTCGTTACTAGCAGATCAATTGATGTAATGGAACTATGATAATTTGGATCCTAGTTTTCGAGAAAATTCTATGGTTATATGAATATTACCTTGGGTATTTTATTTTCTTGAAAAGTTTAATTATCGAAAATACTAAAATTGAATTTTGAAAATTCTTTAAATGTATTAATGCAACATTAAACCGTAAACGTAGGTTATTCCTGTATTGGTAAATTAATCTACACCTGTACCGATTTTTTGGTAGAGTCAACTTTGCTTTTATAAGAAAGAGTGAGATTCAATCCTATTCGTTTTCATGAATGAGAAATGTATGATAGGACAATTAGAATTGTCTAAATTCTAAATACATAACTCGTAAGCAAATTTTAATAGCTAAGAAAATTGCATATTTTATGAGTTATTAAATTAGAAGCTAGACTAATTTACTGCAAAATTGGTAAAAGACAAACTAGCATATTTTATCTAGTTGTTGTGCTTTGACCAGTTAAAAGTACTACTTACAATTGTTGGAATGGTAGAACTATTAAGAAAGAAATTGCATGCCCAATATTTCAAGTTAATAGCATTGATGGATAATTCATCATCTACATAGTAGAATACACTCTTTTATGTACATAAGTAATTGTTTTGTATGGACTTTCTCAAAGGTGTAGGGAAGTAAATAGAACGCTATTTTCTTTCACTGGTTAATGAAACACTTACAATGCTATCAAATCCAGTGGGAGTATTGTGTTCTTATTACTGAATAAGGAATTAATGTAATTATCTCTAATTCAGTGGGAGTTACAAGCTTTTTCATCTTGGTAGTAACCCAGATTATCTCTAGAATGTCTTAAGATAATTATTTTCCACTTGTAGACACTTATGTTTTCATGGATAGTCACGTACGTTTTCTTATTAGACAATGAAGTGGTTCTACATCTACTAGTTATGCTAATATCAATGACACAATCATATTGGTCACATAAACGAACATATGTCGTGTTGTTTATCTGCTACATGATGTTGTTCCATGCACAAGTGGGAGAAATCTATATTGTGTGCAAGGTACAACATATAAGTATATGATTTAATGGATTCTCTTGACTGCAAGGTAAGAGACTAACGTTCTAATATGACTTGTACATATCTAATTCAAGAAACACTTGGTGTTGCAATTTACGTCATGTCAGAACTTGGCGAGATTGCAACAACAAAGTAAATCTCCATGTGAAGTCAGACCTTGCATGGACATATTTGTAGTTTCTAAATTAGACAAGTATTTAGAACATGTGTCAAAATGATATATAAGACTATTTCAAATTAAATATTTATGTATTATTAGAATGACATAAATAAATGAAGTAATCTAATAGTACTTCAATTTGTTTATTTATGTATTTTGGAATGACATAAATAAAAAAATAATGTAGTCATACATTATTGTGAAGTAAATAAATTAACTTGAAATTACTATTGAAACCAAGAGTTGTGTTCATAATTACTTTGGTTAAACATGTTTATGATTCATTGTAAAGACATAAACATAAAGTCTTTTAAGACTTATAATAAAGTAAGACGTTAACTTGTTATGTTTTTTAATTAAGACATATACAAAAAGTCATTGAGTTGATCAATGATTTATAACGTATAATGGGATTATAACAGTTTATGTTTTCTTGATGAGACATGGATATGAAGTGACTTGGTTAAAAAGTACTTGTGTTATAAAGCATGCAATTAGCTTGGAAAGTCTATTATACCATTAAGTTGACTTAGTTGGTAAATAGGTAAGCCAAAAGGAATATGTTATCTTATATATTGTTAGATTGTCTTATAATATTAATTCTAATGAATACCACAAGTTGATGGTATGTTCAGTTAGGAGAATCAAACTCTATTTGATTTGTTTGATTCAAGATAACCATTACTTCTTTCTTAAAAAGTAACAAGGTTAGAAAATTGAGTATAGATTCAATATACTCCATATGACTCCAACCTAGAAGATTAATAAAACACCATTTTATTATGGAATGTGATGAATCACATTAAGTTTTAAAATTGAATATTCTGAATTTGTTAAACTACTTATGAATAGGTTATTAACAAACTTAAGTCAGAAATTATCAATGTGTATTTGTAATGTCCCAAAAAGAGAATAATGTAGTTTTGCTCTAAATTGCTAAGTATATATAGACAGTCTATATATTACAAAAGGCAAGTGTGAGTTTTTTTTATCTTGAAAGATAAAATTACAAGATACATAATCTTCTTAAATACACTAGTAAATATCATGATGAGGCTAGATATGAAATGTTAACCTCAATGTTAATACAAATAAACCGTAAAAACGTTTTTTTTAATATTTTACGATCTTCTAATGTTTTGTCGATAACAAACGTAAAATCATTTTAACGAAACAAATAAAATACGTAAATGGTTTGAGCCAATAGTTTTCTAACACACTTACGTTTTCACATAAAACACTAAAACAAGTACAAGTGATTTTATGATTTAGTAATACATATGTACAACAACTAGTGTTTACATATTGGGCAAATATATACATAACTAGTATGTATTATAATGGGTAAAAACTATAACCCATGGATCATATCCATAACTCATGGTATTGACCTATACCCATTTGACTAGGTGCATTGCACCTTTTAGGTACATTGCACCTTTTAGGTACATTGTATATAATAAAATACCCATGGATCAACCCATAACCCATGACCCATAACCAAAATACCCATGGGCAAAGAGGAGTGTCCCACGAATCCCTAGTTTTACACTAGGCAGATCCCTTGTCGGAGGGATCCGTGGAGCAGTAAGCATTTCTCCTCTATAAATAGTGAGCCATTACTTCCTTTTGGCTTGCCCCTCTCACACATACTATCCCCAAGTATTGTAACTCTCTAACCACTGATCCTAAGGGATCTTTCTATGTAGTTTGTCTTTTGTTTTTGTGTGATACTCTAGGTTCCTCTTAAAGGCGAGATCACCACTTCTTGAAGTCGAGCAAGCTCAAGTCCATGAGTTGCCATGCTTCGTCATCATCAAGACTAGTGAGGTTCTCTTGTTGATAGTTCTTTCTTTCTCCATAGAAGTATTGTGTCGAAGGCATTAGTGAAGGATGCCGAAAGAGTCAAGACGAAAGCATTAGTGAAAGGTGCTTAACGTCCGTGTCAAAAGCATTAGTGAAGAATGCTAAAGGTGTCAAGACGAAGGCATTAGTGAAAGGTGTCAAACGTTGTGTCAGTAGCCGGATCCCTCTAGTTTATAGCCTACTACAAAAATAATGCCAAACAACCCTTTTTCTGTCCACAGTAGCCGGATCCCTCTAGTTGTACTAGCCGGATCCCAAATACAAGGGATCCGGGGGGAACCGTGGGATAGAAACAACTATACGTTTTTGAAAAACATTACTGATCACTTTCCCTCTCCCCACAAAACACAAAAACGACTCAAGAACTGATTTCATCCTCATAGGACTCCATACCCTCAAGTACACTTCCCTAGAACACCATTGTAAGTAATTACACTAACATGTTCTAACTTTAATCATCCTCATCCTAGGGTTTATGGTTTCTCTGTTGGAATCACTCCTAGACCTTATTCAAGTGTTAGTGATTCATATGTAATAGTTAGCTTAATATGGCCTTCATGTTTGTTATTAAGCTAAGGCTTATGTAGAAGGCCCATAAGCCTTGGCCCAAGTCCATAAGAGAAAGAAAGGGACTAGGAGTGTTACCCTAGCTCCCTCTCCTATAAATACCTTGTAATAACCCTCACTTGAGGGTTGGTTTTGTTCAATTCATTTCACTTTCACTCCTACGCATAACCATTCTATATTCATACGTGTGTGTGTGTGTGTGCTATTGTTCAACCGATCATTCTCTCTTCTATATTTCTACATATTGATGCTTGTGTTACTAATATGGTGACCTAACAGTGGTATCATTTGCCAAATAGTTGGGTGAACATATTTGTTTTTTTGAAGTTTTTTGTTTTGGTCATACGCGTAAAACGAGTTCCAACTTTGTCACGCTTAAAAATTGATTTTTTACACTTTTTAATCCAACATTCTTGTCCTTTCAACGTTTTTAGGTGTTAAAATATCTGTTTTTGGCAAAAAGTTTTAAACTTTACGCGTGGATCCTTGTTTTTAAGCTAGGTTTTGTACGTGGTTGCTGTTCTACGCATAACTATTTTATAAGCTTTGGATCATCAAGTTTCACACTTTTGTGTTATTTTGGTGATATTGAAGCTATTTTATCACAAAAATCTGGTTTGGTAACATCAGTTGGCAATAAATCACTTTTGGCTATTTCTTACGCGTAAGTGAAACCCTAATCTTACGCGTAACTTCTTCGTGCTTAGATCTTCAGTTTCGTGGATTACTCAGTGTTTTTCTTGCTTGGATAAGCCTGAAAACACTTCGACTTTGGATATCTTTTGCACTGTGATAGTGTAAAAGATCTTTTGGGCAAAACCCTATTCTTACGCATAAGCTTAAGCTTACGCGTAGAACTCATTACGCATAAGATTCTTCTTACGCCTAAGCTCTGTCTTACGCATAAGGAAATCCTACGCCTAAGGTTTCTACGCTTAACTTTCTGTTTACGCATAAGTTTAGTGTTTTCTCATTACTTACGCGTAAGCTAATCCTACGTATAACTATTGCTGTTACGCGTATCTTTGGTGTTTTTACACATAAGTGGTACTTGGATTTTCTGTGATTTCTACGCCTAAGGATACTTCATCAACAACGGTTCATTCGACTACAAAGATCCATTTAACAACACAAGTTTTCAACATGTCACAACCACCATACTCTAACTATTTTCCCTACACTTATCATCAACAACAACAACAACAACTAAGTCCACAACATCAACAATTTAATCATCAACAACAAATTTATCAACAACAATTTAATCAAAAACATACCCCACAACTTGGAGCAATTCCACAACCTCAAATGGTTCAACCTCCACCTAGTCTTCAAGTACAACCTTACACAAACTTCTACAATCAACATCCATCCAGGAATACTATGAAGGAACCGACATGGTTTGGCAAGATGTGTGAAGCTTTAAGTAGCCAACAATCAATTCATAAAGCTGGCTCACTTGATAGACCTACAATGCTCACTCCCGGTAATTATGATCAATGGGTTATAAGGTTCTTTAGATTTTGTGATCTAAAGAAGCCACATGGAAAGTTCTTAAAGAAGGTCATTATGGAAGGTCCATTTCAGATGCCTACTGTTATTACACCCGCAGATCCAGATGCCAATCCACCAAGAGATGCTGTCACCAACATTGCAACTATCTCAGACCTCACTGGTGATGAACTTCTACACTTTGAAGCCGATGAACTAGCAATGCAATACATCCTTTTGGGACTACCCAATTCGATCCTTCGAAGTGTTGATGCTCAAAAGACAACTAAAGCAATGTGGGAACACATTCATCTTCTAATGGAAGGCACAACACTCAATCAAGAAGACATGGAATCCAAAATCTACTTGGCTTATGAACACTTCATGATTAAACCCGGAGAGACATTAGAGTCATATCATCATCTTTTTTCAGATATCATTAATGATTTGGACAAACACAACATCATCATGCCACGAATTGCTGTCAACACTAAGTTCCTAAGTAGTCTTGGTCCAGAATGGGAGAAGTATGTCATTTTTCTCAGTCAAGCTAAGAACCTTCATCATGCTACATACGGATTGTTGTACGACTATTTGAAGCCTCACCAAAAAGAAGTTGACAAAGAAAGGACTATCCGTGGACTCCCGACTTCACAGTCAATTCCTAATAATCAACAACTTGCTTTGTGGGCTCAAACTAATCTTCCTCCTCAAACAGCTCAGCAACCCGCTCCTCAATCAACTGCAACCATTACACCATATGATCAGTCACAGCAACAACCTCAATAAACTCAATTGGTTCCATACAACAACAACAATGCTCAAGCACTTTACAGTGAAGCTGATGAGGACTCTGCTGCTTTCGATGAATTGCAACAAGGATTTGTTATGATTGCTAAAGCCTTCGGTCGGTATACAAACAAATCCAATAATCGCATTCGTTCCTCATCCAACACAAGGAATCAAGCTGTTGTGAACAATGGACGTGTTGAAGTTCAGAACCGTGGTTATGGTCGTCAGATGGGAGGTGGTCAAGGGTTTAATGCTATTGGAAGGAATAACCAGGGTGCTCCACAACAACAGAGAGCTCAAGTGGTTGAACAGGGGAATGCTCAGAATGGGGTTAATTGTCTTCGTTGTTATAACTGCAATGAAAAGGGTCATCTGGCTAATGCATGTCCTAATCCGAGGACAAGAGGCAATGCTTATTTCAAAGAGGCTTTGCTCTTGGCTCTTAAGGATGAAGCTGGTGGAACTCTTAACAACAAGGAACAGAGCTTTATGGCAGATGCAGACTCTGATGATGACATGGAAGACTTGCAGGCTAATGCAGCAGTGATGTTGATGGCACAAATGCAAGCTCTACACATGAGTGATACATGCCCAGTGTATGACACTGACGGCTTGTCTCAGGTACCTGAACAAAAAATTATCATTAATGATCTGATATCTCCGCCAACATCTACATCTGACAAGGATCAAAGTGTTCAACATGAGCCTTCTACATCTCATTTCGAGGATCATCAACTAGACCCCGTAGTTATATTTGATGATCAAGATGACCTTATGGTTACCATTGATGATCAAGTTGACTCCGTGGTTAGACTTGAGGATCTAAATAATGACCATGCTGAGACTCACGTTGAACAAAATGATTTTTTGTCTGATCCAAAATTTGAGCTCAAGACCTTAGTTAAAGACCAACAATCCCGAGTGGAACATTATCATGATGTCAATACAAAATTAAAAGCTGAAAATGCACTGTTAATTAGGGATAATGAATGCTTAATTCGACAAATCAATTTTTTTAAAACTCAAGAAAACCGTGAAAAAGGTTTTGAAGTCGCTTTTGCTAAATCTCATCAAAACGAAAAATTATTAGAACGACAGATACGTGATCTAGCCGCTTCCAAGAATGCTCTGTTGTCTCAAATAGAACAACTTAAACATGAACACAAAAAACAACTTAACGCTCTTACTTTGGAAACTCAAAAAGCCAAGGCCGAGTTGTTAACTTGTCAAAAACAGTTCTCTGAGTACAAACAGCATTCCACGAAACGAATAGATAACTATCTTGAAGAAATTGTCGACTTACAAACCAAAATCAAAGAGTTTTGAAATGTTGTTTACAAACATGGTGAGTCAATCACAACCATTCAAAAGTTTACTTTTAAACCTAATCCAAATGGATATGGACCAATTCTTGCTGATTACAAACCTAAGTTTTCAAATAGAGCATTCAAATCAAATCCTGAAGTTTACAGTGCAGAACATAGAATTGATGATTCAATTATGACTGTTGTTGAATATAATCGCATGGAGGAATTAGATGCAGATGACGAGAGTCGGTCAAAAATGGAAAATGTCGTTTATAACAAACCATTTAACTATTCAAAAGCCGTTACTTTTGTCAAACAACAAGATACTTCTAACAAACCTTTTGTTATCACACCAGTTTCTGAAGTTAGTCCCAAACAAAATGGTGCACAAATTAATGGTCCTTTACCTTCACTTAGTGAAGTTAAAACAAAAGCCGAAAGTTGTCGCGTCATAAAATACTTTGACACTTTCTTATCTGACCTCAAAATTTTGGAACGTGAGATTGAATTTCATTCTGAAATAAAAGTTGAACATTTTCAATCGCCAATGGCGCGAGAACATCGAGACATTCTTCAGAAAAGACTTTTACCCCATGTTAAAAATTTGAAAACTTGTGCACTATATTGGGAAAGGGATTTTCACAAGGAACTTGGTCTCATGAAAACCGTTTTTGAGAAAACAGAAACATCGATTTCAAATACTAAACGTAAAAAGAAATTGTTGAGAAAAGATGTTGATCGACTCTTGGAAGATGTTATCTGTGCTGATATCAATAATCTGGTTTTATTACAATCTGTTGCATATGCATCTGATCATATTACTGCTGATTCTGTTGAAATTGTTGAGAATACTAATAATGTGCTTCAAATCGAGTCTTTAAAAGTTGAAAATGAACGATTATTAAACGAACTTTCAAATGCAAAACGTCGTCTTAATTGGTGTCAAAAAGATATTTACGATCAACAACTTGTTTTTCAAAACAAAATCGCCAAGTTGCATGCAAAAAATCTTAATCCAAAACTTGAGCAACTCGATGATCAAAACGTGTCTTTTAAATGTCAAATCTCAAAATATGAACATGAACTTTCAAAAGTTAAACAGGAATATGGTTTCATATTTGATTTACTCAAACATACTCGTGATGAAGCATCAAATGAACTTGATCATTATCTTGCACACACTAAAGAAGTCATGAATTTTGCTGGAAATCTTCGTTCTGAAAATCAAGATTTGGTGCACACTATCATTAAGTTAAGGGAAATGTTAGGAAAGTATGAACAAGTTCAGCCTAGCATCCTTAAGAGAATTGCACCTGTAACACTTAGCAAACGTGAACCAAGAATGCCTACTGACAAAACACAAGATACTAATGTGTTTCCTTCTACTGAAACAGGAATAGTTGCCTCTTTTCCCAACGTCCGCACTTCACAGCCTAGGAGCAATACAAGGAAGAATAGGAAGTTGCGACCTAAGAAAAGATCAATAAAGAATGCTGAAGTAGAAGAAAACCCTAGGATTTTGAATAAGAATCATGTTGCACCCACTTTAGATATTGCGTCTGACAAATGTAATGGAAAAAGTGTTGTAACAAATGCTAAACCTTTAAGTACTTTTGATATTCAGTCTGATGCTTCTTGTGTTATTTGTCGTAAAAGTATGCTTTCTGATTGTCATGGCAAATGTGTTGCTAGAGCTATCTTGTCTCGTTTACGGAATCCTAAGAATCGGAATACCTCTAGGCCCACTAATGCTTCTAAGTCTGTGCTTGGTAGACCGCTGATAACGCTACACGCGTCGTTCGGGGTCAAGGAAACTTCCTTTTCTTCAAGCAAGTTTTATAACACCCTAGGCAGTGAACCTAATCGTTGTAGTGTAGTAATTAGGGTAAGCCACGGGTATTGATATCGTTCTCTAGGGGAATAGGAATGCTAGTGAGAAGTTACTACGATAAGGTTGAGGTTGAGGAAGATTATTTTTTATCTTTTTATGTTTTTTAGAAAATGAAAAGGTACGAATCTCGGGTATTGGATTTGGGGGGTTGGTATTGCTACCGATTACTCTACTATTATCTAATTATCTAAGCTAAGGTTGTGATAGTCTATGTCTAATTGATGTGTACTCGTATGATAGTTTAAAGATGTGTTTACTTAGGTTTTACTACTCCTTAATTATCTCCTATTGATGGTTGATTTGTCACGTCCTTATTCCTAGTTGCGTTGTGATTCTAAGGCTATAGGGCGTGCTTATTTCCCTAACTCTTTGAAATTACCAAAGGGTCTTGTTTACAAATCCTCTAGTGATTTATAGAAGCCTACTCTACGGTTGTCCTTGAATACTTTATCCTACAATTACCTAGATAATTATATTCTAAAGTTCACAAAGAAATGTCAAGCATTAAGTACACAACGAATAATCTAGCGCACTCTAGATCATTAGTCAACTAAGATAAGTATCAACCAATCAATATTCAATAATTAAGTTTCATATTCCCTAAGCAAACACACAAATAAATTAGCCGGACATGGAGAACATGCAAGCATACACACAAATAATCAAAGACATAATTAAATTAATGAAGTAAATACTTATCTTGATGTATAATAGGGTTTAGAACCCTAAAATACTGCACAAGAAAGCCTTGGTTCGGTTTTAGGTTTTTACTCCAAAAGACTACACTCAAAAACTGAAAAATTCGGATTCTATATATAAGATTACATCTGCGACGGCGTCACCTTATGTTTCGTGACGCCGTCGTGTCGCCGTCATTAGGGTTTCGTCTTGGCCACGTAAACCTTTCGACGGCGTCACCTTATGACTGTGACGCCGTCCCCTTCAGCTCTGACGCCGTCTTGGCTGCATCTAGGCCGTCTGAGTAACGACGGCCTACTCCTTTAGAACCTGAAGTCGTCCCTTGAAAACATGCAATTTCGCTTCTGACCCATCGCAAAATTCCTTCCCGACGGCGTCGCAGATATGCAGTGACGCCGTCGCCTTATGTTTCAGCAGCTTTGAGTGTCTCGATTCTGACTTTGGCCATTTTCTTCGTATATTCGCGCCTTTTCGTCCAAATAAGCATCATTCCAGCATTTTGCCTTCAAGAGACCTAAAAAGTGAAAAGGAACGATATTAAGCAATAACGGATACAAAAGTGATCGAATAAGGGCTTAAATGACCCCTCAAAAAGGTACCTTTTAAAACCTTATCAACCGCCCTCCTTAGATTCTAAGAAACGCATTGATGTTCCTATAGTTCCAGTATCATCTCCAAAGAATGTAGTACCACCTAGTGCATTCACTAAGACTAAAGCTAAGACTAGTTGGAGATGGCAGAAATGGATACATAATACACAAGGATTTAAATGGATGCCTAAAATCATTGATGTATGTATTTCGACTATAACTGCTACGGAACCCTCTAACTCATCGGGTTCCACATCTACCTCTATTCCATCTGTGTCGTCTGTGTGTAATGCAGCTGATACAGATCATCCTTTGGATTGTTGATAGCGGATGTTCCCGACACATGACAGGCAATCTTAAACTGTTATCAAACTTTATTGCAAAGTTCATAGGCACTGTCAGATTCGGGAATGATCACTTCGCAGCTATCATGGGCTACGGAGATTATATCAATGGCAATATTGAAATTAGCAGGGTTTATTATGTGGAAAGCCTCGGTCACAATCTCTTTTCAGTCGGTCAATTCTGTGATGGAGATTTGGAAGTTGCTTTTTGGGAGAAAACTTGTTTCATTCGTGATCTACAAGGAAACGATCTTATGTCTGGCTCTCGCAATTCTAGTCTATACACAATCTCAATGCAAGACATGGTTGCTTCATCTCCCATCTGTCTACTCTCAAAGGCTACATCTACAAAATCTTGGCTATGGCACCGTCGTCTCTCACATCTAAACTTTCAAACCATCACCAACCTTGCTCGACACAAACTTGTTGAAGGTCTCCCGAGATTCCGGTATTCTAAAGATCACCTATGTTCAGCTTGTGAACAAGGAAAAAGCACCCGTGCTCATTTTCCTTCAAAGGTGGAACACAGCTCTCAGCATGTGCTTCATCTTCTTCACATGTATTTGTGTGGCCCGATGCGCATGTAAACGATTAATGGCAAACGTTACATCTTGGTAATTGTCGATGACTACTCACGATGGACATGGGTCTACTTTCTTCGAAGTAAAGATCAAGCTCCACAGATGATCATCACCTTTCTCACGAAAATTCAAGTTCAGCTCCGGAACACCGTCCGCCAAATCAGAACAAACAAAGGAACTGAATTTGTTAACCAAAATCTTCGAGAATTTTATGAGAAAGTGGGAATTGAGCATTAGACATCTATTGCACGTACACCAGAACAAAACGGAGTTGTTGAAAGACGAAACCGAACGTTAGTGGAAGCTGCAAGAACAATGTTAATCAATGCTAAACTTCCAGATTACTTGTGGGCAGAAGCTGTATCAACTGCATGCTATACTAAAAATCGTTCAATGATTACTAAACGCCACAACAAAACACCTTTTGAGCTTATCCATAACCATAAACCGAATCTCAAACACTTTCATGTATTTGGATCCCTTTGCTATCCGAATAATGATCGTGATGACTTTGGTAAGCTCAAAGCCAAAGCTGACATTGGAGTATTTATAGGATATTGTGAAAATTCTAAGGGTTTCCAGATCTGGAATCATCATACAAAGCAGGTTATGGAAACAATTCACGCTAATTTTGATGAACTTACAGAAATGGCTTCTGAGCATAACAGCTTGGAACCCGGTCACAACCGTTTAAACTTCCCTCACACCCCATCATCAGCTGAACCAAGCCCCCAGCTTACTCGTCAACAAATGGAAACGCTATTTGCTCCGTTGTTTAGTGATGGCATTGATGAACGTGCTCCAGGTCTATCCGCTGTTTCCGCTGCTCAACCTGATCATACTATTATACCTGATACACCTGCTACAACAACTATTGTTGAAGAAGTACCACCAGTTGACTCTACAACAAGAGTTGAACAAACTGCTTCCAACGACGCTGAACCAGCTGCTGATGTTCTTAATGAAGTACCCCCACCTGCAGATTTTGATCCAAATGCGTTCTTTAACCCGTTTGCCAATGAAACTGCTGCACCTGATGTCGCGGAATCATCAACAAACCATTTGAATCCTCAAAATCTGCACAATGTATACCAACATCAACCCTCTACACATCTTTGGACAAAAGACCATCCTCTAGAGAACATTATTGGCAACCCAAATCAACCAGTCGTTACAAGACAACGTCTTCACACAGATGGTGAACATTGCATTTATGCACTCACTGTCTGCCAATCTGAGCCTAAAAACATTAAAGACGCAATGACAAAAGACAACTGGATTGAATCCATGCAAGAAGAACTCAACTAATTCAAACGTCTTGAAGTATGGGAACTGGTTGAAAGACCAACAGGGGTCTACGTCATTGGTCTCAAATGGATTTGGAAGAACAAATTGGATGCTGAAGGGAACGTAATCAGAAACAAGTCACGTCTGGTGGCTAAGGGTTATAGACAGGAAGAGGGTATTGACTTTGAAGAATCATTCGCTCCGGTTGCTCGTCTTGAGGCTGTTCGGATCTTTCTCGCGTTCGCGGCTCATATGAATATAACGGTCTTTCAGATGGATGTCAAAACTGCTTTTCTGAATGGACAACTGAAAGAAACGGTTTATGTCAGCCAGCCAAAAGGATTCGTTGATCCTGAGTTCCCGAACCATGTCTACAAACTGAACAAAGCTCTATATGGTCTCAAACAAGCTCCTCGGGCATGGTATGATAAGTTATCATCCTTCCTCATTGCCAATAAATTCACCAAAGGTTCGGTCGATCCTACACTTTTCATACAATATCACGGGGCTCACATCTTAATCGTTCAAATCTATGTGGATCACATCATTTTTGGGTCAACACATTAAAAATATTCAAATGCTTTTGCAAAATTAATGACAAAACATTTTGAAATGTCAATGATGGGTGAACTCACATTCTTTCTAGGAATGCAAGTTCATCAATCACCCCGTGGTATTTTCTTGAGTCAGTCCAAATATGCCCTTGAACTGTTAAACAAATTTGGAATGCAAAACTGTGACACCTATGCCACACAAATGGCTCACACCAAGAAGCTAGACGCTAATTTACATGGGAAATTGGTGGACCCTACCAAATACCGTAGTATTATTGGGTCTCTCATGTATCTAACAGCTAGCAGGCCTGATATTGTTTTTGCTGTATATCTTTGCTCCCGTTATCAGTCAAGACCAACTGAAACCCACCTCTCTGAGGCAAAAAGAATCCTCCGATACATCAAGGGAACCATTAACTTGGGGATCTGGTATCCGAAGGATTCTGGTTTTGAACTAATAGAATTTTCAGACGTTGATCACGCAGGATGCTTAGATTCATGGAAAAGTACTTCAGGAGCATTACAATTTCTTGGTGATAAACTGGTGTCATGGCAATCGAAGAAGCAGGATTGTACATCGCTCTCCTCAACAGAAGCAGAATATGTAGCCATGTTGGCGTGTTGTGCTCAAGTCATTTTGATGAGAATACAACTCAAGGACTATGGATACATATTTGACAGAATCCCGATGTACTGTGACAATCAGAGTGCTATTGTGATCTCGTGCAATTGAGTTCAACATTCGAAATCAAAGCACATCGATCTTCGATATCATTTCATCAAGGACCACGTGGAATAGGGTACTGTTGAATTATACTTTGTGGGTACAGAATACCAATTGGCAGATCTTCTCACCAAAGCCTTAGCTCCTGCTAGGTTTAATGAGTTGGTCCACCTGATTGGTATGCGGTGTTTGACTCAAGAGGAACTGGATGAACTCTTAAAACATTCATAAAAACCAGTCAAACACCAAAAACTCTTTTGTAAATACTTTTCAAAAACGAAATACAAAATTATAAAATCTGATAAAACAACAAAAATATTCTTCTATCTTTATTTCTTTCAACATGGCAAGTACAAATCTTCCGTCAACACTCAAATCTTTCAAAATTCAATATTTTTCCGATCAAGTGTTGAGGGGGAGAAAGCAAATATTTTTCAGTTTCATAAAACCTTGTACTTGCATGATATCTTATCTCGGTTGTTTCTTTAAAAATGGTGGTCACATTTCTGATTTTCTGACACTCCTCGGACTAAAATTTATAAATTTTCATTATTTCTTAAGTCGAGGGGGAGTGTCGTCAAACTTCTTTCCAAATATCACTCGTTTGGTAACCAAAATGGAAGATAAAGGCATTTAATGTAAGTGGAAAACGTGGAGGGACTGAAGGTGTCAAGATGGCAAAGTGTTTTTTAACAAAAACCTTTCACCCACCTCATTTATTTCATCACATTTAATATTTCACCTAATTTCATCCACGATCCACATTCAAACTTCAAATCCGGCTTCTTGATCTTCATTTTGTAAGCGATTTCGTAATCTAAACGTGTTTACAAACAAGGGTTTTGAATTATATGCAAATCCAACGACTAAAACTTGTGTTTTGATGATCTTTGTGTTCTACGCGTAAGCATAAGGACACAAGATCATCAGGTGTGTGTTTTTAATGATGTAATGGTGTTAAAATATTCAAAACTCTGTACTAAAACCATTTTCATCAATCTAATCCACCCAGAAACACGAATTGACCGTTTTTCAAAATTAGGGTTCATAAGTCGATTTGGGTGTTTTCATATGTGAACGTTTTTGGTGATAAAGATTATTGTATGAGGTTGTTTTCAAGTTGAATTGATCATATCTAGGCCCAGATATTACCCAGAAACACTAATGATTCATAAATTGGAAATTAGGGTTTATGTTCGTAAGAATTAGGTATTTCTGATTCTCTTAGAGATTGATGTTAAAACTTGGATAGAACATCTCAATAGGCATCTAAGACATCCCAGAAAAACTTTGGTGCAAATCCTATGGTTAGATATCTTACGCGTAAACCTTGAAACTTAGGGTTTAAGCTTACGCATAAGTTATCTTACGCGTAACTGATTAACTGAATATTCATGATATGATCTGAAAATTAATGAATGTATGTGTTAATATTGGTGCTATGATGATTTTATTTCAGGTTTGTTACACGTGAAAATTCAGAATCAAGGTTGTTTGACATCTACGCATAAGAGACAACCCTCCATACTACACCGACTGGTCTAAACCTCTACCAACAATTGGCCAACCAGATCAACCTAGGATTCAATTTCGCTATTTCTTCAACAAAGATTTGGAATTTCTTCTACATGGTAGCGATGGTACAAAGAAATACGCTACATCACTTACACTTCCGTTCCCGGCAGCCATATACTCCAACTGCATAGCCATCGAAGAAAAGGCTACCCACATGTTTTCCAACAGCGTGGAACAGTATGACATTGATGCAATGTACGGGATTCATCATTGGCCAGAACGCCGACGAATCTACTACAAGAGCTGCCAGGTTCGAAAGTCTCTACATGAAGTGTTCAGTGATAAAGGGATCGTGGTTATTAAGCATATCACCCTTTCGTCTAAATGGAATTACACCTTTCTCAAGACTATCATGGTCAAAAGACAAGATGAAAGGGACTATGAATTCTGTGAAGCGGACTTTCAGAACTTATCTCTCAACGACATTGAAGATCTGTATCTTGCTAAAGTACAGGGAAGAATGAGACATTTCTCGACTGAAATTCAACGTGAATACATCAAGTCCTTACTCTTCTTTATCAGAAGCATAGTGATCCAAGAACGTGTAGAAGATTTACAACTTGCTGTTGAATCCTATCAGACCCGTGTCAACTTCACCAGACCTCAGCTAGAAATACCTGACATCAACCAGCTCTCACAATACACTCTCATCAGCAAACCATTTGGAGTAGTTTACCGCAGCGAACTACATCGCAACTGCTTGATGGCGTGTAGAGATCTTCACAAGTTTGGGGATCACACATTGAAGATGGTAAGGGATGGTTTGGCCTATAGGTTGAAGGAGATACATGAAGGAATTGGTTCTCCAAAGCGATGGAATTCTAAGGATAGACGGGATGTGAAGAGGATCATCACTCAGATAGATGAAAGGTTGTACAGAAGGGACCAGTTCAGAACACTGGAGAGCTTTGTAGGTGGTCGTCCCAGGATTACTCTCACCGGTTATCAACGCCCTGATCGTATTCCTGGAAAGATTGATGGACTTCCTGGTACCCCTTAAACTGCTTCTATTTCATATTATTTTGGATGTGTGATCTTATATTGACAATGGCTTGTGCACACATAACAGTGTACAACCCGTTCTTGTAATGAAAGGACCCTGTGGTACGCTTCAGTGCCACAATCCTATAAAAGGAGCGAAAGCTTCTTACTTTTGAGTAAAACCTATCAAACCTTTCTTTTTTCAAGGTTTTGCTCAAAAGAACAAGTACTTCTCCTTACGTTTTTCAAAACCTCAAAAGTTAGTATTACTTGTTGAGGGGGAGTATTTTCTAAAATCTTTGTTCAAACAACTTGTTCTTCGTGATAATCTTCCCACAAAAACTCGAAATGGTCATATTTATTATCAAAACGTTATCAAAAATAACATTTATATGCCATTTTTGAGGGGGAGAAAATTATAGTGATAAGAAATATGTTGATTTGCTATTGAATCGTCGTGTGAAAAGACTTAACCCATGAATTGACGGGATCTGAACAGTCTTACATTGAAAAGATTTGTCTTCCAAAGACTTATCCAAGTAAATTGTACCTATTCGAGAAGCCCTTGATAGACATGAACTTTGATGGGTTTGACAACCTTTCGAGGTTTGTCCACACCTTCAAGGTAGTTATTAGAGCTAGTTGTCACCTAAAAGCTGACAATGTAACTCTTTAACTATGCAACGTAACCGTGTCCCTCGGGGAATTGTCTATCTTGAGTCGATCAATTCAAAAGTGCGCGCTCTTCTCTCACCGTGCAGATCTCTGTCGAAACACTTAATCACGTGTGGAGGGGGAGTATTTCTACAAATGATCAAACTCTTACAGTGGTACAAAATGTTTTTCAATCATAACCACTTATGAGAGATTTTCAAGAAAATGGTTTTATGGCAACATAGGTTAGTCATGGAGTTATAAGGTGACTAAGGTTAGGAATAACCGTCCTATAATCCGCCAGAGCCGGAGGGATCTACCCAAGGACATCACAAATAGTTAGTACTTAGAAGTCCTTAGGTATGATTATAAAAAGGAGAAAATGAGAATCGGAGAAAGAAGGAGTTGAATAATTAAAAAGAAAAGCAAAGAAAAGGGTGAAAAGAAATAGCCCTCCAGATTATTCAACTTAGGGCAGACACCGGGTTCAATTCATATGCTACTGGTTGTCACTTAGTGACACCGGTATTGAAGATTAAAAGTCATCATGGACCCAGTGACGCATGCACTAAACCTTCTTAGCCACTCAAGTTTCTCTCAACAAAATCTTGTTTCATTATCATAGGGAACCCTACGTAAACTATTGGCTTTCTCTTAGAGATTGCTGGTATTGAAGAAGGAGACCCTCTCCCTAGTCTCCGCTCAGGAAAACCAAAACGCACTATTGAGTCTAGAGCCACGAGATTCATCAAAAGATCTCATAGGTACACTTGACATTTCATCACTTGTTGTTCAACGATAAGAACAACAGTGGTACGTTATCGAGTCCTACACAGATCCTAGAAATCTGTCGAGAACATTTATGAGAGGTTCACATTTGTGATCCTCAGTGATTGAATGGAAACTCCTGCCAGGGTCAACATCAAACAGCCCTGAGAGCAGGTCGCTTCGGTAACTCCCCGTGGATTACGCTTAGTGGTCTCAAACGGTCTACAGTCGTGAGGTGATGCTTCGGTGTACCTCAGCGACTCATCTGAACCGTAGGTGTACTTCGGTACATCGCGTTATCTCACTTGTGGGACTCCGGTTCAGGAACGGCCTTTGTGAGAATTAGAGTTGTGTTTTCACACTATGCTGTTAACACTCTCGAAGTTCAAACTTGTAAGTGCCAGAAACCGCTTATTACTAACCTTTCCTATGTTTACTTCTTATGGAAGCTCTGGAGCGGACTGATCGTGCAGATTCTCCACATGCTCATACCAACAACATCACTTATGAAAGTTCTCTCATAATAAAAGGCAACACAAAGTCAGAATGATTCTTCGTCAACAAAGAATCTAAAGAGTTTAAAGACTTAAAGAACTTCATCAACTGTAATCCAACGTTAAAGAGCGTGTGAGCATGTTGGAGAAAGACGTGGAGACACTGGAGCAGCGAAGCAGACCTGATGCAGATTACCACAACATACTATCACTTTCAAAGAACAAAGAACTAAAGAACAAAGAAAATGAAGACGTCAAAGCAGAACTCGTCAAAGGAAACAATTTCTCTACACTGGGGAGATTGTTCGAATCAAGACACCTCTTCTCACAAGAAAGAAGAATGTCAGAAGACGTCAAAGCCACTATTACATCAGCACCTACAACGTTTATCACTCATTCATTCATCACTAACACTTAGGGGGAGAATGTTGGAATCACTCCTAGACCTTATTCAAGTGTTAGTGATTCATATGTAATAGTTAGCTTAATATGACCTTTATGTTTGTTATTAAGCTAAGGCTTATGTAGAAGTCCCATAAGCCTTGTCCCAAGTCCATAAGAGAAAGAAAGGGACTAAGAGTGTTGCCCTAGCTCCCTCTCCTATAAATACCTTGTAATAACCCTCACTTGAGGGTTGGTTTTGTTCAATTCATTTCACTTTCACTCCTACGCATAACCATTCTATATTCATACGTGTGTATGTGTGCTATTGTTCAACCGATCATTCTCTCTTTTATATTTCTACATATTGATGCTTGTGTTACTAATATGGTGACCTAACATTCTCAATTTCTAATCAATTAAATTAATTAGGGTTTTCAAAATTAATCATTAAAAAAAGGGCTTTCACTCAACTAAGATTACATTGTGTTCACAACATTGTTAATACAAATCAAAACCATAAACCCATCTCAACAAATTTAGCCTAATTGGAATATTTGTGTTTCTAGGACCAACCATGCCTAAAGCCACTCAACAAGACCATCATGATACCGTCCATTACCTCACCCATTACTATCGGAAAGAAGGATTGTCAAAAACCGACCGAAAAGTTTTCAAAAGACTTGAAAAACGACTTATCCATGAAGGTCGTGTAGTCAAGGAATGTTTCCTTGGAGATACCGACATTCGTCAAGTCTTCTCGGCAATCAACTTTGATTGTCTTCTTGACATTGATGAACAAATTTGTCCGGTTTTCATCTTTGAATTCTACAAAAGCATTAGAATCATTCGAAACACCGATGATAGCATTTCAATCGCTTTCATCATCAATAAATGAAGCTTCACTCTACCCCTCAACACATTCGCTCAAATCCTTCGCATTCCTTATGAAGGAATTTGTATGTACCCTCAAGAATGGGCAATATCTTGTCAATCCTTTGCTCTTGATCCCAATCCAATATACTATACTCCTCTTGATGAACCCGAAACCGTCCGAGACACCATTTTCAAAGTAAGAGCCGACCAATCACGTCTCAACCGAAACAAGAAGCTCATTCACCATGATCCTTTTCAAATGGAACTCTTCGAAATGCACCCCATGTTTAGAAAATGGAAAGAAATTCTTAGGGAAAACGTTATTAGCCTAGTTGGTAACAAGGATCATCCAAATGCATGTCTCGTGCAAATGATCTATTGTATTATCCACCAAAAGCCATTTAATCTCGCCTATTATATGGTGAAGAGAATGGCCGGGTTATTCAAAGTTTCCAACATGGTACTCCCATATGGTATGCTCCTAATACGACTTTGTAAGTATGTTAATGCATTGCAACCATCTCCTATCAACGATGGTCATTTCCTTCCGATCACGTCATGGTACCTCTTACCAAACAACCCTCTAAACGGTTCATGGTCAATGGAAGAAAACCCAAAGCTCTCTCGGATTCCTCGGATGGAGAAGAAGAAGAAGAAGAAGAAGAAGAAGAAGAAGAAAAAGATGTCGACCCCATAGCTAACATCGAATTGGAACCCTTTGATTACTATCAACAACTTCCAACTATTCCAAACGAGACCGCGGAATTCAAACAATTAAGGGGTATGATTCAAAACCTAGCTTACCACGTCACGAAGTCGGGAAAGAGGAAACGAAAGAATTGACTAAAGAGATTATAGGATTATGCTTGTTTTTAAGACACTTGATTTGTGTATGAATGATAATGTTTTAGCACTCTTGTTTGTGTTAACTTGGATATTATTATTTCTACCATTATCTATGATATGTTCTATGTGATGACATGTTTATATCGTTGTTTAGTTTAATGGTTATTAGTGTATATTGCTTGGTGCAAAATCTGCACTTGCTTCTGTGATGGTTCTGATTTGCAGATGTCGGATCCCTAGGATTAGCCTAGATGGATCCCTCCCTTGAGGGAACCGTGGGATCCGTGACAACAGATCAGCAATACAGATTCCCATACATCAAAATAGTTTACTAGACCACTTCACACTAGCTAAACATAAGACTCTAGCACCCAACCAAGTGTTCTTCAAGCATGAGAAAGCTTCAAACTCACCCAAAGCTTACATAGGATCTAACTCAAAGTATTTTTGAATTATCAACTCATCAAAACTCACCATATTTCCGCTTCAACGCTCATACATTGATTTTCACATCTCAAAACACCTAGGTGAATGTATTTATCAATTTTAGGAAATTATTTCTAACCATCCTTATCTCAAAACGGGTCAAAAATTAGTTTTTCAATTCTTTTGATTTTTGAGGATTTTTTCAAACTTTATCTCAAGCTCACATCTGATCTCTAGGATCATTTATTATAACTTGACACCATCAAAATTCTTAGTGTCATCCTTAAACATCCATTGGTGGTCACAAAGTCTCGTTTTCCTTCCATAAAAGGCAATCATTAGTTATATCACTCATTGCTCTTGATCATTCAAGTACACCCTCATTTAAGATACTTAGGAGGACTGAAACACTCAAGATGGTATAGGTTTTAGACCTTAGAAACATTATTTTTACCCTTTCATAGCTGTCGAGAGCCGGATCCCTAGGATTAGCCTAGACGGATCCCTCAAATGAGGGAACCATGGGATCCGGGTGACAGATTATGTCAACTCTAGCTAAAATAAATCATTTCAAACCCATCTTGCTAACTTGAACACTCCACCTCATCCTAATTGAGTTCCTAGATCAGTAAAACTCTGAATTTGACTCTTGTGCATGTTAGTCATCACATTCCTAAGAATCTTAGTGGCTTAAGTCTTAAATGCACTTGCCAATTTCTTCTCTTTATAAGTAATCTTGCTAGAACTCCTTAGTCATCAAACTCAACATAATTCTTAGCAATTAGAAACACCGTCTTTAGCCATTTCATCATGAGGAAAGCTCCTAGTGCTAACTCATCCACCCAAGAAACTTGCTAGGGTCATACACGAAGTTTCCTCAACCGAATCATCTCCGGTTAAGCCCACAAATGCTAGAATTTCCCCTCCACCAAATCAACCAATCAAACTAATTCCTAAGAGGATTGTTCCCACAAGGATATCATCACCAAACTCTACTAAACCAAACACACCATTTTCAACCCAACCAACATCATTGGTGCCTAGAGCCACATCATATAACCCCTCACAATCATCTCCACATTCCCACAACTTAGAGGACTTACCCCCTAGACCATCTCATCCTCCACCATTACCAACACATTCATTAGAAAAAGTTGTACAACAAAACTAAAGTGTTGAATCAACACTTGCACCGATGTCAGTTTCTCCATTTCCCTCCAATGGTCTATTTTGGATTATGAGGAGATATCAAAGTCAACCACCCGACCACATGGAAGTTGACACTTCTCTACTTCCACCCTCAAACATTGTTGAGCCACCACTTAATGAGCCTCCACCAATTCCTCCTTTATTTGAGGATCCTCAACCCACTTCACTTGAACCTCCGCTTCAAGAAGCTCAAAACCATGACAAGGATTGCTATCATTGTCAACATGTTGAAAGGTTGATACATGAACTACGTGAAGAGCAACGTTTCATGTTTTATCACCTCCTCGAACATTTCGAAGAGGTCAACAAACCTAAACAACCATGAGCCCAAAACGGTGTCCTAGTCTCAAGCTCAACTTATAACGTTTAGAAATCCCATTTCATGATTGATCATCCTTAAGGACGTTGTTGCTTCTTAAGTTTAGGTCACTCATTAGTATTGAGTGAAATATGTTTTGCATGGCTAAATCATTCTCTTAGTTTTTAGAGATCTCTTGGTTATCTCTTTGTTTTATTGAATGATAACTTATTTGCCATATTGTTTTGAGTATATGTTTGCTGTTTGTATACATATCTCACTTTCATATTTAGCATTATTTGGTATATCACCTTTGCTGAATAATCTGTCACCAGACAGACGAATCCCGGGTAATTGCCTAGACGGATCCCACAAAAGAGGGAACCGTGGTACAGAAGAACAAAATTCTACTAACTTGAGTCTTATTTGCAGGAAATTATGCACTATACTCTTGTTTTCTAACCTTTATTTTGTAGATTTTCAAAATACACAAGAAGAACTTGACACCCTAAGCTAGGGGGAGCTTTGTGTCAAACCATACATTGCAAAACCATTTGCAACATAATCCTTATTTAGGATTAAACTTCATGACACCCCATTGCAAAGTTGCAATCTTCAAGGGGGAGCATTTTCGTCACAAGGACGAAACCATTTGCAAACAAAATTGCAAAACATTAGCTTATTAGTCTTTATTTGCTTGACGCTCTCGCAAAGGGATGGACTCGTCAAGGGGGAGTTAAGACGAGAACCATTTCTGTCACTTGCTTTCTTTATTTTTTTTATTTTTACACGTTTTTCTTAAAACGTTTTTCTTAAAACAATGTGTTGGTTTCTTTTCGACGCTCTTTTTGTTTCGACAAAAAAGGGGGAGAAGAGAGTAAAAACTCCAATTCAAACTTTTACGAATTTTAGTTTTTTCCTTAAAATAATTTTATGTTTTGTCATCAACAAAAAGAGGAAGATTGTTAATACAAATAAATCATAAAAACATTTATTTATATTTTACCATCTTCTAATGTTTTGTCGATAACAAACGTAAAATCATTTTAACGAAACAAATAAAATACGTAAATGGTTTGAGCCAATAGTTTTCTAACACACTTACGTTTTCACATAAAACACTAAAACAAGTACAAGTTGTGGAAAACTAGAAGGGGGGGTTGAATAGTTTTACCAATTTAAAACTTCCTTTTAAATATTTAGATCGACTTATGTCAATCTATTTGGTTGTTTATGTTGGACGTTGATAGATAGATATATAAACTTGTAATGAAAGATAAAGAGTAAGAAGCACATCACCACGACACAAGTATTTATAGTGGTTCGGCTACAAGGACACCTTCCTTGCCCTACTCCACTCCCCGAGTCACCTACTCGAGAGTTCGTAAACACTGCACCAATCTTCTTATGGCGGAGAAGCCTTCACAACGTCGCTTACAACTTTTTCCGGTACAAAGCTAAATACCGAGTTCTTTCACACCAAGGCGAACCACACCTAACACAACGTCACCTACCCTTTATATGGTGCTAGGCTAACCACCGAGTTCTTTCACTCCAAGGAGAACTAATCCTATCACAACGTCGCCTACCCTTTATTAGGTACTAGGCTAAGCACCTAGTTCCATTACTATGGAGGAACTACTACCCATCACAACACAACACCTAATCTTAAGGAGATCCACTCCTTATTACAACACCATCAAGGATATCACCATCCTTGGTAATAAACAAATACTTATATGTATAACGATGCACCACATCGATTATATGACCTAGGCATTCTTCCCTAATCCCACTTGATTTGATTCCTAGGCATCCTTCATTAATGCCTTTGACACAACGCTTGGCACCTTTCACTAATGCCTTCGTCTTGAAACCTTTAGCATTCTTCACTAATGCTTTTGACACGGACGTGTAGCACCTTTCACTAATGCTTTCGTCTTGACTCTTTCGGCATCCTTCACTAATGCCTTCAACACAACATCTACGGAGGAAGAAAGAACTATCAACAAGAGAACCTCAGTTGTCTTGATGATGACGAATCATGGCAACTCATGGACTTGAGCTTGCTTGACTTCAAGAGGTGGTGATCTCGCCTTTAAGAGGAACCTAGAGAATCACACAAAAACAAAAGACAAACTATATAGAAAGATCCCTTAGGATCAGTGGTTAGAGAGGTACAATACTTGGAGAAAGTATGTGTGAAAGTGGTGAGCCAAAAGGAAGAAATGGCTCACTATTTATAGAGGAGAAAGTTCACTGTTCCCCGGATCCCACGGATCCCTCCCACAAGGGATCCGACTAGCGTAAAGCTAGGGATCTGTGGGACGCTCCTCTTTGCCCATGGGTATTTTTTGTTATGGGTCATGGGTCATGGGTTATGGGTTGATCCATGGGTTTCTTTCTAGATACAATGTATCTCTAGAATACAATGAACCTAGTTAAGTGGTTTGGACAAAACCATGGGTTATGGGTCAATACCATTTGTTAGTTTTTACCCATTTTAGTATATACTTGTTTTTACCCATTTTGGTATATACTTAGTTAAGTATGTGTTAGGCCAATATGTAAACACTAGTTGTTGTACATATGTATATCATAAAATCACTTATACTTGTTTTAGTGTTTTATGTGAAAACGTAAGTGTGTTAGAAAACTATTGGCTCAAATAGTTTACGTATTTTATTTGTTTTGTTAAAATGATTTTACGTTTGTTATCGACAAAACATTAGAAGATCGTAAAATATAAATAAACGTTTTTACGGCTTATTTGTATTAACAATCTCCCCCTTTTTGTTGATGACAAAACATAAAATTATTTTAAGGAAAAACTAAAATTCGTAAAAGTTTGAATTGGAGTTTTTACTCTCTTCTCCCCCTTTTTGTCAAAACAAAAAGAGCATCGAAAAGAAACTAACACAAAGTTTTAAGAAAAACATGTAAAAAGAAAAGATGTAAAGTGAGTAAGTGACGGGAATGGTTCTCGTCTTAACTCCCCCTTGACGAGTCCATCCCTTTGTGAGGGCGTCAAGTACATAAAGATGCTCCCCCTTGAAGATTGCAATTTTGCAATGGGGTGTCAGGAAGAGTAATCCAAATAAGGATCAAGTTGCAAATGGTTTTGCAATGTATGGATTGACACAAAGCTCCCCATAGCTTTATGGTGTCAAAATCTTCATGTGTATTTTGAAAATATACAAAATAAAGGTTAGAAAACAAGAGTATAGTGCATAATTTCCTCCAAATAAGACTCAAGTTAGTAGTAATTTGTGCTTCTGGACCACGGATCCCACGGTTCCCTTTAAGGAGGGATCCGTCTGGGCCATTCTTAGGGATCCGGCTGTCTGGTGACAGTTTCTTCAACAATGAAGAAATGTCAAACAATGCTAATGAAGAGGTGAAATATATGATTTAGCAAGCACAAAACAATTATGGCATAGATATTCATTCAATAAAAACAAGAGATAATCAAGCAAATCTCTAAAACTAAGAGAATGAACTAGCCATACAAATACTACTAATACTAACTAGTTACTAGACTTAAAACGCGATAATATGCTTGAGTCTAGGGATGAGTGGACTTGTTGATTTGATCCAACTTTGCAAGAAGATGATTAAACATAAAATGTATCTCATTTCGTGCTTCTTGAACAAGTCCTTGAGTGATTAGACAATTTGGACAATTATTGTCTTGGTTTGGAACCGGAGGGAAATAGATATTTTGAGGATGCTCTATGTGTGATTGTGGGTCTTCATTTTGAGAAGTGGGATGAGGTTCTAAAAATGAGGGTGGTAATGGGAATTCTTCCATATGATCAAGGTTGTTCCTTGTCTCCCATGATGGACTAGTTGGTGTTTTCGGTGGTTCCTTATTCAATGAAAAGGTTGGTGAGTGAGTGGCTCTTGGTGGTGAATGATTTAATGAGTAGATGTTTGGGTGAGGAAGAGGATCATTCAAGGAGTGTAGTCCATGCTCAAGGAATGAGGGTTTGGATGGCTTGCTAGAACTAGCCATGTTTGGTTTTGAACTAGATGATCCTTTTTCTAGTCCGAAAGGTTTGATGCTAATCCTTGCGGTTCTCTTAGCACTTGTTGGATGAGTTTGATGAGGTGGGATTCTAGCATTATTATCTCTAATAGGAGATGTTTTGGTGGATGAGATTTCATGGATCATTTGACCATTTCTTTTGGATGATCCTATGGTTGAAGAGTTGTTGCTAAGAGCCTTAGTCATAGTGATGATGATGTTAATATAAACTTCTAGTTGCTGATTTTTAAGAGGTAAGTGAGAGTGGTGCCTTAACCCTAAGGTTGTTTGGTTTATAAAGGATAATTTGAATTAGGAAATTAAATTCTTGACCACTAAGAGGATTAAGCATGCACTTAGGATATTGATCAGCTCTAGGAGGATAATAAATGAAGACTAAAAGTGGTTAGATAACCAAAAGGTGACTTAAAATTGAATATGGAAGCTGATTTAGGCTTTTTGCAGCTACGGATCTCGCGGATCCCTCTCAGCAGGGATCCGTCTGGTTATAGACCAGGGATCCGGTTGTCAGGCAGGTTCTAGGTAAAATGATTATGCTTTTGTAAGGTTTATTATCTATGGATTTCGAGGTTTAGACTTAATTTTGAAGTTTTTAGCTGATGGGTATCTTAAATGCTTAACCAAAAGAAGTGAGGATGATGGTTTTGGGTAAGAAAATTGACTTTAGGTAGTCTAACTATGTGTTTGACAAGGATCCATTTAATTTGATATGGAGAAATGGTGGTAATTAGTCCTAGAAGTCAGATGATGATTTAAGAAAAATTTACAAAAATCTTTAAAAATAAAGAAGAAATGCAAAACTAGTTTTGAGCCTAATTTTGAGTCAAAAGGTGATTAAGATCAATTTGAAAAAATTGATGGATATACCTAACTAAGTGCTATGAGATGTGATAAATAATGTGTGAGCATTGGAGCGGAATTATGGTGAGTTTTGATGAGTTTATAAATCAAAAAACACTTCGAAATATATCCTAGGTAAGCCATGGATGAGTGCGAGGCTTTCAACTATTTGAGGAAGACTTATTTGGCTCTAGTATCTTATGTTTGACTAGTGTGAGGTGATATAGTAAGCTATTTTGATGCAAGCAAGTCTGTATTGCTCATCAATGGTCATGGATCCCGCGGTTCCCTTCTGGGAAGGATCCGGCTAGTTCAAATGCTGGGATCCGCCTACTGCAGATCAGAAGGCTTTCAGCAAATGTGAAATTTTGCACTTTTTAGTAAATGCTTCTCCTAGTTGTTTCTATAGGGACTAAATGCAAGAACTCAACAAATATAAGGCATAGCAAAGTAAGGAGACCTAACATTTCCGAAAATGAGTGACAACGACCACTTGAATGTTTTTCAAGGAGTCGTAAAATCTCATTCTACAAGTTCCTAAGTCAAGATTGTTTAGTGCCAAGATATGACAAGATCTACATACTACACTATCCTACATAAGCAATGTTTAAGTGTTACAACCCATTGTTTGAAATTGTTCATCACAAATTTAGGTCCTATGACCTTACCTCATTTCTCCTCCCCATCCCGTCTTCACCCGTCCTTCACTTTTTATCATACCGTTTCTACCTCTTTTTCTTCAAGAAGTTGGCAAAACACTTGAAGATTCCCTTGGTTTGTTGCCATTCGGGTGATGCACCAGGAACGTACGGCAATTGGTTGATATAATCCAAGGGGTCGAGTTCGGTATTTTCGAGTGGGTTGTTACTTCCTTCACCTTCTCTTTGCCTCTCCCTTTCTTCCGAGGTATCCGTGGGTGGGCGCGGCCTTTTGCCATCTACCATAAACCTTGTGGTTCTTCCCTCGGTCAATGATACTATAACCTTGTTGCAAAAGATATGGTCATAGGTTTGTGGAGAAGGATCTAATGCAAAGATGAATTTAGCAAGACGGGTTAGGAGCATTGCATACGGGAGCACCATCTTGTCCATGCTTCTTACACTTGCCATTTTCTTGATCATGTAGTAGGCAAGGTTAAAGCGAGTCTCGGTCACTAGGCAATAGATCATGAAGCTTAGACATGCGTTGGGGTGATCCTTGTTTCCTACTAGGCACACCACATTCTCCCTTATCACATCTTCCCATTTCCTATACAACCCGTACATCTCGGAGAGCTCCATTTGGAAAGGATCCCTATAGATCACTTTCGACTTCCTAGTAACCCTTGATGGTGATGCTCTTGGCATAAACACGGTGTCCCTCACCGTGGTTGCTTCCGGGATTATCGTGTGATAAATTTCGTGATGATCAACCATAGAGTGTATCTCCTCCAACGACCACTCATTAGAATACATGCAAACACCATCATATGGAACCCCTATTATTCTTCTAAACTCCTCAAGCGAAAGAGTGTACTCATGTCCATTTATGATGAATTCAATTGAGATGGACCCATCATCATTTCTAATTATCCCCATTGTCTTGTAGAACTCAAGCACAAAGACCGGGAAAATTTGCTCGTTTATATCCAATAAACAATCAAACCCAATAGTTCCAAAAACTTCCTTTATGTCGGTATTTGCAAGAAATGATGGATCAACAACTCTACCTTCGTGAAAGAGTCTCTTTTCAAGCATCTTAAAGGCTTTCCTATCGTCCGGACTTAGTCCATCCTTCCTATGGTACATGGGTATGTAGTGAGCGGTGTGTTGGTAATCTTGTTGCTTGTTGCTTGGCATGATTGTTCCTAAACAATACAACCACAATGTGGTGTTAAT
Source organism: Chrysanthemum seticuspe (assembly GCA_019973895.1). NCBI lineage: Eukaryota > Viridiplantae > Streptophyta > Magnoliopsida > Asterales > Asteraceae > Chrysanthemum > Chrysanthemum seticuspe. Next base: position 17,873,801 of record BPTQ01000004.1, on the reverse strand, counting down.
TGTGAATAGTAACCTAGAGGGTTTGATCACAATTTTGCTCTCATCATCTTTGTTGAATTCAAGAAATGTGTTTAATTTGTATTAACAATGTTAATTCTTTGATTTAGATTATCTTAGAAAACAATGTGGTGACAAATTATGATAAACCCATTTGAATCCAACTCTTAAAGATGAAGAAATTGTAATAATAGAAATCAAGGAATTAAATTAACAATGTAGTGAAGATTATACTTACACAAGTGATTGTTAAGCTTGAGAGAAATGACCAAATTGCTCCTTTGAACAGTAGCTGAGTTCTTGTTCGTGAGTCTTTGAGGTGAATATAATTGTGGAACATCCACAGTGATCATTCTTTAACTTATGCTGTCTTCTGTTGCACGGATCCCGCGGATCCCTCTCATTTGGGATCCGGCTAGTGTAAGCGCAGGGATCCGGCATGACAGCAAAAATCAGCTCAAACATTCCTTGATAACTTTGGTTTGGGAGTTCTAAAACGCCTAGTGTTTTGATGTTAAGGCTCTAAAACTTGTGATTTGAGGTTTTGAATATTTAATACTATTCTTATTAGACGTGGTTCCCTTTTTAAGAATTAGTCATAATTCTTGGAAAGTTTTTCAAACATTATAATAAAATCCCATTTTATCATAATATAAGAAGTTTCACACGGATATTTATTGACATAGATGAAGTGTCAATAAGCCCTTTGTGATGAATAATGATTGAGGCTATCGAATAACCAAGATATCATTATTACGAGTTCGTAGTGTAGTCTATATAACAAATTAGTCGAAGAATACTATTCTTGATGATGACTATAATATAGATAACTACTTAAGTAATTACTAATAAATCATGCAACTAAGATTTTAACAATAATAAAATTAAAAGTAAATTATTAGCGATCATACCTTTGCTTAATATTCTTTTTAAGAAAAGAGGTATTTAGATTAAATGTTTTGTGATCTTCTTGGAATCTCCAAATTCATGTTGTGAGAAGGACAATACTAAACGTTCTTTTTGCGAAAAGAAATATTTAGATAGATTATTCATGATCTTCTTTGTAACCCCAAATCCAAGTATGGATAATACTTAACAAGGAAAATGTTAGAACATTCTATCATTGTCCAACAATAAACATTATAATGATTTTTAAAACATGACAAAAAAAATCATTCTTTGTAGTTTTCAAACATACACGGATCGTATCAAGTTTTTAAAGTACAACATACTCTAAGAAACTTGGTAACGAAGCTCTAATGTCAATTGTAGAAAACTAGAAGGGGGGGTTGAATAGTTTTACCAATTTAAAACTTCCTTTTAAATATTTAGATCGACTTATGTCAATCTATTTGGTTGTTTATGTTGGACGTTGATAGATAGATATATAAACTTGTAATGAAAGATAAAGAGTAAGAAGCACATCACCACGACACAAGTATTTATAGTGGTTCGGCTACAAGGACACCTTCCTTGCCCTACTCCACTCCCCGAGTCACCTACTCGAGAGTTCGTAAACACTGCACCAATCTTCTTATGGCGGAGAAGCCTTCACAACGTCGCTTACAACTTTTTCCGGTACAAAGCTAAATACCGAGTTCTTTCACACCAAGGCGAACCACACCTAACACAACGTCGCCTACCCTTTATATGGTGCTAGGCTAACCACCGAGTTCTTTCACTCCAAGGAGAACTAATCCTATCACAACGTCGCCTACCCTTTATTAGGTACTAGGCTAAGCACCTAGTTCCATTACTATGGAGGAACTACTACCCATCACAACACAACACCTAATCTTAAGGAGATCCACTCCTTATTACAACACCATCAAGGATATCACCATCTTTGGTAATAAATAAATACTTATATATATAACGATGCACCTCATCGATTATACGACCTAGGCATTCTTCCCTAATCCCACTTGATTTGATTCCTAGGCATCCTTCACTAATGCCTTTGACACAACGCTTGACACCTTTCACTAATGTCTTCGTCTTGACACCTTTAACATTCTTCACTACTGCTTTTGACACGGACGTTTAGCACCTTTCACTAATGCTTTCGTCTTGACTCTTTCGGCATCCTTCACTAATGCCTTCAACACAACATCTACGGAGGAAGAAAGAACTATCAACAAGAGAACCTCAGTTGTCTTGATGATGATGAAGCATGGCAACTCATGGACTTGAGCTTTTTTGACTTCAAGAGGTGATGATCTTGCCTTTAAGAGGAACCTAGAGAATCACACAAAAACAAAAGACAAACTATATAGAAAGATCCCTTAGGATCAGTGGTCAGAGAGGTATAATACTTGGAGAAAGTATGTGTGAAAGTGGTGAGCGAAAAGGAAGAAATGGCTTACTATTTATAGAGGAGAAAGTTCACTGTTCCCCGGATCCCACGGATCCCTCTCACAAGGGATCCGGCTAGCGTAAAGCTAGGGATCCGTGGGACGCTCCTCTTTGCCCATGGGTATTTTTGGTTATGGGTCATTGGTCATGGGTTATGGGTTGATCCATGGGTTTCTTTCTAGATACAATGTATCTCTAGAATACAATGAACCTAGTTAAGTGGTTTGGACAAAACCATGGGTTATGGGTCAATACCATTTGTTAGTTTTTACCCATTTTAGTATATACTTGTTTTTACCCATTTTAGTATATACTTAGTTAAGTATGTGTTAGCCCAATATGTAAACACTAGTTGTTGTACATATGTATATCATAAAATCACTTATACTTGTTTTAGTGTTTTATGTGAAAACGTAAGTGTGTTAGAAAACTATTGGCTCAAATAGTTTACGTATTTTATTTGTTTCGTTAAGATGATTTTACGTTTGTTATCGACAAAACCTTAGAAGATCGTAAAATATAAATAAATGTTTTTACGGCTTATTTGTATTAACACAAGTGATTTTATGATTTAGTAATACATATGTACAACAACTAGTGTTTACATATTGGGCAAATATATACATAACTAGTATGTATTATAATGGGTAAAAACTACAACCTGTTAGGATCGTATATTTATGTTGTTTGATGATTCAGGTAGTCTAGGATTATGATGATACAAGAAAGCCATTTTAGAGAGATGAAGAGAGTAGAGAGGATGTTCTTGAAAGAGAGTTGTAATACAAAATGAAGGTTTGATTCCAAGAAGCAACACCCTTCCCTTAGTGGGAAGGGTATTTATAGTTACAAACTAAACGACCTCCTAACGGCCTGTGGATCAGGTATACAGTGGGTAAAGACCCGTCCTTCCTCCACGGTGTTACACTAAACTAAACTACGCTACAAACTAACTAATTAACTACTAAATAACGTAACAAACGACATGTCTACGAGCTAACTTATGCTATATTATATTTGGGGTGACCGACACTTCACAATAGAATTTCCAATTCCTAACAATCTCCCCCTAAGGGAGGTCACCCCATGATTTAAATTTCGAATCCTAGCATTCTTTCTTTGTCTTCTGTTTTGAGCTCGTAGACTTCAATTCTTCAAGTTCCGCAATCTTTGTGCTTTAGTAGCGATTCTTCAAAGTCCGCATAATTTTGTAGTTTTAGTGGAGGCCTTTAACTGATCCACATCTTGATGATCTTCAAGCTTTCATTGAGATCATCAGCCACAGTAAATCTCTGGATTACCCTTTATTGTGTTGCCATCATGTGAAGTTGTGACTTTCGGACCGACATGCTCACACTTTTGGATCATGACATCTTTTCATCAGATCAGCGAAAGCTTTTACTGGTTCAAGATATTTGCAGCAGCATAGCAGAAGCATAGTATAAAAATATCTGAGCCTGGTTATGTATATAGGCACTTGTCATTATTTCTTCAAATTAAGTATGGATGCTGTGAGCATGCGGCTGTGAATTGACTTCCCAATATCGATCAGCTGCAACCGTCCAAATGTACCTGCAAACAACAATTAGCAATAAAACACACAAAAGTGTCTTTCATCACTTTCGTTGAATTGAGGTACACGACCCACAGTTCCCCGTTGATCAGTACAAGTACTGCCTGTGATCAGGAATGATTCCGAAGAATCTCCTTGACATGGTTTCGCAGCTGCTCTAGCCGTTCTCAAACCGGAACGTCTCAAAGAAGACAACACGGAGTAAGTGAACCAGCGAATTGAGATTAACTGATTGATGAAAAATTGATTTGAAAAACAATCGCGTATTGCTTGAAGAAAGAGTTTTGCAATACGACGAAGGTTTTATGAGAAAGATCAATTTTCAATCAAAAATACCTTTTGTATTTGAAAGAGAATACACATTCGATGTGCTAGAGAAAAGAAGATTTGCACATCCAACGGTTTTTCCAAAAGTATTTTTTTCAATCAGAGATACTTTTTGTGTTTGAAAACATGAGTACACATTCGATGTGCTAGAGAAAAGAGATTTGCACATCGAACGGTTTTTCCAAAAGTATTCGTCAATTCCAATCCTGGACCAAGGTTGATTCAAGAGTGAATCGCCCCATCGTTTCTGTCCAGTTGTTACAAGCTTGATCTTTAGAAAAGATCTCACATGTCACCCACCAAGAGCTTGTTTAATGTTGGCTCTAGAAGGATTTCCATCTTCATCGTGAATACTTTTACATATCACTCAGATGTTCTGGCAATACCACAAGGATAATGCGTAGGACTCTTAATATATATTCTTACTTTCCACATTGTGTGAAACATCAAGTCTTCATTAATTTTGTATCCTAATGAGATATTGTGGATGATCTCTTGGCTCTAGACTCAATTGTGCACATTTGGTTTCCTATGCTGGAGACTAGGGAGAGGGTCTCCTTCTTCAATATCAACAATCTCTAAGAGAAAGTTGATAGATTATGTAGGTTCCCCGTGAGAATGAAACAAGCCATCTTAAGAGGAACTTGAGTAGCTTGGGAAGTTAGGTGCAGTGCGTCACTGGGTCCATGACATCTTGTCTTCAATATCGACGTTACCTTAGTAACCACCAGTAGCATATGTATTGAACCCGGGTTCTGCCCTAAGGTTGAATTATTGGAGGGCTATTTCTTTTCACCCTTTTTCACATTCATTTCTTTTTCATTCTTCAACCCCTTCAGTGCTTACCGAGACTTCATAACTAGAACCTTGTTGGGTTTATTCCAATTCTAGCTCAATCTCAGTCGGCACTCTTCCCATTTCTCATTTTTCTCCTTTTTTTCATCATACCTAAGGACTTCTACACTATCTAGTGGATTGTCCCTGGGTAGATCCCTCCGGCTCTGGCGGGATCGTGGGAACGAATACCTAACCTAACCATCCTTATAACACCATGCATAAAGTAAATTGGTCGGTCTTTTGGTATTGTTCTTTCCTTCATGAAACTAATTGAAATATCATTTGGAAAAACAATCAAGGTACTTGTGATATAATATCAAAGCATTTTGTATCTTAATTGTTTTTTATCTTGTAGAAATGCTCCCCCTCAACATGTGCATATGATTTTATAAATTGTTTAGCACATGGAGGCAAGAGTTCTTTGAAATAATTTCTTGATCACAATTTCTTTAGAAAAAGCCATTTGAATTTCTTTGGTAAATTCTCCCCCTCAATATGTGCGTAGGATATTTTAAATCATTTTATCACATAGAGGAAAGAGTTATTTTGAAGTACATCCACGATCATAAAAGCCATTAAGAAATCATTTGCTCCCCCTCAATATGTGCATCGATAAACGAAAAAGTTTAGCACATATTAAAGAGAACTTGCACTTTGAATCAAAACGATCATCATTTATCAGATTTCATATTAAATCACAAATTCTCCCCTGATCAAAAATATCAAACCCTTTGAGATTTTGGATCCCAAGTGATTTAATAAGGTTTGGAAAACATGGGAGAATATGTGGCCTTGTTTAAATACTCTTTTGGTTTTTGGTTAAATGCTCCTTCACAATCATGTGCATTATGTATTTCAAAATCGTTTGGCACATGAAGGAAGGAGTGCTTTAGAAACAATCACCCTTTTAAAACCGATTGGAGATTTAAATCACGATCTCTCCCCCGATCAAAAATTTCAAACTTTTTGAGATTTGTGATCCCAATTGATTTAAATCATCTAAAAATTTTAGGGAAAGACGTGGTAAGATTTAATTTTGAAAAATGATGGATAAGAAACAGTTTTTCGACATTAAAGATTGTTAGTGTCAGGTATGATAGTTTTTAAGAGATCTTTACGTACAATAAAACAATTTCACAATCAAACAAGAACAGAAAAAATTTTATTTTGAAAGATCTTTGAGTTTTAAAGAAGATCATACCATGACATAACATTAAATCTTTTGATCACCACTTATTTTGTACAAAACGGACTTGATAGATGAAATATCGTTTGAAAATATTTAGTTTGAAATCACTCTCCCCCTCAATCTATAACCGTAGTCATTGATTGAGTGACTTATATTTTAAAAATGAAGTTCGGTGATTGTTAAAATTAATTCCAATTTATTTTCAAAACCAATATTTTTCTATTTTTCAAAACAATATTATTCAAACACTGTTTAAAAATGGTATCATTCACTACTTTTCCTGCACAAGATACGTTAGGTGGTGTAGAAGCTGATTCTGTTGTTGCTGTGAGGCTGGAAGAAAACCATCTGCTGAAGCAGTGAGACCTTTTACGTTGCATGTTTTTATGCCAACTCTCCATAGAGGTCAAATTAAGCTCCGTTTCTTCAATTGTCAACCCAAGATATAGTTACCCTTTCCTTTCGGCATCCAATCATCTACAATTGTGGGATCCGGATCGGGAACATTCTTATATACCAATATACATGCATATGTTAGTGAACACACATACAGATATATGGTGGTCGACATCACCCAAACAACAATCGACTAATAAAAGTCAATCCAACATATCAATCATATCATACAGAGGCATGGGAATTATATGTTTATCAAACTATAGTCATCTAATTCTAACACTCATATCCTAAATTCCTAGTCCTTCGACATAGGCAAATATCATTTTTAGTTAAGCACGAGGATAATTAGAAAAGCATGATAGATGATACAGATTTGAAAACATTCTCCCCCTCAATCAATGACTCATTTTTTGAAAAGTTTAAAAGCGCTGAAGTCATTGATTGAGTTTTCAAATTTTACGAAAACTCTGAATCTGATTGATTTTCAAGCAACTCATTTTCCACCAATTTTTTGAATACAACAAATATTTTTCTGAAGAATTTTAGACGGAAAAACATTTGTGTGGGAACATCAGTCCTTCGACATACTTTCCTCATTTTGATTTAGGATAAGTGCACGATATTTTTGAAAATTTGTTTAGCGCAGCACTTTCCTTCCTTGAAGAGCGGGTTGCTATCCGTAATAATAACAAAACATGGTTAAGCACGGGTTACAGTCTGAAATAACTGCAAGCCATAGTTTGTGACATGTTTTGAAAAGAAATATGTACACCTTCTGCTCGAACTTCATCTATGGTCCCGTGCCATTGTTGAATGACATTTCTAAGACCGCATATGTTATCGACACCAGAAGACATGTCTTGATAAAAGCAATATTTTTGGTCTTTTTCAATTTTTTTTTGATTTTTATGGGTTTTTGTTGATTTTATATTTTTCTATTTTCTTTTTGTTGGTTTTATATTTCTGTATTTTGTTTTTGATAAATATTTACAAAGATAGAGTAGATGATGATTCGAGTACCGAGATAAGGATATCAAACAGCCTCGTTGAAGAAGATAGAAATCGTCATCTCTTAAACATCCACCACCAAAGCTTCCGAGGCTCTTGAAAAGAAGGAATTGAGCCTTTAAGAATGCGAGACTTTGGCAGCTTCCCCCCAAACCGAAAATCCTTTAGCTGAGCAGATTCAAAGCTTTCTTTCAAGCTTTCCTTAGCCAAGTGCACAAAGAAGCACACCATTATCATCGATCTTGCTGCTCCTTTTAAGAATAAGTTTTGTGATTCTTCGTTCGAGGTTATATCATCCAAAAGAATAGCAACGTATCATCCCACACATAAATAACTCTTCTCAAATTTCATTCCACTGAAGTCTTAAGTGATCCATACCAAAAAGTTGTCAAGAGACCACTTTCCCCCAAGTAGATGAATTGATGCAGTCAGTCTCTTAGACTAGAGCTCACGAACCCGAATACACATATACCCGAAGACAGAGAAACTTATACCATCGAAGTAGCAGATTAAGTCTGATAGCCAAAGAATAACCCCGATGTATACTTTTCTCTCCCTTGATGATAGTGTATGAAGCTCAAGAACCCGAAGTACCCGAATGCCCAAAGAGAGAATAACCGATAACATTGAAGAAGCAGGCCGAATCACTGATTATCTCTACGGATGACTATCTCTGCAGATTTCAACTCCGGAATAAGTGATTATATCTTTGAATCACTGATTAAGCACTCAAGTGAAACAGCTAAGCGTCCCTAATGTACACAATCTCTCTCCCCTGATGATTGCGATAGCATCGAAATCATCACACACTTGTGTACCTCTTTTATCACCAGAAACTAACTCTTCCATCTCTTCCCCCACATAGTTGGAATAAGAACACTAAACGCCATGAGTTTCTCTGCGATAATGACACTAGTCTTCCCGGGATATCTTCAATCACTTAGAAGTATTAAGTTCATCAATGTTTACTCGCGTTTAGATGCGTGTCTCCTTCCCCTTGCTGGTTTTGATGCTTCAGAATCAGCAACACATAATAAGCCCAAATACTTGAAATTTTTTAGAGAAGACCACATTAAATCTTTGTGAGAATCTACTTGCTGAAGAGTGTGAGCAAGTCTAATTGGGGATTAAATCTGACATTTCACTCTCCCTCAATTAGTGCTCTCCTCTAAACCGACAATCTTTATGATGAATGCTTGAATTAAGAAGAAGTCTTTAGATCGTTAAATGCAACTCGTCTTTAGTCTTCTAACATGCATCAGAAAATGTAGAACAGACTGTAGACTCGACCTTCTTCAAGATTGTCCAGTTAGGGAATAGATAGTTAACATCTTCAACTCGCCAAATGCATTCCCGTTAACTTAAATTTAGCAAATCCCCTTAACAAAAATCCCTCCCAATCAAACAAGAACAGAAAGATGTTCATCAAGGAAATTAGCCCCGCAACTGGAAGCACTTTTTCGTTACTCATATCAGCCCGTGTGAAGATGTCAACCAACGGCTCTTAGAAGAAAACATCATGTGAAGATGACCCGATAAGAAGAAGCTCGGTTCTTACATGAGTTTGAAGCCGTATGACCATATATTCTCAGATATAACTCAACATGCAGAATTATCACAGTTCTTCTCCCCCTCAAGAATTACATACGGAGATGCCATTCTTGATTAAACAAGTGATTATCATCTAAATGTATTCTATTCACACTTCTCCCCCGCAAAATTAGCACATGATGTCGTCATTGTCATTATAGTTGAGCAAGGGGAATACGAGTACTAGCAACGGTAGTTCGGTTCACTTGATGAATTAGCGCGCATGGAAAAAGCATGAAGCATGTTGATGAGAATGGTCATTAATAAGAAGATTTCTCTTCTTCAGAAGATAAAGCGCACTGAAGCGTACACTTTTCTTTTCTTTAGAGTACGAGGCTTGAACTGTTGTGTTCAAACGTCATAAGAAGATTTCTCTTCTTTCGAAGAAAAAGCGCACTGAGACGTACACTTTTCTTTTCTTTGAAGTACGAGGCTTGAACTATTGTGTTCAAACATCATAATCTCTCTCTTTTCATCATCTCTTGGCAAAACTTGCAATCAACCCCATTATCTTCAGTAGGCTCTTTGTAGTGACAACTGATGGAGAAAACTTAATATGATGAATTTGACCCTGAAGTAAACTAACCCGAACTCGTGACTTAAACTTGCACATATGTAACAAAGAGCGGTGCCGATTTCCATTAGAATCTCTAAGTACTCTCTAAGTACTCTATACTCTTCATCCAACCAACCATCAAGTATAAGACATACATCACCTCTTGAAAATCCACAATTGAATGTGACACTGAGCACTACAACGTAACTCCTTAAAGTGATAGTTATTTTGTGGTGGTAAGAGCCCAATTCCCCCAAGTGGTAAAAGAAAAGGAAAAAGTCACCTAACAATAACTAGATTTCCAAGTCTTCATTTTTGATAATAAGCTTGAACAAGGATCTTGAAGAATCTTCATCCAACCATCCCCGATACCTTCAGATACTAAGTACACTCGCCCGTGATATTTCACTTCAACCTCAAGTAAATAATAGTGAATTAACCCCGTTGTCACATCTTCTGGTTAAAAGCTCAAATCTAGCATCCTTTGACGTTTTAAGTGAACTATGATAATGGTTTCATCCCGACCATGGTTAAAATCACATAACCCCGTAAAACCATGTAATAACCAAACTGCCATGACGAATATCCAGACACACATCCAATTCATGAAGTACACCCTTTTATCCCTTCTTCGAAGTAGAAACCGTAGGACCAGCATCAGAACATCTCGAAATACACTTTCCTTTCTCCAGGATGGTTCCATCATCACTGGATTTTACAATTCTATGGTTTAAACAGAGAAATAGTTTCTTTCGCGGGATTTTACAAGACCAAGAAAAAACCGTAAGATAGATCCGGAAATGCACTTTACTATTACCAGGATGTTTCCATTGTCACGGGATTTTACACGTCTATGATTTAATCCGAGAAATAGATTCTTTCGCGGGATTTTACAAAATCAAGACAAAAACCGTAAACAATGTCAGCTTGAATGTGTTATGACAACTTTGGTTTCAGAAAATATCTATTTTAGGGGAACATGCAGCGGTTCATCAACGGTTCATTATCCAACATCAACAACATCATAAACCATCCAATAAACACTTTGGTAAACACATCATTCACGCATTCTGTCAGCTATTGCAGTGACAACATGGTGAAGTAAACCCGATATGCCAAACTTGATCATGAAGTAGAATTCCCCATATTTGTTACTTAAACTTGTACTAATTCTTGTGAAAATGAAACGGTGTACCCAATGTAAAAAACCTCTTGACGTATCCTCAACTGCGTGAGACACCGAAGTGATAGCTACGTTGTGGGTTAAGTGAGAAAGAATCACACAAGTAACTAAATAGCCAAGCCATTATCACATCCAATAAACGCCTAAACAAGTCATCTTCGCGGAAGGGTAGAAAGAAAGAAGACGAAATAAGTAAACGCGCCCGGAAAACCTTACTTCAATTCCAAATAAGAAATACCGAATACAAGCAACCCCGTAGTCAACTTAGTTCAAATATCAATTCAAGCCGAGAAATTATATACTCCGTGAAAATGCATAAACCAAAGTATCAAACCTCATAACATAACAAATCTCATCTTCATACCAGATCTCTTATCATCAAATCTCATCGACAAATCTCACATAATCCAAATCTCATAAATATGATCCAATATTGAGAAGCCTATTAGTCCATCATCCAAATCAAGGGCATCAGATACATCTTGAGCTTAATCCATCAAGAATGGCACCCGGTCGGAAAATAAATCACACATGTCAAGTCGAGCCAATATCTGGGTTTTAATCTTTGGCATATCACTCATGATATCAACATAATTTAAACCATATGCATCCAAAATAAATTCGAGATGACATTTTGTTCAATTTGGTTACCATTTAAAGTAACTAATGTCAAAATCAAATTTATATTCTTTCAACAAATTCAGTTCATGTAATCGTGCAAGTCAACATCAAAGTCCAAGATCCGATCTACATTGGCCCATGATAATTGTTCGGATCCAACATGATAGCACCAATAACCAAATAAACTTGGCCCAAGACACACGTGAAATGAATATCAAACCCAAGTCTGATTAAACCTACAGCCCAAGTCTGATTAAGTCGCTCAGCCCATTCATCATAACCCTAAACATTAGGTGTATAAAATACCGCATAACATACCAAGCTTTACCCTAATATTTCTCACAAACCTTACAAACAATAAGTGTACACCTCCCTTCAACCATCTGCTACTCATATAAAAAAAATTCACATCACAAACCTAAAATCTCTCCTCTGATCTTATTCCTAGTACCAGCCATATACATCCTTCAAGATTGACCACTAGAAAGAACAAAGCCACATGGATGGCTCAAGGTCATTGTCAACGCCACAGGGATGGCTCGAAATATGACATAGGCTTCACGAATGAATCAAAGGTAGGTATTGTGAGATGTAATAGTCGATTAGCAAATGATTTTTATTAACACAAATCACAGAAATGATATAACATACTTGTTGTTATCATTTCTTTATCTTCGTATAATTTCAACGTATTAGATTAATGATGAAATCCTTTTGGGTTAGTTTAGATTCGAAAAAAAAATCTTTAACCCACGAAAAAGAGAATATGAGATCTTTGCAATAAAATTTTCCTTCCATTTTGTTTTAGTTCATAGAATCATCACGTTTTTCATTTCAAAGACAACCCATGGATCAGTGATGAATTATTTATTTCGTAACAACGACCTTGAATGGTCTTGGTGGTTCCTTGAAAGCCGTGAAATAAATAAATCTGAGATCCCTTAGAATAATTAGTAGTAAAGTTGGAGTCTTGAATGAAAGTTAGTTCATTGAGTCTTGATCTATGATGAGTTTCTTTGTTGTAGTTTGGATCTGAAAAGGTTAGCCACAAAACACAAAGAAATCTGAGATTACATGTAGACCGAGTCATGAAATATGATGTGGTGAATAGGTGTGGTATTGTTATCTTTGTGGTATTGTTGTTGGCTGTATTGTTGGTTGTACATATGGTTGAAACGAGACTTGTGTTTTCAGTTTGATATAGTGTTGATGATGAACCGATGATGGTAATAAACTAAACCTGAGGTCACTAAGAGCTGTGATGATTGAGTTTCGTGGTAGTAGACCTATTAGTGTCTTGATGAATTGTTGCATACCACGAAATAAAACTGAGCTTAGTGTACATTAGTATCTCGTTATGGTTGCTGAGTCTTAGAATCATATCAGTCGTGAATACTTCATAGTTTAAGATACTTGGACTGAGGATGAGTTGTAATGAGGTCTTTAGCTTTTTGATGTTTTGGTTGTGAGGTCATTGTCAAATCTGTCATTTCTTCTTCATCTCAATCTTACAAACCTCAATAGGTTTGTGTCGCATCCTACCCAACTCGCATCTTACCCAACTCTCATCTTACCCAACTCGCAACTTACCCAACTCGCATCTTACCCAACTCATATCTTACCCAACTCGCATCTTACCCCAACTCGCATCTTACCCAACTCGCTATTCACAACTCGCATCTTTGCAACTCAAATCTTAGCAACTCGAATCTGACTAGACCAAATCACACAATGGGTCAAGATACATTGCGACTTATCAAACCGCAGTTGACCATACCAACTGGCAGTTGACTAACTAGTCAACCAGCATCCAGGATGCAATGAATCTGGACCAGAAAGTCAACTCGCATTGAAGAATATCACAACCCGCATAGACAAATGAATGCATTTAAAACTAGTTTAATCAGTTAACAGCTTCTTACTGCAAGTGAATACCAGATTCTGAACAGTTTTACCACATGTAAATAATATCAAAATGGTTAATAGCTTAAAACATATTTGATCATTTTATCACAAAACCCAGAAAGTTGAATGCAAGATATTCATTTGACCTATGTTAGACCACTAAGAAAAAACTGTTTAAACAACCTGATAGACTAAAACTGATGCAAACATTTTGACCACATCACTCATGAAACCAGAAAATGACAACCAAAACATTTACCAATATAAGTCAAGTTTCAAAAAATAGTGTAACACAACATCAGAAACTACATCACAAGCAACCACAAGAACCGTATACGTCACGTATATCAAACCACACACAAAACCGTGAATCGGACCACAAGAATCAAACCAAACAACAAAAACAAGGCTCTGATGCCAATTGTTAGGATCGTATATTTATGTTGTTTGATGATTCGAGTGGTATAGGATTATGATGATACAAGAAAGCCATTTTAGAGAGATGAAGAGAGTAGAGAGGATGTTCTTGAAAGAGAGTTGTATTACAAAATGAAGGTTAGATTCCAAGAAGCAACACCCTTCCCTTAGTGGGAAGGGTATTTATAGTTACAAACTAAACGACCTCCTGACGGCCTGTGGATCATGTATACAGTGGGTAAAGACCCGTCCTTCCTCCACGGTGTTACACTAAACTAAACTACGCTACAAACTAACTAATTAACTACTAAATCACATAACAAACGACATGTCTACGAGCTAACTTATGCTAGATTATATTTGGGGTGACCGACACTTCATAATGGAATTTCCAATTCCTAACACAACCCATGGATCATATCCATAACCCATGGTATTGACCCATACCTATTTGACTAGGTGCATTGCACCCTTTAGGTACATTGTATCTAATAAAATACTCATGGATCAACCCATAACCCATGACCCATAACCAAAATACCCATGGGCAAAGAGGAGCGTCCCACGAATCCCTAGTTTTACACTAGACGGATCCCTTGTGAGAGGGATCTGTGGGATCCGTGGAACAATAAGCATTTCTCCTCTATAAATAGTGAGTCATTTCTTCCTTTTGGCTTGCCCCTCTCACACATACTATCCCCCAGTATTGTAACTCTCTAACCACTGATCCTAAGGGATCTTTCTATGTAGTTTGTCTTTTGTTTTTGTGTGATTCTCTAGGTTCCTCTTAAAGGCGAGATCACCACCTCTTGAAGTCAAGCAAGCTCAAGTCTATGAGTTGCCATGCTTCGTCATCATCTAGACTACTGAGGTTCTCTTGTTGATAGTTATTTCTTTCTCCATAGAAGTATTGTGTCAAAGGCATTAGTGAAGGATGCTGAAAGAGTAAGACTAAAGAATTAGTGAAAGGTGCTTAACGTCCGTGTCAAAAGCATTAGTGAAGAATGCTAAAGGTGTCAAGACGAAGGCATTAGTGAAAGGTGTCAAACGTTGTGTCAAAGGCATTGGTGAAGGATGCCTAGGAATCAAATCAAGTGGCATTAGTGAAGAATGCCTAGGTCGTATAATCGATGAGGTGCATCGTTATACACATAGTGATAGTTTGTTTCCGAGGATGTTGATATCCTTGATGGTATTGTAATAAGGAGTGGGTCTCCTTTGGGATTAAGTGTTGTGTAATGTTGGGTAGTAGTTCCTCCATTGTAATGGAAGTCAGTGCTTAGCCTAGTACCGGATAAAAGGTAGGCGACGTTGTGGTAGGTGTGGTTCACCTTGGTGTAAAGAACCCGGTGGTTAACATAGCACAGGAAAAAGAGTAGGCGACGTTGTGAAGGCTTCTCCGCCATAAGGAGTTGGTGTCGTGTAGTGATTACGAACTCTCGAGTAGGTGACTCGGGGAGTGGAGTAGGGCAAGGAAGGTGTCCTTGTAGCCGAACCACTATAAATACTCGTGTCGTGGTTATGCGCCTCTTACTCTTTATCTTTCATTACACTTTTATATATCTATCTATCAACGTCCAACATACGCATCTAAATAGATTAACATAAATTGATCTAAATATTTTAAAAGGAAGTTTTAAATTGGTAAAACTATTCAACCCCCTTCTAGTTTTCCACACTCAAGATGATGGAATTTTCATTCATAGATCTGCAAGGATATCTCAGATATTTGTTTTATATGCTGAGAAGAACATGAGTTACAGGATTATAGTAAACCTGATAATCATTATGATGGATTACCAAATATTGAATTGGGTAAATTACTCATACTATGAATGTTAAAGATGCTGTCCATAAAGATAATCAATTTTGGAAATTTGGTTTATCTTAATAGTTAAACTAGAGAATGAAGATGAGTTTCTTTGAAGAGATGGAAAACTCTAGTGGTTTAAATCTCTGTATAGAAATTATATGGACAAAAATTGTACACATATTTAATGCATGTTTTATGACAAGATTATTAATCATATTTAAGCAATTAATTGTGATTGAATATTCTTTCCTAGACACATTAAATATATAAAGATGATAATGGTCATACGTGTTTTCATTAATATGAAATATGACAATGGAATATCAAAACTCTTTCTTGTGAAATTACTTGAGCGAGGACGGTAAGTAATAGAAAGGTTTTTTGAATTCA
The DNA here is from genome assembly GCA_019973895.1 of Chrysanthemum seticuspe. Classification (NCBI taxonomy): domain Eukaryota; kingdom Viridiplantae; phylum Streptophyta; class Magnoliopsida; order Asterales; family Asteraceae; genus Chrysanthemum; species Chrysanthemum seticuspe. The sequence goes on along the minus strand of BPTQ01000004.1, from coordinate 17,857,641 downwards.
TATAATCTTTGGAAGTGCACGAAGTGCAATAATTCATGAATGGATAAATGCATGCATCTATGAAATTATTCTTATATTTAATTATTAAATCCTAATTTTGATTTATAATTGAAATAAGATAAATTTTAAGTATTCCTGAAAGCTAGTGAGAGTATTATGTTAAGGTTTTAAATCTTATAGGTTGTATAACGTATAGGAAGTAACATTCCTTGTAAGCTAAAAGTTAAGTCTTAGATTGGAATGAAACTTCACTTGTAAAATTTAAGAATTAAAACATACAACCTTGGAATATATGTTTATTATTAATAAACATGTGCAGTAAAATAAATGATTCTAATAAAACATGATATATCATTTGGGAAATGGGTAAATATCTTTTGACAAGATAGAACATGAATGAAATCTAAATTTGACCAGTAGATTCATCATGTACATTATGTTGTGTATTAAAATTGTTATATCATTCTTGAATAAAAAGTTATTTGAAAACATTGATATCTAACTAAAAGTTATTAAATAACTTGTGTAATGAATATTAAAAAAGAATTACATCCTCAGCCTGGAATTGCTCCTAGATTCTATGGATGAACAATATGTCAATTGTTGTGCAAATTGTCATCTGCTACAAACTTTAAAGTTTGGAAGATATCAAACATTACACAATAAGATATTAAAGTTTACGGAGTTTTAATGAGCATATTATTGTTTGTATACAATGATGCTGGTTTAGTTGAGATGACACTCAATACTAGTCATGATAGGATTTCATCCTCGTTAATGGCCATGTGAACTAGTTGTGCTACTAAAAGCTCAATTGCATTATACATTAAAAGAATAAGAATACTTTAAACTTAAAAATGTTTGAAAGTTTAAATTGTCATAAATTGGTGATAGAGGATGTCACACACTTTATGAATTATTATGTGGATTGGTGAATGCACACGTACAAGGATTTCACTAATTGAATTCTTGAAATAAGTATTCTCAAAATTACGATAGATCAAGTTGATTGATTTATGCCTTGTCAACAAGTATGATTATCATTACTTGAGGCATAATTCATCAACTGAAATTTTCATGCATTGTTCTATTTAGTATTTGGATAAAGGATGTTAAACAATTATTATAATAAATCAAATACTTGGTATGTTTGATTTTATAATATATTGTATCTTATATTTGCATGTTTAATCCGTGAATAAATTTATTTATTCTAAATCGTCCGTTGTCAATGAGTGATATGGGAGTATCGTTAAATTAAGACAAATCTGAGTGATTTGGTAGAATATACTTAAAAGTATATTGATGAGAAAGCATATCAATTTCAGATGATATTCAATGAATTGAATATAGGACTTATCCCAACTACATGATTTTACTTTACGGATACTGTTATTAAGTAAATCATGAATAGTTATCCTCAGACTTGATTTACCAGATAAGTGTCATGAATGTAGTGCACTTCTGTGGTACAACTTAACGCTATACGTAACTGGTAGTCATAAGGGTTGTTTCCTAAAGTGTTGCAAACTTCATGGGTTATTCTTGTAGTCAAGATAGAATTTGTTCATTCAAATTTATTTTGGAGTTTAATACTGCTGGGCCCCTCGTAGGGTTGACAAAATGTTTGCATGGCCATGCCCAAGATCTCCCCTGAATATGTTCAGAAGATTTGGTAATCTTGCCCAATCACTAATAACGAGAAACAAAATGGTTGAATAAAGAATAACTTAATTCTATATCTTTATTTAACATGGTATTAGACACAAAAGGATAATAATAATGAGAAATCATTGAAAGGTTTTCCAGGAGCCTTGCTCGAGTTGTGCTAGAGGCATCGAAGTGTTGCTAGACGCTAACCGATGTGATCACACTATTAAGATATGTCCAAGTGAGAGCTGTTGGTTTAATGGACAAGAAATTAATAGTTGTGTGTTAGGATCGAACTCGAGACCATGGGATTGCACACTTTACGTATGAGAATTAAAGTTATAATAATTAAATATAAGATGTTATATTTAGTTATTATTTACACAAAACACATAACGAATGTTAAGTAATTAAGTGTAATGGACTAACGATCGTTAAATGTTAAAGAAAAGGACTAAAGATGAAATTAGAACTCAAGATGGTTCTAGAATTCCCTTGGGGAATGATCAGATCGGTTATGGGCTATGAGTTTCCTAATCCTACCCTAACTTGGACTCTAAGTTACTACAAGTATAAATACAAGGCTTAGGGTCATTGTTATTCACTCTTGTACACCTAAACTTAAAACCTAAATTGTTTGTGTGTTTTTCTTAGTCTAATCGATCGACACTTATTCCTAAGTGGTCGATTACTTTTGTTTTTCATAAGCAAATTGTTTTGTGTTATTTAAACTAGCATTTACTTTAATTCGTTAATAGTACGTGTGTACAAGAACGTGGTACAATCACACTATTGATTGTATCTTGGATTGAATTACAAAACGATAAAGGGTAATTCTTATAATCCTATAAACCCTAATTAGGGTTCATCCAATTGCTAGTTTTGTGGATTTGATTCTTGTTCGGCTAGAATCAAGAAAGGTACGCATATTCTTGTTTATGTTAATTAATTATTCGTTAATCTTTCCTATACGCTTCCGAAAGTTTCTTTGATGTTTTATGCGTTTTATATATGATAGTCATGTTATATAATTCCAACACTAGCTAGGTTAAGGAGGAAAAGGAAGAGGAAAAAGAGAGATGACCCACCACGCCTGAAAACAAATAGAAGTGGCTACAAATTCTTCTTTGCGGAAAAAACATGTCGAACTAAAGTCCAAGTATCATGAGAGAGAACGAGAGATTTAAAAGATGACCGGTGATTCATGGAATAACCTTTCTCTCGAGGATAAAATGGTAAGAAAAAACGTGTTATACAATTCTCTCGTACGAATTTGATGTCGCTGTTAGATTATATTGGAAGTAATTATATGCAAAAACAGGTTAATCAAAACCAACGATATAAGGATAAAGAGAGGTGTCAAGATGAATTGGCTGAATTTAAAGAAAAAGGCTTGATACCCTTACACAGCGCGTTCGGGGTCAAAGGACCTTCCTTTTTGTCGAGCAAGTTTTTCAACACCCTAGGCAGTGAACCTAATCGTTGTAGTGTAGTATTAGGGTAAGCCACGGGAACTGATATCGTTCTCTAGGGGAATAGGAATGCTAGTGAGAAGTTACTACGCTAAGGTTGGGGTTGAGGAAGATTATTTTTTTTTATCTTTTTTATGTTTTTTAGGAAATGGAAAGGTATGAATCTCGGGGTTTGAATTTTGGGGGGTTGGTATTTCTACCGATTACTTCTACTTAACTAATTATCTAAACTAAGGTGAGGGTAGTCTATGTCTATTGTTGTGTGCTTGTATGATAGTTAAAAATGTATTTGCTTAGGCTTTATTACTCCCTAGTTATCTCCTATTGATGGTTGAATTGTCACGTCCTTATTCTTAATCGCGTTGTGTTTCTAAGGTCGTAGGGTATGCGTTTATCCCTAACTCTTTGAAGCAACCAAAGGTTAATGACTACAAAATCTCTAGGATTTATAAACTTAACTCTAAGGTATTCTTTGGATGTATAGCCTACAATTACTCTAGGTGATTATAAACTAAGGTTCAACAAAAATTAATCAAGCATTATTAGCACAACGAATGACCTATCGCAATACTAAGTCAATCACAATCAAGATAAGAGACAACCAATCAATATTCAATAACTAAGTTTCATATTACCTAAGCAAACACACAAGTAAATTAGCCGGACATGGGGAACATGCAAGCATACACACAATCAATTGAAGACATAATTAAATTAATGAAGTAAAACACTTATCTTGATGTAAGATAGGGTATGGAGCCCTAAAATACTGTACAAGACAGCCTTGGTTCGGTTTAGGTTTTTACTCCAAAGACTACACACTGAAAACTGAAAAATTCGGATTATATATATAAGATTACAAATGCGACGGCGTCACCCTTTGATTTGTGACGCCGTCGGGTTGCCGTTATTAGGGTTTCGTCTTGGCCACGTTAGTCTTGTGACGGCGTCACCTTATGCTTGTGACGTTGTCCCCTTCAGTCTCTGACGTCGTCTGGATCAAATATAGGCCGTCTGAGTTGCGACGCCCTACTCTTTTTAAACCTGAAGCCGTCACTTGTAAATGAGCAATTTGGCTACTGAGTCGTCACAAAACTTGTCCGACGGCGTCTCTAGTAGTGCCTGACGCCGTCACTTGTAAATCCTGACGCCGTCCCCTTAAGTTCCAGCAGCCTGAGTGTCTCGATTCTTGACTTTGGACATTTTCTTCGTATATTCGCGCCTTTTCGTCCGAATAAGTGTCATTCCAGCATTTTGCCTTCAAGATACCTAAAAAGTGAAAAGGAACGATATTAAGTAATAACGGATACAAAAGTGATCAAATAAAGGCTTAAACGACCCCTCAAAAAGGTACATTTTAAAACCTTATCAAGGCTTTATAAAAAAGTTATGTTTTCAAATTAGTTTTGACTCATATTCAATCGAACTGTTAAATTTTTTCATTTAACAATTCAAATGATATGCACGAAAACAAGATTCTAATCTTAACACAATGATCATTATACACTATGGTATATTAGCTATCAACATTAGTCTCTTTTTCCTATGTAGGAGAGGGATTGAAGGGATGAAAGCCTAAAATAGCTTTTTATCAAGAAGCGCTTAGATTTACCCTTTGACACGCATGCATAGTTTATTAGTTATCTTAATCATTATGATGTACGTGCTCATTACAGACCGTGTATCTTTTAAAGCTAGTCGAATAATTTGATACCAAGTTCATAACGTTATTAAGTGACTGATGCAATTGGATTCTTAAATCCCTAAAGGAGTACTCTATCATTGGCTACTCCGCAACGCAATCCCGTCATTCCAAAACGAGCAACTGTTTTAAGAAAAAGAGGGAGAATGAAGAAGAGAAACACAGGTGTGACCAAATTTGCCCGAAAGCTAAACAAAGCGTTGATATTTTAATCCTTTGACTAATTGGAAAAAAAAGGTAAGCACGGTATATTAATCAGCCCAAAATGACAAAATCTAAAGCATTATCTGAACAAGTTCTTAACAAAATTTTGTACCAACAGAACTAAATACATATCTATGCCGTTGTAATATTAATTTTGATGAATACAATAGATGAAAAACTCTCTTTCTATATACTCTGCTTGAGTGTACACGCATTTAGTTATTACATGCATTTATTTCAATCAAACCCCTCGCATAGCTACTCCGCCCTCATGAATCCAAACACATGTCATTTGTATATGAGTCTAACATCATAGGAGTACCAATAGTCGTGGCTATCAAGCTTAAACCATCCGATGTGTATGCAACCAATGGAACATCATAAACTTCACGTAAACAGGAACATGAGACAAATCTTCTTTCAGAAGGCTCACAAAGGCCGACCACTTATTAAGAAAAATAAGAATACCTCAAATCATCCATAGACCATCTCGAAGAATAGAATTAGCACCCTGGATAGATGAGAATTTTAAAAAGAGAAAACTATTTGCATTCATCGTTACTTTCTTGATTCCATATTTTTCCAATTATTACGCACAAACCATTCAACCACCGGAAATGAAAGCCTTTTACCAATAAAGTATCCGTAAAATAAAATTTTCAGTCAATCATTAACCTCATTAATAGAAGCTAAAGGTAAACCAAAATCGTAATCAGCATTAACATGAAAATTAGCTTCGAGTTTTCGAAAATTAGCCTTAGTCACATTAGACGTAGGGCTAAGTTTAGTAGTATATGATACGTGGATCTCTGCATTAGGCTTACTATTAGGGTTAGTATCCTTGGTTTTACAAACCTCAATCGTTGACTTTTGACACAAGTTATGCATATTATCTATTTTGCTACTAGTTGTATCTCCATCAGCACGTGGCATAACATTAAGAGCTTCATTACCAACCTGTTTATTATCATTCATTTTGGAGGTTTGAACAGGGCCACAACCATCATCAAGCTGTGTAACACCGGACGATATATTGGCAGGCGTCACAGGGTTAACATTTGTATCACACTTCCCATCATTGCCCAAGAGTTTCCCTTCAACATTACGAACCTTAGATTCTAAGTCACTCAGTTTAGGAAAACCCGTATCGATATCAATGTTCCTAGCATTAGTACTCGCTTTTTGATCAACCATACAATTGTCTTTTTTCTCTTTCTTCTTCCCACTCCCTCCCGAATCCAAAAACCCACTTTTCATATTCAAACAAAGCACAAGCCCAAACCAGAAGCACAAAAAACATCCAAGCTTCAAAAAACGCAAAAACCCTAAAAAGGTTTAGAAATCGAACAACATAATAACGTCACATGTTTGTAAACCCTAACATCATTTAAGATTGTGATGATAAGGCTATTACAAACCCCTATTTAGAAATTTTATTGATCAGTTTAGATTAAAACCCCAAAAGCGATTAATGAAAAAGAAGCCTACAAACACGAAACCTAACAATTAAACTGAACTAAACAAACGATCGTGTAAGGGAAATGATTAATCACTAGGGAAAATCATAATCCAAACAAGAATCGATGCAGGTTAAAAGTTTAATTCATGGGGAGAGTTGGTTTTTTTAAGGGTTAATTATGGCCGCCAATATCGTTTTTTTTTTTTTTTTTTTTTTTTTTTTTTTGGGGGGGGGGGGGGGGGGGGTTTGGATTTATTAAACGTTTTCTATATATATCATACGTTTACTCTATACTATATTAGCTACTAACATTTGTTTTTCTTTTTCCTATACTGGATCGAACGTTAAAAGGGTTCTCATTTTTAAGAAAAAACTATGGTACATAAATTACTGCTAATTCAAACATATGTACTTATATAATCTTCACCATCTATATGGTCGTATATTATAGATCGTTTAAATCTGAATGCTGCTAAATGGTTGATACATGTTTGTGTCATTGTGTGCAAGTTTAGCATGTAAATGGTTTTTTGCAAAATATCAGCTTTAAAATGTGAGGGGATCGCTTTGTTTAAACATTTGTAGATGAGGTTGAGCCTATACATTTTGTTACAACAAAGTACAAACAAAAGTTTTGCTATCAAAATCGAATCATGTAGATTTGGCTGTTTTTAGATTAAACGTCGAGTTGATCAGTCAAGAAGGGCTTTTGGAGGATCTTCCGATTATTTACATTTGCAAAGATTCAGATTTTCCAATTATATAACATGCAGTTCTTTTGTTCTTTTTTTCTTTTTTTAATTTATTTTATTTTATTATAATCTTTACGGCTTTACCGTCTAATCAACGGACTTGAAACTTAACAAGTTATTAAGTTCTAATACATGATAACCAACAAGAAACAATATGGTATCAACTAGTTCGAGGGTGACTTCGATCACTAGGATTAGTGGGCAATCTGATGGGCTCGTACTGGGTTGAGTGATTCACTTCGTAGGCCAGAACTATTTTGCTATGGGTTTTATTTATCGTAGGAGTTTTTATTATTGGGTTGTAAGTTTTAACACTTGAAATTGAAGAAAACTTTTACTATCTCTAAGAAAAGATTTGATGAAATTATCTCACTGATTCAAGTGATATTGTGGATTTTTCTTTGATAAGTCAATAAAGAACATAAGTGATTATAAACTGTTACAACAACATAACAAAAGAAAAATAATAAGACCTCATCAATAGTTTCAATATAATTAAGGTGATATTTGAAATCGACTTAATTGATTTATTATAAAAAAAATTAAATTCATTAAATCATATGAAAACTGTTTGTTTATAATTTAATAAAGAAAGACGACTATAATTATTATGTAATAAAACTGAAAGTATTTTTATTAAGTCATCTTTTAACTAAAAATAACTTAATAGAAAATTTTAACAAACAAACTTTAACTTTATTAATCCTTAACACATGTGATCCAATTCCATAGTATCATAGCTACTAATTAAGCTAGCAACATTTCTGTGCTAACGCTAAAGTACCGTATACAAGTAAATTGCCTCACTTTTTCTTTTGAAGTTTTGAACCCATTTTTTTTCTTTATTATTATTATTATATATATTTTTGTGTGTGTGGGGTATACTTCAGTGGCTCTACCCTTGAAAGTGTACAAATCATCGAGGTGAAATTTATTCTTGCAAACAGTATTTATTTTTGTCAACTTATAAATCTATCATTGCGAATGTTATAAATAGCGTGAGGCGTGGCGTGACGGCATTATCATGTCTTACATTTTAGTGGCCAAGGTGAAACTTTTGCGTTTATAAGGCGACATAAGGCGGTAAAAAATAAAAAAATATTTATATATTTATATTATATTTCATATATATCGAGTTTATAAAAAGACTTGACATAAGACGGTATAACGTGTGACGTGACGGCTTGACCATGACTCACGCTTTTACAAGCATTTGCGAGTTCATTGCGTGCATTTTAGATCCATGATTGTTGCGCACAAAACTATATAACTCAATCAAGTGTAAAAAGTGTTCTGTCTCATTATATCAATCCACTTTTACCATTTTTACCACTTTTACTACCTTCAAATTACTGTGTACCCTCTAAATGAAGACAACTCATCATCAAATAGTGAGCTACTATTTGGCCATTGACAAATTGATGTACCCAGCAACCATCTCTCCATTCGTCATTCTACATCACCTGATCACCCTCTTCTCTCCACATATCTCTCTCAAGCTCCAGTAATCTTCCGATTACAGTTTTAGATTTTTTGATTCTACATCACCTTTTTTTTTTTTTTTTTTTTTTTTTTTTTTTTTTTTTTTCATATTTTTCTTTTAGTCATTAATATTCTTTTTACATTTTTAGATCTGGAAATGCATGGACTCAAACCACCATTTTGTTTACCTGTTGTACATGTAAACTTGGTTCCATATAGGAGTATAGCAGTGGTCCCCAACTCCTCAACTTTAAGGAAATCAGTATAAATTAGTTATCACAATGCTTGAAGCATAGGGTTTTTATTCGCAAGTCTTCAATCCGTAAATAAGCTTTAAATTTTCACGTTCCTTTCTTATTTGTTTTCACCGATATAGTAATTTATGTTTAGGGAAGCTAATGATGTTCCAAGATGACCACTGCACACGAGTGTTTCTTCTCATTTCTTGGTTAAGGTAAGTTTTTTTTTTTCCTCCTCCTTCTAACAATTTCCTACCTCTCTCTAAAAAACCATTCCCACCAAACCCTAAACCCGCCGCCGCCACAATTGCCTCTCCCGCCGTCGGCTTAGGCCGACGGTCCGGAGAGACCCTCTCCAATCTCTCTTCTTTGTAGATACTTTACCATTTCGTTTCAACTTTCGATTAAATAAGGTTTTATAGATGGTTCTTTTTGGCCATTTTTTCGTATCATTTTCTCTAGGATCTTTGTGGTCATGGGTTGTTTTGGTTCGGTATGCTCGGTGGGTTAGATTGGTTGTTTTAGGGTCGAAGTGGTTGTGTGGCTCAAATCGGGAGGTTCAAGATGGTGATGTCGTATGATTGTGAGGTCATGTGATGGTGAGGTCGTGGTAATGGTGAGGTCGTGGAGATGGTGATGTCGTATGATGGTGAGGCCATGTGATCACTGTTGTATGATTGAGAGGTCATGTGATGGTGAGATCCTGATGTTGGTGAGTTCGTGGAGATGGTGATGTCGTATGATGGCATTGTCGTATGATGGCTAGGTCATGTGATGGTGAGCTCGTGGTGTTGGTGAGGCCGTGGACATGGTGATGCCGTATGATGGTGAGGTCGTGGCGTTGGTGAGGTCATGGAGATGGTGATGTCGTATGATGGTGTTGTCATGAGACGGTTTAGGTCATGGAGATTGTAAGGTCTTGAATTAGTGAGGTGTGAGATGATGACCTTAGATCCCGAGGTCGTGAGATGGTTGTTGACTTGTGGTCATGAAGATGGTTTAGATTGTGAGGTCGTGAGATTGTTTTGGTATATGATTGTGATAGTGGAGATGGTTCAAATAAGGTGGTGGTTAAGATAGTTTGGTTTACTGTCTGGATGGTCGAGGCGTTTTTTGTGGGCCTGATATGATTGGTTGTCAGTCGGGTCGGTATGTTTGGTGGTTGAGCTAGTTGGTTTAGCTTCTCTTAGGTCGATGTAGAGTTTGTGGTGCGGATCTTGTGTGTCTAGAAATATCATGCGGTTTTAAGTTAGTTCAAGTAGTTTCACGACCTTCCAGGTGTCGAGGTTCAGGTGAGCAAAGGTCATGTAGTTTTGACGTGCGATGAGTTTACAATTATAAAGTTTCTTCTTCGTGAACTGATTTTTACGCATCACTGTACCACCACTCGATTTGTTTGCATGGTTGAAAGTACTTGGTGTAAGATTTCGGCTGGGCAGTGTGAATGTCGTGTGTCAAGTTCGTGGTCGGGTTTTTAACCCATATCCATGTTTTCAAATCGGGTGATGCCCTTAAGTGGTTAGGTGTTTTGCTAGAATTTGAAGACGGGATGTCCACTTTTGATTGTTAGATCTTCTCCATTGCCAATGTAAGATCGTTTTGGATAGAGATGTCGGAGTCGTCGTTGTTGTTTAAGCCTTCAAGGTTGATGTTGTTTGGTTAGGTTCATTGTGGAGGGTTGTGTCCAGGGACGGACTCATGTAGAAAGTGTGGGGAGCTGGTGCCCCCATGGCTAGTCGAAAAGGTTGAGATTTTAGTGTATTTATTATTAGGGCAAATGATTGAAAAAAGTATCATACTTGTCACCATTTTTTTGTGGGTAGCGAACAATTTTTTTTGCTTTTGTGAGTACTTTTCTTTCAAATTCATCCTTTTTAGGGTACCATGTGACATTTTTGCCCTTCGGGAAAAAAATTTTTCTATTAGCTAAGAGGGGCAAAAATGTCCAAAAATTTCGCAGAATACCCTAAAAAAGATAATTTTGAAAGAAAAGTACCCGCAAAAGTAAAAAAATTTGTTCGCTACTCACAAAAAAAATAGTGACAAGTATGATACTTTTTTCTTTAGCATTTTGTTAATATTGTTAAAAAAAAAAAAATTGCCCCCCATATCCTATATTTCTGGGTCCGTCACTGTTGTGTCTATGTTGTTGTAGTTTGTGAGGATCATTGTTGACCGAGATTGTTTTAATTTTTAGTATCTTGCTAGTTTTAGTTTTATAAAAATATATTGCCTTTAAAAAAAGGGAAGTGATTGACACACTCCCTAAATTTATTGAGACACTCCATTGTATGTAATAAACAATCGTACTTTAAGTATATCGTGTTTTAACTGCTTGTACAGTAGAGTGTCTCAATAAAATTTTAAAGTATGCCAATAACTTCCTTTAAAAAAAAGGCATTCTTTTTTGTTGGTTGATAGAAATATGTTAATCGGTGGTCTTTGTTGGTAGTAGTATGGTTTTTGAGTTAAGTATTTTTTTTAGGTGATAATCCGGTTCACAATTTTTCTCAGGTTCATTAATAAGTTTTTTAAAATGTGCTGCCGTGAGAACTTTTTTTATAATGTTATGTATTTCTTATTGCAACTTTCAAAATCACGTACACAGAGTAGTTACAAACTATTAAGGTTTTCACCATATCACCATTTTTGTTAAGATTTTTAGGTTTACTTTAAACTCTAGATGTGGGTTTTAGTTCGAAACTTTGTTTAGATTCGTTTGTTGGATGTGAGACATGTGTCTTTTTTCTTAATCTTTCAATGTAGCTTTTAACTTTCTAGTTGCAGTGTCTTAATCATATATGAATCATTAAGGGGGGAGAAAGTGGTACCCTAGTACCCAAATTGCCACATCATCTCTATCCAATAAAAACCCTTCAACTCAAAACTACCTAATTCTATTCTAAGGCCAATGCTAATGGGAGGTTGCACACCCAACCAACCGAACAACCCAACCGCGTTCCTCCCCCTAGCACAACCCACCTCAACCGAGTCACACCCCAACCATTTCAAAGTTTCGGTTTGTCAGCCAACCGAAACAATTGCACACTTTCTCTTCTTTTTCTAGCCAATTGTCAGCCAACTGAAGACTACACAACTCTCCTCAACATTTTCTAATCCTATTTTGACTTGAACAAGAAAAAAAAGAGACACACAAGATAAAGATCTCAGCAGAATCGTGTTAGATATATTTATTAAAATCTTTATAAACATTTAAACACGGTTTCATCATAGATCTTGAACATACAAAACGGAAAAACACCAAAACCTACCCGAGACCTCTTTATAGAGATCTTGAAGATGATCCACATATGCTTCGGTTTATAGGTGAAACACTGAAGAGGGATATGTGATGATTTTTTATGTGAAACACTGATTTTGAATTCATGTGAATTCGTGTGAAATACTCGGAGTAATAGTTTACAGGTGAAAGCAATGTAAGTTGATAATATACAGGTGATGACTTTTGGATATGTGATGACTTTTTATGTGAAATGATGTGCATATGGATAAGTGAAAGTGAATGGTACGTGGCTTTGATATTAGCACACTAGAAAAAGAGGATTATAAATGAACTTTAAGTTTTCTTTAACAAAAAAAAAAAAAAAAAAAAAAAAAAAAATTACGGTTGCCATTGCGGTCACCACTAGCAAGTTATGGTTGGGTGTAGTCTTGGAGAGAGAAAGCTGATGTGACGCTGATGTGGCAGAAGGTGACCACAAATATTGTGGTTGCCATTAGCATTGGCCTAACACTACCCAAAGTGGAAGGAGTGGTCACCTATCCTACCCAATTTTTTTTTTCTTCATATATTTTTAATACATAAAATCACATACAATATTAAAATAAAAACATACCATTTTATTAAAAATAAAAACATTACATAATACTTAAAAAAAAAAAAGAAACATTACATAATACTTAAAAAAAAAACACATTACATAATACTTAAAAAAAATAGATTAAAAAGGTTGGGATTTTATGAGAAATTGAAAGATGGGTTGTGATGATTTTGTGAAAAATGGGTTGTGATTTTAAAATGTGAATGTGTGGGGGTTTTTAAAAAGGTAGGGGTAATTTTTATTTTATTTTTCTATTTTTTATTTATTTATTATTTTTTTTGTAACTAGCCGTTAGGCTAAACCCAACATTCAAAAATTCAAAAAATCCTCCAACACCCCGATCGGCTTCCAAGCCCGAAAAGGTACTCGATTTTCGCTACCCGACCCACAAAGGACGTTGTTACCGATCGACTTCAACTACCCGATTTGGTACCCGACCCCCACTCCGTCCCCTATAATAGATTAGGGGTTTCCTTAAGATATTGACTCCTAAAAAAAATTCCATTACCTAGGATACTTTTTAACATTCGGTGACTTAAATCATATATACAGTACAACCTAGGATACTTTTTAACATTCGGTGACTTAATCATATATACAGTACACTGAAAAAGTTAAGATGTTATATTAAGGTAGATATAAAGGTTATATAAGTTCTTGATACAAAGAATACTGAAAAAGAAATAATTTTAGCTATTGCTTGCGAAAAAAAGGGCAAATTATCGAAAAAAGTATCATATTTGTCACCATTTTCTTTTGTGGGTAGTGAACATTTTTTTTTTTCTTTTGTGGGTACTTTTCTTTTAAATTCATCCTTTTTAGGGTACTATTTGACATTTTTGCCCTTTGGAGAAAAAAAATTCTATTAGCTAAGAGAGGCAAAAATGTCCAAAAATTTCGCAAAATACCCTATAAAGGATGAATGTGAAAGAAAAGTACCCATTAAAACAAAAAAAATTGTTCGCTACCCACAAAAACAAATGGTTGCCAGTATGATACTTTTTTCAATCATTTGCCCAAAAAGAAAAAAACAAACAAGCAATAATTGAAAATTATACTCAAAAATTGTATATGTGAAACAAAATAATTATATTATAACTGGAACACTTAAACCAAAGGGTGAAAGTTAAAGATACGCATCATAGTTTTTCAAAACAGATTATGTACGCAATGAACTTTGAAAATTATCATTGTACGCAAAATACTTTCAAATTTGGAACGATGTACGTAATATGACCGGTAACTAGTATGTTACCAGGTCACAAAGTTTGATAAATGACAGAAATGGTCCCTGTGGCTTGCGTTGACTTTCACAGGTCATCCATTGACTTTATTTTCGGTTAAAAAAGTTTCAGTAATGGTCCTTATGGTCATTGACTTTCAAATTTAGTCCGTTTTTGTTCGTTTTCAGCCGTTTTTGTCCGTTTTTCTTACGTTTTTATCGGTTTTCATCCGTTTTTGTCAGTTTTTCTTACATTTTTCTTAGATTTTTGTCCGTTTTTATCCATTTTTCTTACGTTTTGTCTACTTTCCTTCGTTTTTGCCCGTTTTCATCCGTTTTTTTCCGTTGTTCTTACGTTTTGTCCGTTTTTTGTACGTTTTTATCGGTTTTCATCCGTTTTTCTTACGCTTTTGTACTATTTCAACCTATTGAAAAAATTTTCCAAAAAGAAAAAAAATTTGGAAAAAAATTAGAATTTTATTCGCAAATTTGAAAAAAAATATTTCCGAAAAAAAAAGTTAAAAAAATAAAAAATTCCATCAAAATTTTTTTTCAAATACTTTTTTTCAAAATTTTCAAATTTGAATAAAAAATTTCAAAAATTTTTTTTTTTTGAATAAAAAAGTATTTTTTTAAGAAAAAATATTAAAAAAAAGTTTTTTTGAATTTTTTTTTCAAAATTTTCAATGTCAAAATACTTTTTTTGTTTCAAAACTTTTTTTTTCAATATTTTTCGAAATTTGGACATTTTGAAAACAAAAAAAGTATTTTGGACATATTTAAAAATTTGTAAAAAAATTTTCAAATTTTCTTATAAGATATATATATTTTTTTAATTTAAAAAAATACTTTTTTATGAAATTTTTTATTCAAATTTTTTTAATTTAAAAAAAATAAATATTCAAAGAATTTCGAAAAAAACAATTAGGAAAAAAATTTCCAATTTCTTTTTTTTGAAAAAAAAAGGAATTTGTGATTTTTTTTCTTGCAATTTTTTTTGCAATTTTTTTCAAATTATTTTTTTGGAAATTTTTTTTTCCAAATTTTTTTTTTCAATTTTTTTTTCAAATTTGCGAAAAAATTCAATTATTTTTTTTTGGAAAATTTTTTTTCAAAATTTTTTAATTTTTTTTTCTTTTTGAAATTTTGTTTAAAATTTTTTAATATGTTGAAATAATACAAAAACGTAAGAAAAACAAGCAAAATGTAAAAAAAAGGACAAGAACGTAAGAAAATGGGCAAAAACGTAGGAAAATAGACAAAACGTAAGAAAAACGGACAAAAATCTAAGAAAATCGTAAGAAAAACGGATGAAAACAGATAAAAACGTAAGAAAAACGGACAAAACGTAAGTAAAACGGACAAAAACGAAGGAAAATAAACAAAACGCAAGAAAAACGGATAAAAACGGACAAAAATTGAAGAAAAATGTAAGAAAAAAGGACAAAAACGGATGAAAACCGATAAAACGTAAGAAAAACGGACAAAACGTAAGAACAACGGATGAAAACGGGCAAAAATGAAATAAAATAGACAATACGTAAGAAAAACGGATAAAAATAGACAAAAATCTTAGAAAAATGTAAGAAAAACGGATGAAAACCGATAAAAATGTAAGAAAAACTGACAAAACGTAAGAAAAACGGACAAAAACAGAAAAAATGACTAAATCTGAAAGTCAATGACCATAAGGACCATTACTGAAACTTTTTTAACCGAAAATAAGTCAAGGGATGACTTGTGAAAGTCAACGCAAGTCTCATGGACAATTTCTGTCATTTTTCAAACTTTGTGACCCGGTAACCTACTAGTTACCGGTCATATTACGTACATTGTTTCAAATTTAAAAGTATTTTTCGTACAATGGTAATTTTCAAAGTTCATTGCGTACATCGTCTGTTTTGAAAAACTATATTGCGTATCTTTAGCTTTCACCTTAAACCTAAACTCAATTTTTCATTAACTTCAAAGTAAGATTGTGGGTGAGGGAGGGATAGTATGATTTTTATTTTTTAATATCTAAAGACCATAACTGGTAAATATTACGTAGTAAAATTTAATTTTGTTTTCACTCTCAAATAATATGAGATCCATGTAAGTATATAACTGTGAAAATCTTGTGCGATAATTCTTTTGGTTGCTTGTTTCATATGCTTAGGTTCTTTTATTTGAAATTCTCTTTATTCATTTGTGAAACTATCATGCCATTGTTTGGTTAATTTATTGTTTACCTTTACACTTGTAATAAAAACTACAGTAAAATAGAGATCCACATTTGACTAAACTTGCAATATTGCACGGTTATTTCGACTACAACATCATTCCCTCTTTGTAAATAATTCACAGAATATATAGTAAATTAAATATTGACCTTCCTGGCCCCTTACCTCACACAACCAAAACTTTAACATTTATATCATTATATAGTCAATATAGGATGAAAAACTAAAATCATGCTTCTATCTCACATCTATTGACTAATTAATCTCTTGCAATCTTTATCTTATGTCAATTTTTGGAAGTCTAACACAACACACTACTCAATACTTACACTCAACATGCATCACTACTTAGCTAGCTAATTCTATTTAAATGACCTCATATTGTATTACATATGAACAACTTTGGTTTTGGCTGAATATTTTTAACTACCTAACACCAATATATCACATCTTTTAGATTGTGCGTAGATTTGTATCCTATATTCACTTATAGATAAAAAAGGGTATCATTTTCCTTAAATAAACTTACAGGAAAAATAACAATTATAGATGAGATCGAAAAGTGATGATGCGATGTGGTAAGGTAGATATGTTCTTTTTTCTAATGTATATGTTGTATGCATATACATGACTCTTAAGATGTTTAGGATTATATATATAGAAAGGTCTGGTTGTGGATTGATCAATACTCCGTAAGGTGCAAATAAATCCATAAGTTAAACAGACAAGAACTAAGCTACATCGAAAGATATATAACACAATCAAATATATTTAAGGTCAAAGTTGAAGAAAAAAAACTTAAAAAAGTCATAGTGGACACTTAATGTGGGACGGAGGTAGTATGTGACATTTTTGTATTAGTAAGCCAAAAAGTTTACTAAACGAGTTAACTTGAAAAAAAATGCCCGCTCCAAATAGATTTAGGTTAATTAGTTTTGGGTTATTCGGTTTTGGGTCGGGTGTTTGATGCTAACAAAAGTTTCAAAATAGTGTTCAGGGTGAATATCTCGAAACCCGAAGGTTTATGTACAAGATAATTTTCTAGGTCAACAAAACTTTACATGGTATCTGTGACAGCTACAAATTATAGTGCAGTCTCTTTAAGTTCTTCATTACTTGCTAATTCAAATTCATCAATTATGCGTTCTTACATACCTTAACCAAAATCCCTTAGACTTCATATTGCTGATTTTAATTCTAACGAAAACAACTTTTGCATTCACTAGAGACATTATTTTACTTTGTTTAGTCTTCTTTAAATGTTACATATGTAACATTTTATGACAATGAAACAATTTGGGGTAATATGATATTGTTAAGACTTTCAGGGATCATAGACTTTAGAGTAAATTACACCGTTCGTCCTTGTGGTTTGCGTTGACCGCAGGGTTTAGTCCTTTGACCAAAAAAATTGCACCGTACGTCCTTAAGTGTGAAACGTTATGCACCGTTCGTCCCTTGACCAAACGACGTTAAGTTTGACCGTTAAACTCGGGTAAAAATACTAAAATACCCTCCCTATCTTTTTTATTTTTGTCTTTTGTTTCCCTTATAGCAGATTTGTGCTATCTTCTCAAAACCTTATCACATTCTTTTTTTTTTCTGCTCTTGTCTCCCCATCCTCAAACAAACATAAAAACTGAATCCTTCCTCCCTTCTGAAATGCAAAAGATTATCACCTTCCATTCCACAAATAGATCCCTATTAGCCTAGACATCACATGAAGCATGCTATGGAGGATTTAAGAGAGCCAAGAAAGGGTAACACCCTATACGCGAGGTCAAAAGAGCTAGAGCTATCAATTCCTTAACCCCAACTATAATTAGAGCGAATTGATCATAGTCTTCATCATCATCCTCAAAAGATCCGAAAATTAGGGTTGAGTAAATCAAAGGGCTTTTTGAAATTGATTGAGGGGTTTTATTCTTGGGTGAAAGAGGAAGCTATCCCAGAAGTTAATTGGTCTAAATCGAACCGGGTCACCTCCAATTGGAGTTTTTGTGTTCGGTGTTCATAAAAATAGTGTAAGAATATATTCTTGTTTCTTCCTCAATCCATTTCATTGTAATCACATTTTATTAATTTCGAATATATTCTTGTTGCTTTTGTTGTCGAGGCACAAGAAAGAAAAAAAATAATAATATTTTTTTTTTAACTTGGCATGATTAATTTTTCATTAAAAAGTTGTTTCCCACGTTTTTCGTCTTCATGAGAGGTGCGATTTAGTTAGAAGACCGAGCTCGCAAATGCTATGGGGAAGAAATTCAAATGAAGACTGATGATTTTGTGGAAATGATGTTGATTGATGGTTGTTTCATTATCGAGCTTTTTTACAAGTCTTGTTGTAAAGGAATTAGACGAAGAGGGGATCCGTTTCTCACGACATACCAAGTGTTTTTTCAGTTGAGGCATGACTTGATTTTGCTCGAGAATCAGATCCCTTTCTTCATCCTTCAACATTTGTTCAACCTTGTGCCTATTCCTAAACAATAAACTAGATCTGACGTGGTGGTATTGGGTACTTGTTGATAAGAATGGATAGATGGCTTGATGAAATTCTATCTTTGTGTTTGTAATTTTTTTTTAAAAAGGAGCAATTTGTTGTTTGATTTTGTTGTGTTTGATGAAATTCTATCTTCTTTATATGTTTTTAATGAATAATGGAACGGGTTTGTGATTTTTAGTTCATAGTTGCCTGGGAATTATTTGTTTGTATGTTAAATTGGTTGGAATTTTTAATGTGTTCTATGTTTGTGTTGATTGATGTGGATTTTTGGAAAGGTGCCTGGAAAATTGAGAAGTATTGTTGATGTAAAAGATGAAGGATGTAGAAGATGAATCAGAGAAAGAAAAAAGAGTATTGAAAAGTAGTGTTTATGATAAAGAATGGGAAATGACGGGTATACCCCTCAAAGGAAAACAACTTAACGAGAGTTAACAAGAGTTAGTGGGCCCAGTTAGACGGAGGGACGAACGGTGCATAACGTTTCACACTTAAGGACGTACGGTGCAATTTTTTTGGTCAAAGGACTAAACCCTGCGGTCAACGCAAACCACAAGGACGAACGGTGTAATTTACTCTAGACTTTATTTTAGTAAGTATTTGGGGTTGGCAATTGATCCAATTTGGGTTATTTGCCATTAAAATTGTTGCTTTTTTAGCATCTGCAGGTTTCTTCAATTCTTCTTGAATCATTTTTACGATTTGGTTTTACATGCCCAATCCGATTGAGCTGAAGTTTAACTTGGTTGGATTGGATTGGCTCTGTAAAAGTTTTGTTTGAATATTGGGCGGTTCAAACTTTTTCACAAAAACCGGTTAACCCCATTAAACCTACAATCAACTATTTCAACACCCAGAGGGCCGTGCTAAGCCTAAAACACTTACTAGTATATATATTCCAAGTCACTAATTAGTAGTGCAATAAAAAATTTTTTTTGGAGAAAAGGTTTTTACACCCGGTAAATTTATTACTCCAAAAAACATTTAAGTACATAGAATATGATAAATCCAACATCTCTGCCTGTTACATAGGTGAAAAACAAACGCAACATTTGTGCTTCAAACCCAACTTATCATAAAAATGACAAAACAAACTTATAAAAAACTACTCTATAAAAACTACTAACTTCTAGTATGACCACGAAGCCTTATATGACTCATCATCATCATATGAGTTATCATCATAATCATTATTCCTATGCTCGTATAGGCTCTTTCTCGTGGTTCCACCCCCATTCTTAGATGCCCTGAAACCTGTTGTATCATCATAAACCTCGTCCACTTCACTGTCTCTATCCTCATCAGCCACATCACTTACCTTGTTTTTTCTTAAATTCGAACCAACCACATCTTTGTTCTCCCCAAAAGGCCTTGTCTCCACGTTTGAATCCATATTTTTAGCCCTTTTTGAACTACCCCAGTTTGGACCTAACTCATCATCATTTTCAACCATCCTAACATCATCAAACGGGTTTGAAGTACTTGCTTAATAGCCCAAATCATTTTATATTTAACAAGTGCAATAAAATGTTTATAAACAGTATTATGTGTCCTTTTATATACATTTTCAAAGTGGTTAGTGGTGCAATAAAAAGTTTGAAGAACTTTTTACGAACATTCTTTATGTTAATAATATTTAAAAAGTTAATGAATTTATATATTTTTGGAATGATTATTATTTGCTATTAGATTCATATTTTACATAGCAACAGTAAAAAGATTATGTATCATTTAACATACATTTTTAAGTGGTTTGTGGTGAAATAATAAGTCCGAAACACTTTTATGAACATTCTTTGTGCTAAATTACTGCTAATAAATATTAAAGGTTGGTTAAACAAAAAAGAAAAAATTTAAAAAAGTTAACGAGCTTATTATATACATTTTAAATGGTTATTAGCTGCAATTAAATTAATTTTCTTACATTAAGAGCAACCATAAACCAACGAAAACAGTCTGCTAATCGACACACAAGTGGTCCATATACAATGTCGTATATAAGCATGGTACATTTGAATTCTTTGAGATGTATGGTTGATTTCATGGTTGTTACATCCAATCTTTATTTTAGGATCTTATGATTTTACAATATTACAAAGCAAAAAAGATTCGGATCTTACGCAAGATCATAGCTAGCTTAAGATCTTACAAAATCCCGATCTTAACCATAAAATCTTAAGATCTAAGACGATCCGATCTTACTTTCCCGAACTGCAAAGTAAAAAACTATAAAGTTATGGATTATGCTTTTTAGAATTTTAAAAAACATGTTAATTTTTTATACATTTCATATTCATAATTTAGGACGACATTTCTATGAAACATTTATATAAATTTGTGTTTACGATATATAAGAATTTGTAGATTTGAACTATATTAGAAAGACTATTACGAAAATAACACTATAGTAGAATCTTAGGATACCGATCCAATTTTACGATCTCGATTTTGCATAAATAAAACGATCCTGAGTAAGATCCCGATCTTGCAAACCTTGATTAATATGATTTTTATTAAAGAGAAAAAAAGAAAAATACCAAGCTACATGACATAAATATTTTTTATGTAATGCATCCTTTATGAATTTATGTGCTTAATGTTAAACATTGAAACCCCGTAGGTTGACTTTTTTATTAACGACTATTTATATATTACAATGATATGATAACTTCAACCTTAATTGACCTTAAGCTCACAGACCGGGCTTGGACCGACTATACTAAACAATAATCACTTCTTTAATACTTTTTCGTATTTCGAGCAATGAAATCACAAAAGTTCGAGACTAGATGATAAAACTCTAAAAATTAAAACGTAGGTAATTTGCTAATGAATTGAAGCATCCGATTGCAAGCAGTAAAAGTCTTCATTGTTTTCCACAAGTCTTGTTATTCTAGATGCGGGAGTTTGTTTTGATTACAATAAAAAATCTAGAAAGAAAATGAGACTATTCTTTTGAAGAAGGAAGATCCTGAAGAAGCGAGTAAGTGATCTATGGAATATTCTGAAACATTTGATTTGGGAATGATATGCCCGCGGAGTATTTTACTCCGCACAATGCTATTCAATGTAATTTGATAGTTATACCCTTTTCACTGTTTTGGACAATTTTCTGTATGTAATATGTTTGACACTCAGTTTTGTGAACTGCGTTAACCAGATATTGTCCGAACAATTTTACCGCTCATATTATTTTGAATCCTTTTCATTCAATCTGATAGTAATTAACAACCCACCTCGAGTAACTCGATCCCATTTCAAACTTAGGAATCATATTGATCTATGTTATTGACGAGAGCCACAAGCATTGATAGAACTACCTCATTGCACCCGTCGATATTAACCCGTCACAAAATTTTATTAATCTGTCATGGGCACATGTATGCTTCCTTTATGTGTGTGTGTTTGTGTGGGGTGGGGCAGGAGGGGTGCCTTCTAGAGTTAGCCCGACAAAATAAAATAAAAATGTATTTTCTTTTCAATTTGAGCTATTTTCTAAAGTGTACCCCACCTAAAACTCAAATTACCCCACACACAGACACTAAAACCCAATATTCGAAATCCTTTTAACTCCTTCATCTCTAACAATACACCAACTGATGAACATTCAACACTCTAAAACATTTTAACTCCTTCATCTCTAAGTTTTTTTTGAACGGCAATGGAAATATATAACTAAAGGAGGCAAAACTAGCAAGGCGCTAGATGCCCCGACACAAATACAAAAAGTCTAGAAAAAACAACAAAAAACCAAATGACATCTAGACTCAACCCGAGAACATTAACTGCGAGGATCACAAAAGGAGTGAAAAAAACTCGTGCCGATTACAGTGACCCAAGACACGAGAAAAACTCTCAACCAACGAAGGCCGAGCTACCGGTTTTCACTTCGTGGCGTTTTTGATGTGATCCCAACCATGCCTCGAGGTCCCGAAACAACACCCGGGAATAAAACAAAATACAAACTGTCATAATAATGAAGTAAAGCATCACTAGGAGACCACAAATACGCGCGATCTCGACATGAGATAAAAATCCATACCCCACTTCCAGCTCCGACAGCTTTAGCCATTATCCAACGGATTTTCTTGCCACTTGATCCACTCATATTGATGTCTACGATCGCGACTGGAAATCCACAAGTAGCCCGTCGAGATGATCGAATTAACAAACATAGTCATGCTATCATGATCCCCGTTGTGATGAACTTTATTCCGTTCCTTCCACGTGTGCCACCACCAAATAAATAATATAGCTTCAAAAACATTGTGTTGATGTTTATCCAACCGAAGGCCTTGTTGCCAATTTAGCAATTCACGCGGAGTCACATCAGGTATAGGGTGTTGTATCCATCGGCTAAGGCATCTTCTAACCTTTCTCAAAAAGTTGCAATCCCCAAAAATATGACTAACATTATCAATACCATTACTACAAAGATCACACCGGACCGTAGAAACGTCAATCCCCTTGCTGAAAAGGTTCGTGTTTGTAGGAAGAACATTGCGGAAGAGCCGCCAAACAAACAAATTAACCTTATTTGGGACACGTTTATTCCAATAAGATCGTTGAGATTCTGATGGTAAAGATTTCTGATCAATGAAAGTCCGAATAGAAGAAACCTGGAAAGAATTTTTACCATCAAAACTCCACGCCCAAAAGTCCCCCTATTCTCGAAGTCAGTAGGCAAGACACCAATGAAATTATCGAATTGTTCCTGTTCTATCCCTGGGCGAATTTCACGTCGCCAACTCCATATCCAACCAGAGTCAAGAAATCTATCCGTCAGTTTGGCAACTTTAATCGTTTCAAGAGCAAAAAGTCTTGGAAATCTGGAAGCTAGTGGCATATCACCAATCCAAATGTCGTTCTAGAAGCTAGTAGTTTGACCGTTTCCGACCCGTTTACTAATGACATCGACTGGTAGCTTGAATATGGAATGGACATACCTATTTGCACTCACGATGTTATTCCACGCCCCTTTAGAATTAGCAGACATGTTGAAGAAGCAATCCGGCCCATGAATATCAGAAACCACACGCACCCACAAGCTATCCTTATTATTGATACCCCTCCATCTCCATTTATACAATAAAGACAGATTCATCGCTTCCAAACTGCCCACTCCAAGACTCCCTTCTTTCTTACTAGCTAAAACCGAACTCCATTTGACCCAATGTAGTTTCTTTTTATTCACCGACACACCCCAAAAAAACGAGGCTCTCAGAGATTCCAAATCTTTAGAAACAGATTTCGGCATCCAATAAATGGACAAAAAATAATTACCTAAAGACCTAAGCACCGACTTGATTAAGGTCATCCGCCCACCAATCGATAACAGGTTAGCTTTCCACCCGTTTAAACGTTTCTTGAACTTGTTCATTATAGGGTCCCACAAAGAAATTCTTTTAGAGCTGCCTCCTATGGGAATTCCGAGATAATTGAACGGTAGATTTTCGGGCTTGCAACCAAATAAGTTAGACATCAGATCAACTTCAGTACTTTCCACCCCGACCCCAATAATAGAAGACTTATCAAAGTTAATTTTGAGACCCGAGATACCATAGAAAAATTTTAACGCCGCAGACATATTTCTCATGTTGTCATCTGACCACTCCCCAACCACAATAACATCATCCGCGTAGAATAAATGAGAAATCATAACCTGGTTAATCTTTGCAGCCGAGAAAAGACCATTCTTAACAAGATTATCTATGGCAATGTGCAACCCATCCATCGCAATAATTAAAAGAAAAGGTGCCATGGGGTCGCCTTGACGCAACCCACACGTAACAGGGAACTCCTCGGTAGGACTCCCATTAACCAACACCGAGGATCTAGCAGACTTTAAACAGGCTTTAATCCACGAAATCCATTTAGCCCCAAAACCTTTGATTTCAAGCATTTTAAACAGAAAATCCCAGGATAACGAGTCATAAGCTTTGGCAAAGTCAATTTTGAAAAGCATCAGTTTCTTCTTTTTTTCTCTTGAACCAATCAATTACTTCATTAAGAAGTAAAGGCCCGTCTAGAATCTGTCTACCCTTAATAAAAGCCGTTTGCTCCTGACTAACGCAAAGATCAACAACCTTGGCAAGACGATTTGCCAAAAGCTTAGCAATGATTTTATACTCAATGCCAATAAGACTAATAGGCCTGAATTCCGATATGGTAGTTGGATTACTAACCTTGGAAATCAACGTGATGAAAGAGGAGTTACAACCTGGCGGTATTGAAGCATGGGTGTAGAAATTATCCACCATACTGAGGGAATCTTCTTTCAAAATATTCCAATATTTCTTGACAAAAGCAAAAGAAAAACCGTCGGGACATGGCGCTTTGTCACCCCCACAACTCCAAATAGCTTCCTTAATCTCTTCAGCGGTGAAAGCCGATTCGATCTTTGAGAGGAATCGGCGCAGAGAAGGAGCCCTCGATCGAAAACTTTGCACCCTTAAACTCTTGAAATTTTCCTGTAAAATAATCACGAAAACAGGCTTTGATTTCCTTTGGACCATCATGCCACACCCCATTGTGTTTAATCCCATTGAGCGAGTTTGCACGCCTTTTAGCGTTGATCACGGCATGAAAAAATTTAGAGTTCTCGTCGCCCTCTATGGCCCACTTGGTTTTAGCTTTTTGTTTCAAATCTTTATTTATCCCGTGGTTTAAAATCTGCAGCTCATGTAACAAATCCTTGCGTCTTCCGGCCAGAACCGAATCACCACCCTTATTAGCAATCTCGAGGTCAACCATAGCAATCTTGAGGCCAGAACCGAATCACCACCCTTATTATTCATCTCTAAGTAACAATACCCAATTCATTATTTCAATCCGAGATTTTTTTTTGCCGCATTTTCTTGCTATTATTAAAAAAAAATTTTTGCCCCATAACCTAATTTCTTAGTCTCGCCAGTGTAATTTGTGTAAGTGAAAAATAAGAACGGGTAGATACAAACGTTTGTTTACCTACTTCTAGTCTAAACCATCTAAGATCAGTTAGAACAATGAGATTTCAGTGAGACAATATCAATTTGCTAACTCTGAGATCACATGTTCATTATTTGTATAAGATACGATCGGAAATTTTAAATTTATTAATCTTAATTAATATATAGTATTAGATTGTGGAAGCAACCACTGCTTTGCATATGTAGATCTACTTTTTTTATTTCAAGATATGTGTTAGGAAGTAGAAGAAATTATGTGATGGGCTAAGGATGGGAGTAAGTTTATGTGTGTTAAAAGGTCAAACGGATGGAGTAAAAGTGTAAAACTTGTAGGAGGGTATAAAGGTAAAATGACAATAAAATTGTGTGAATTAAGTAATATTGTCCGTGTACTTATCATCTCCTATTTGATATTGATTGCAAGTCATTTTTCTTTAATGCTTTGTTTAATAAAAAAACATACTGAGCATATTTTTGGATTAAGAAAAGGATATGCACGTAACATATATACAAAATATAATAATAGAATAAATGAAATAAGAAAAGATACCAACCTCCTTTTCCTTTTCATTGCATAACGACCTAAAGACTAGGTTTTGAAATGGAATAAGATTTAGGAGATCCTCTAAATGGAAAACTTTTAACATTACACTACAAAATTAATTATATTCGCCATGTATATTATAATGTTAATTTAATTTTTTGGTTCTTCTTTGTTTGGTTGTGTTGATGTTGGTTTCTAGTCTACTTAAATTGTTTGTCGTAATTACAAAAAGAAAGTGCAACTATTTTTATTTTTGGATATTAAGTCATCCACTATAAAAGTTTCATGAAAAAATTTACAAAATTTGAAAAGGTTTATAGATTGAGTCAGATCTGTCTCGTGAAATTCGGTGGCCCCATGCCATAAATAAAAAGAGGCCCTAAAATAAAAACTAAAAGAGCAATAATATGTGAATACCTTACCGAAAATGCAAAGATGGACATAATTATTCAAACACATAAAAAGAAACTTGAATAAAATGCTTTTACTAAACAAACCTAATGTTCTTTCTTTAATAGTTAGTTTATCAGATATTTGCAGATATGATGGAAATCCAAATATTCATAGTGTTGTTACCTAAAAACCTCATTCGTGGCTTATTTTGTTGTCAAAGATAGAAAATTGCTCACTAACTGGCGAGCTTATTAAGTTAAACTAAAGATATTGTTGATTGTAAACATAAATTGGAGGCCTTATGATTTGTTGGCCTTGTGCCATTGCCCCTGCTGCACACCCTTTGGGCCGAGCCTGGATTGAGTTACCATAATGAAATGAGCTTTATGATGACATAGAATGATTATGGACGTTTTCATTGCAACTAAATATATGTAATTCATTTAATACCTCATTCTATTATAAAATTTTAACAAGTTTAAGTATAGTGATAATAAATTTATAAAATAGTAAATTTAAAAGCATATGACATGAAATTATATAAATCTTTTCAAAAGGTTTATCATAAGCGACGCTCTTAGCTTCTGTATCATCCAAGCTTTCCATTTGTCATAATTAAGGAGTTATTATTCCACCTAAATCATATCTAAGTCATGTTTACTTAGAACTTAAGACATTAGTTTTATTAGCCATGTAATATTTGGAAATTAACGAACAAAACATGGGATTTTTTTTAATTGCACTGTTGTACAACCTTTTGCCGACGGTAGGAACAATTTCAACCGGCTGTTGAGTGCCCAACCGGCAGTCAAAAACATTCTGACTGGCGGCTAGCCGCCTGGTATGCACTTAACTTATTTTTTTGAAAACACAATTCTGCTTATCGTAAATACATGAAATTCTGGAAACTCAATTCATTTATACTTTATAACATATATGTAAACTGAATACAATCATTAAATAAGCGAAAACGTAACTTTCTACTCAAATGGTGGTTATCCCAAACACCCCTTCTAAAACTTAAAATTAGTAAAATACATGACATTGACTCTAAAACTTATAACATAAATTGACACACACATTCTAGACTTGAAAGACTATAAAAAACATAATCTTAGGGCATAAACAAGTTGATTAAGAGTATGGATGAGATGCTCGTCACCTAATTCTCCTCGAACATTACCATTCCATTCGTTAACCTTTCTTCATCCCTGAGCCCTAAATCCATAACTTTAACCTACAAAAAGAGTAACTAGCACCAGTAAGTTCTAACAACTTAGTGAGTATACGGAATTATGACGTAAACATAATTATATTAAATCATGAATGCTATGTGACCAATTTCTTATTGAGCCCTTTTCTAGTTATCTACTAATAAACTGGACTAAAACTAATTTTGAACTTAATACTTAAACTAAACTGAACTGAACTAGAGTTAAATTGTAACTGACTCTTTACCCTCTTGCACGGATGCAATCTCGGTTTCTATAGGAGTGCATTAAGCACGATTCCATACTAGACTCATTGATCATGTCTTAGCATTATAGGATTCCCCCTGCATGCTGCGAGTAGTTATAATGTGGCTTCTACCCTCTTGCACGAATGAAATCCGGTTCATGACATGCTACATAGGAAACATAGCTAGATCATATGTGTGATAACATCAAATAATATCATCTTTTTGTTGTCATTATCCCACGTTTATTGCTTTCTTTTAATTTATTTTGAATTTATTAGGTACTTATTTACTTTTTATTTTCATTTTACTATAATATGAAGCAATGAAACGGAAAGACGCAGAAAAGGACCAAGAATGAAGCAAAGTGAATAAATCAATATTTGATAATGAATCAAGAAGAAAAGGGCATGAAGAATTCAAGTCCTTTGGAGGATATTTGAGGAGAATTACTCAAGGATTGATGAAATTTAATTAGAAGTTTATTATGGAAGGCTCGTGAAAGAATCATGTGAAGAAATGAATCCAAAAGTTGAAATCAAGATTACGTGACGTCTCTAAAAAGTTGTTGTAGTATTAAACCATAACTTCTTCATATGAATTCCTTTTTAGGTGATTCAAGTTGCAAGGAAGGAGGAAAGAGATATCTAAAACTTTCATATTTTGAACTAACCCTGAAAATTTATAGAAAATATGCAGTCTAGTAGTCTATACGGCGTAGATGGATATTTCTCCCTACGGTGTAAACAAAGTGCAGCAAGTCGGTTTTGGTTAAAATCCTATAAAATAAACCCAAAATTGACCTAAAAGTGATTCAACTTCCCTCAAATGATTTCCAAAGGTTCCTTAGGGTTTTTCTATTACTTTTGAAAGTGGAATCATTAAGAGATCAAGTCCAATCCATTATAACTATCATAATCATTTGGTTTGATTATTGTTTTCATTATGAAGACTTTTAGTTTATTGAATCTTTTATCGTCTGTTTATATGACTATGATTGAAGACTAAACACCTTCGTGGAAGCCTTGTTACGAACATATTAATCTATGGGTATGATTTAGACGTTTATTTATGTTTTAACTAGATAGCTTATTTGCTTATGAGATACACTCAAAGTATTTCTTCAACATACTTGCAAAGTGTATCCTTGGAGCTGAATGAAGTACTCAGCCACATTTAGGCGAGAGTAATTTAAG
Source organism: Chrysanthemum seticuspe (assembly GCA_019973895.1). Lineage (NCBI taxonomy): Eukaryota > Viridiplantae > Streptophyta > Magnoliopsida > Asterales > Asteraceae > Chrysanthemum > Chrysanthemum seticuspe. Next base: position 17,828,356 of record BPTQ01000004.1, on the reverse strand, counting down.
CTAAAGCAAAGCGGGGAAACCCTTGGGAAGATAAGGATTCATCGAGATCAGGGAAAGAAACTTGCATGTACCAGAGTTATCAGCACAATAAAGCAACCCTAGCCACACAAGTGCACGTGTACCTTACTTCCAGTTTGCTTCTAGTTTAGTTATTATTATTCTTGTAACTAATAAGAGTGTATCTCCCTTTGTCTATAAAAGGGAGGTTAGTTGTTGTGATAGATAACGATTTCACTTCTAGAACACACTTCCTCTTCTAAGTGGGATCTTCCTCTTCATAACTTGAAGAGAAGCATTTGTCATTACTAGGGATAGTATTCCGCAACTATCCTTCGTAAAGCCTTCACCTTTAACCTCTAAAGTGAGACTGATACTGTAGTAATACACAAATGGGTATTATTAGTTGATCATGGTCAAGATTATGTAACTGTGCTATTATTTCTAATGAACATTCGTTATTTTCATTTGTCAAGCTTTTGTTCTTACAATTCATGGTGTTACAAAAATTCATCGGACCAACAAAACTAGTATCTTTTTTCTTTTTCTCATCACCACTCCCTCTTGAACCCAAAAACCCGCTTTTCACAATTGAACTATGCATATACAATGAAACTTGAAGTGCAAGAAACATCTAACTTCAATTACGTAGAAACCCTAAACAATATTAGGGTTTGGACCGAATCAGTACAAAAAAATTTACTCGCCTTCCATGAATATGTCGTAATTAATGCGTATATGAAATTGAATATATCGAAACTCTAAAAATGAAAAACTGGAAAAAATAGAACCCTAAAAAAACCCTAAGACGGTAAAACCTTACTCGTAATTCACAACTAAATAAAGGCAAAACCAACTAAGGAACTGGATCGTTAGATGAAAGCACGAAAAAATTAGTACAATTTGAGGATTTTTAGGGTATCGCAGATCGCCATTTTTCGCCAAGGGTGGGAGGTTTTTCTTTTTGTCCAATCTTACTTCTAATACTCTTCATTATCCTTTTGTCCAGCTTACTTCTAATACTATTAAAATGATCTTTCTAAGTTGGGTCAGTGAGCAGTGGTAGGCCCAATATATTTTTCTATATAACCATCAACCCCGTGTTTCATTTTCACCATCAAACAAGTCCGCAACCACCTTAACAAATAAGCTCATGGAAGTAGTGCTGACTCTTCACGACGGCTTTGGTTTAAAAGAGTCCTCACTCTCTTCAAACATGAAACCATACGCCGTTATCTACATTGAAGGCTATCCCGGAATGTTTCGAAGCATCACTGATAAAAAAAATGGTTCCAATCCTGTTTGGGATTCTGCTTTCAAATTCATTTTTCAACCACCTTTGCCTGTCGATGCAGTTGTTGTCTTCGAGATCTGGCATCTTTCCTCGACTAAAATTGACAGACGTATGGGCAAAGCCAGAATTCCTCTTCAGAATTTCCTCTCTGGTGATGCCAACAGGGTTTGCCACGCCGTTCATTTATCAAACGGGGTGGTTATGGGTGGAATTAAAATTTCTCACAAACGCACCATTATCAGCCCATCTACTGCTCCAGCCAGTGTTCCAGCCATTGAGGTTTCATATAACAGTCCTCCACCTTCACGTTTTCCATTCAAAGCCATAAGAGGCTTAACAGATTACATTACGGTGGTCCAAGGTGTCACAGAATTAATATCTTACTATAACTGATCCTAGGGCCGGCCACGCGTGTGCTTCAGATTAGCTTGTTATTTACTTTGTATTTTGGTTGTATCAAGTAATAAGTAGCATCCTTGAGCACAATAATTGAATGGGGTTCGGTTAACTAATTAAATAAACTAATGTTTATTAAGTTTATAAGTTGTTTTAATTGTTTCTAGTCATGCATATCAATTCTTTTGAATTCGAGATTTAAATCTAATACATGGCAAAGAAAGGCGTGTTTAACTCCAAGTCATCTCCACGTAGGGTGTAAACGAGCCTAGTACTGCCAAGCTTGAGCTCGACTCGAATACTAAAACTCGAGCTCGAAACTCGACTCGAGCTGGTCGAGCTTTATACAAATCAAGTCGACTCATTATATTTCTCCATTTCATGCTCGTACTCGATGAATACTCGGCATATCAAGCTCGGCTCGACTTGATTTATAAGTAAATTAAGTAAATTTATGTATATAAAAGAGTAAAAGTGTAATTTAATCGTAGTTCATTAAGGATAGCGAGCTTCACGAGCCGAGTATTTTGTAGCTCGAACTCGACTAGAAAATATACTCGAGTAGGTCGAACTCGAGCTCGGATCGTTTAAATTGAGTCGATTTCAAGTAGTTTACGAGTCAATTTCGAATAATTTGCGAGTTTTCTTGTCTCGTTTACACCCCAACACGTATATATTTATATGACAGCAGAAAGGCATGTTCGACTTGCTTTTGTGGTGGTAGACTGGTAGTTAGTGGCGTGTACACATTTTAGTTGGTTGTGTTAAGTACTTAGTTACTATGTATTCCACTAAGTACTCGAGATGGTGAGGTTGTAATTGAATTGTGTGGTTCGAGGTGCTCTACCATATTTGATAGTGGTAATATATGTGGTCAGGTGATCTTGTTGGTAGGCTGGTTTGTAAAGGACGGTTCGACCGTTCAAGGTAAAACATGGTCATGTTGACAGGCTATTTGTAGATGGTGGCCGGTTTGAATTCGTACCATTATGGCTGTGCCAAAGAACGGCCCAAGAACGTCTAGTGGTGTGTCTTAAATGTGGTTCACAAATATAGCGAAAAACGATCATTGCATATAGCGTTTCATATCTTCGAGTTGCTTTTAAATCTCGTTATGCTTGCATTCAAAATTAACCATGCATCAACATAGAATGATCGAGCTATCGTATGTTTAGAGGAGGTCTTCCTAAAAAACAATATTCACACTTATTGAAATACTGTGTCTTAAGTGAGAAGTTTACACAACATAACATCTTATGGTCAATGGTATAAATACTACAATGATTGTAAAACTTTACAAAATGTTGTTTCATTGATTCGAATTTTGGAAATGTTTGCCAGAAATGACTTTTTCAAGCTTTGAACACTTTTTAACTTGGTCAAAAAAGTTACAGTTCACACTTATGAGTGAAAAGAATTTCTCTAAAACAATCAAATTATCGAATGTATTGGTTACAAGTGAATGCCCTAGATGATACCGCGAGTAGTAATTGCAGAGAAAAACTAATTATCTTGACATAACTAAAACCATAATTTATAAAAGATTTGTACTTAAACAGTTAATTCACGACCCATACATACAAAAAAAAAAAAAAAAAAAAATCTTGGCTTTACGGTACAACCACACTAAACTTTTACTTTTTTTTTCCTGTCTATTACTTACCCACTTATACCAACTATTTCAAAAAATAATAATAATAATAAAAAGACTTAAATTCACAAACTTTTTTCAAAGAAAAGAAAAAAAATATAAAAATAAAAATACCAATAGACCTTTACAAACAAAAACAACTGAATTGCATCTTCGTCGTTTTCACCTCAACCACATTCCACAACCAAACAATTAAGAATAGAAAATTTAGAGTGACGCCACATGAAATCGATGAAAAAATTATACTCTAAAGAGGATCTCTGGTTCCATTATTTGGTGTATCACTTAAGAACCGTATTTAAAGTTGGCAACAGTTATATATCCTTAGCTTCGCTTCTTCAAAAAATATAAGATGTATTATAAACACATAAATGATACATAAACCATTGCTAAATATGCATGAGATACCTTACCAATTTTTTGTTTATATACTACATAGTAGAAAGGGATACTTACTGTAAGATTAATATATTGTTTTCCAAGTCATTTGCAGTTGACTCTAAAAACAGAAATTTGACTGCACTAAATCTAGTTCGAAATTATATAAGGTCTTTAACTTTTAATATATTTTGCAGTACGGCCTAAAAGTCTGTTATTAGCAAGTCTTCAAACTTTCTCCACCAAAAAACAAAGAAGCTAAGATGATACCAGAAGTAATGATTTTAATTATATATCTTAAAAATCAAGCCCACGAAACATATTCGTCATAACAGGCTACATGCATATGGAAAACCTTCACATACGCGATATTATTAAGCTCGTCATTAGAAGCACTAAGCACAACCACTAAAACTGAGTTTCCTTGAAGGCTTTTATTATTCGATTACATATAGTCGAAAAGATGTTGTGTTGGGATAGAGTACTCACTGAAACATCTCAAATCCAAAAGCATCCGTATTCAAACTTGATATCAGAGATAAAAACAATCTGTAAATATGAGAGTTAATAATGTAGATTACAAAAGCAAACAAGCATGTATGGCAGTATCGTGATTACATTTTGTCTTAATACAAGAAAAGTATAGGTTTTAATCCCACAGGTACTTGTCAGCAGGCCCTTGAATAATTGAAATAACCCTAACCCTAACCCTAATATCATTTACCAGCCACCACAACTTTCTCTCTTCATTTCACAATGTGTTTTTCTTCTCCCTTGTTACAAACGAAAAGCACCTTTGTATTTCTTATTTAAATCGAATCCACAGACACCCTTTTTCTTATTCCTACAAGCACGAAAACCTATGAATTATGGTTAAAGATCGATGAAAGGTGTGTTGTGGGCTTCAAACCAGGTAGGTGTGTCTCAAAGTAAGTTTTAATTTGGTTTGTCCGATCAATGAAGGGTTTAATGATCTTTGATATCAAGTTTCTGTTATGATACTAAACTAAACCCGAGATCTTGTTCTTTTTTTATTTTTTATTTTATTTTATTTATTTATTTATTTATTTTGTTCTTCGAATCATTCTTTCTTCTTTCCGTTTAAGATCTTGAGAGTTGTTGGTTGTTGTTCTTTGTTGGAGTTGGAATTGGTTTTTCTTGTTTCTTGTTTCTTATTACCATCATTGGTGTTGTTTGTTTTATTTTATTTTATTTTTCGTTTAAGATCTGTACATAATTAAAGAGGTTGTTGGTTGTTCTTGTTGGTGAAAGGGACAAATTTGGCCTGGGAAGGTTGCTGGACTGTGGAGATGAAAGATGTATTTTATACTTTTTATCACTAATAATCTCTGTTGTAAAAATCGGTCCAGGCCGTCGATTAATCCTCGCATAATCGCTGACTGCTCTCTAAGCGCCTTGATTTATCATAATCGGCCTATTTAATCGGTTTGGTCAAAGATCGCTTAAAAATCAGTCAACAAACCGATTAATCGGATAAAATCGGTTTAATCGGACAAAATCGCTTAAAAATCGGTCAACAAAATTGCTTAAAAATCAGACAAAATCGCTTAAAAATGGGTCAACAAAACGATTAATCGGACAAAATCGGTCAAAGATCGCTTAAAAACGGTCAACAAACCGAATAATATCTATGTTTGACTTTAAACTTTGAAGACGTATGTATTATGTTTATATTTGAACTTTGATGCTCTATGCTTATTTGATATATATAATATAATATAATATCTAACATTACAATTTTGTGTATAAAAATTCCAATCTGATTAATCCCTGATTAATTCCCGCCTAACTGATTAATCGCTAGGCCCTACCCGACCTTCAGCGCCTAGCGATTTTTACAATCTTGCTAATAATATTAAGAAAAAACATCAATTCATATGTATTTTTATTAGACGCGTATTGAGCAGTGGGTGGAGTCGTGCACTCGCACAATTAAGCGTAACCAAAAGTGGAAGGAGGGTGTTAGTTGGAGTTGACAATATTTTGGACCTAATTTGATTTTTTTACTATTTCTAACATTAGCTCAATATTTAATTGGGGAAAAAGATGGGCAACTTGTTATTTAATGGTTCTATCAATTTTATTTTAGTCGTTTTCATCCCTATATTTGGATGGAGCTTTTGGAATAAAAAACCGCTTGCACTTTCTTCACTTTTATCCCTTTTCTTTTACTTTCGGTGTTCAAAAAATTCTTAAAAATGTAGTTTTTTTTTTCTTTTTCTTTTTTTCTTTTTACTCACTTATCACCCTGTTCCATCATTTATCCAAATTTGAGAGCTCAATGTTAATCTTGCATCGTAAGGTCATTTATCTTAATATATAACATCGCACATATGGGGATACAGTGAATAATGGGAAATGGAATTGGCCAAATAACTGGTTTCATATGTTTCCTTGCATTACAGGGTTAGATGACCCAATAATTGATCCTATCAAGAATGACATAGTGGTTTCGAGACTTGTTATTAGTAAGGAAATGAACTTCTATCTGAAAATGGCTAGTGGTGATTTGAGAGATAATGCCATAATAATACAATGGTGGAAACTGTGTTCATACACTCGATGCATTCCCAAACTGTTAGTTTTATAGATATAAATTAGTAGACGTGAGTTATAATCGAACTCGAAACTACGGGATTGCACACTTTACGTATGAGAATTTAAAGTTAATAATTAAATATAAACGTTATATTTATTTATTTATTAAACGAAATAACTAACGAACGTTAAGTAATTAATGTAATGGACTAACGGGCGTTAAAGGTATTTGGAAAAGGACTAGATTGCAATGTTTGGAAGTTTCCGGAATCCCTTGGGGATACCCTTAACCGATCGGCCAAAGGAAAAAGGAAACAAGACCAACTTGTTCACCAAGTTTGCTTGGGTATATATACAAGGCTAGGGGTCTTGTTTTTGCATCTCTTGTATTCATTAGCTTAACCCTAAAATTATTTTTGTGTGTGTTCTCATGCTACAAACCGATCGGCCACCCCTTGGTGTCGATCCAAACCTTTTCCACAAAACAAAGTTATTTGTTTGATAAAAACTAGCATTACTTTAATTCGGTTTAGTACGTGTGTACAAAAACGTGGTAATAATACACTATTGTTATTATCTTGGATTGAATTACAAAACGGTAAGGGGTAATTCACATAATCCTAATTAAATCAAATTAGGGTTCATACATTGCTAGTTTGTGAATTTGATTCTTGTTCGGCTAGAATCAAGAAAAGGTACGCATATTCTTTTATGTTAATTAATTGTTCATTAATAAATCCTATATGCTTCCGCTTGAATACTTTGATGTTTGTGATTATTTATTTGAATGTCTTGATATCTAATTTCAACAGTGGCATCACGATTCATTGGTTTTTAATGAGTAATTATTACATAAACGCGTAATAAAACAAATACTTGTATGTTGTTTGATATGTTAATCTAGGGTTTATGTTTAATTTATTGTTTGGTCGGTTTTTTTTTAAAGAATTGGGGCGTACCCTTATTTTTTTTGTCGACACATGTATACATTTTTTTAGGGTTTTGAAAATTGTTTGCTAACCTTATTAAAACATATAATTAATATATTGGTTACGTGATTAATTCATGAATAATTTGTTTTGTGTCATGGAATTTTTATATGCGATCTTGTGACTTATTTGTATAATTGTTATGATATCCATGATAATACATGCATGTTTGTCATGGATAAGTTGCTTTGATAATTGTTTAATTGTCGAGACATATTTAATTACGATAAATCTTGAATTGGGGAAGACTCCAATTATGTAAATTAATGAATCAATTATGTGCAATTTGGTATATTATTAATTATGGGTTTACGCAATCGATTATTCGATGTATGTGGCTCACTCTCAATTGAGAGAGTGAAAGCCCTAATTAATATATACATTAATTTAACCTAGAAATTGATTATTAATAGGGTTTTATCGAATAAGTTGCATGTGGCTACTTATTTACACGTATAAATTGTTTATTATGTGCGCATTGTTTTTTAGTAGTTTATTTTTTATTTGTTACTTGTTTGTTTATTATGTTAGACAGTTTTAAGCAAAGGGTAATTTTGAATAGAAAAATAATACGGACTAAACAATGGCGAAATTTGATTTGTTTTAGAAGAGTTAAGTTTTCAATAGTTTAATTGATTGGTGACTTTGGTACAAATGGTCTAAACGGCTCACCCACTAGAATGAACTATAAAGAGGTTAATAAAGAAGTGCGCACAGTCACACTGAAAGGATGTCTAAGGTTATGCTTTGCGCTTACCTGGTCCTCTGCCCCCTGTAAGTTCAAATGGAGCTACTTAGTAAGCCATAAAATGTGCAAACTCATCTTAAGGGCGAATTAGTTTTAATTCCATGCGCCACTTCGGTGGTAATTACCCGAAACACTAAGTGTTTACACTTATGCAAAAGTACGGTATAATGGACGATAATTAACACTAAATTCCTTGATTGGTGAACCCAATACCTCAATCAAAACTTTGATAATTTGATCTTTATGAATTGGTAATAAAAAGTTTTTTATTAAATTTATGCTACAAGATGAATGCATGACATCTTTGTACATATTTGATTTGACCACATAAAATCAAAACTAGTGCCCTTTTAAATTAAGTTATATGCCATCTAATTAAAATGAACACTTGAAGTTGCAATTTATGTCATGAGAGTACTTGGCTAGATTGTGATGAAGAGGTAAATCTCTATGTAAAGTGAGACCTTACATGGACATATTTGCAGTTCTTTAAGTTAGACACTTAAGTTGAGTAGGAAGTGAGACTTGGACTCAATGGCATAAGATGGGATGAAACATGTTTATATTTGCAATAGCGTTGAAAAATATAAATCCCATAATGATCTAGGAGTTGGAAATTATTTGCCAATTAATGTTCGATAGATTACCTTATTATATGTGTTCGTTGCTAGCAGATCAACTGATGTAATGAACCTATGATAAATTGGATCATAGTTTTTCGAGAAAATTATATGGTTATATGTTTATATTACCGTTGGGTATATTTATTTTCTTGAAAAGTTGTATTATCGAAAATACTAATACTTGAACTTTTTTCTGTAGAAATGGCTCAAAATAACGATAACACTAACACTGCACTAAGTTATGCGTTCAAAAGCTTTTTTGATCGAGAAAAGTTGACTGGCTCTAAGAATTTCAATGATTGGCACCGCTCTTTGAGAATTGTCTGTAGAGTTGCTGACAGGTTGAAATATCTTTATGAACCTTACCCTGAACAACCAACTGGTCTTGATGCTACTCAAGCTCAAAAGGACGCTTAGCAACTTGAGTATAAGCGTCATAATGATGTGGCTTGTCTTATGTTGGGAACAATGGAATCTGCTCTTCAAAAGCAGTTCGAACATTATTTCCCATATAATATGCTCAATGAACTTTGAACTATGTTTGAGAAGCCAGCTGCCGTCGAGATTTATGACTTGACCGACGCGTTACACAGCTGTAGGCAAGGTGAGGGTAAACCCGTGAGTGCTCATGTACTGGAAATGAAAGGTTACATGGACCAGCTAAAAGCACTTGGCAAAACTTATGATGATGACATGGCTGTGAATCTGATTAATAGATCCCTTAACAAGGATTTTAATGGTTTTGTCAGAAATTTCAATATGCACTGCTTGGGGAAGACAGTTACTGACCTACACGCATTGCTAATTGACTATGAGAAAGGGTTGCGTCAAAAGGTTCCTACTGCCCAGGTACTTGCTATTCAGGGTGGAAGGATTAATAAGCCAAAACCGCAGCGTGCGAACAACAAGAAAAGGAAGGGTAAGGGAAAGGTTGACAAAGGCAAACAAGTGATGGCCTATCAACCACAACCTAAGAAGAACCCTACTCCTAGGAAGGAAAATCCTAAAAAGGATCAAGCATGCCACCACTGTAAGAGCGTTGGGCATTGGAAGAGAAACTGTGCTCTCTATCTTGATGAATTGCGGGCAAATAAGATGAAGTACGAAGGGTCCTTGGGCGCCGGTTCTTCTGGTAATTTATTTGTCATTGAATTATTTACTCTAAATCATAAAAATTCCTGGGTATATGATACGGGCTGTGGTATTCACATTTGTAATACACTGCAGGGGTTTAGAGTGGAAAGGAAGCTTGCCTATGGGGAGCAATATCTGCACGTGGGAAATGGCGCACATGCAGCTGTTGAAGCCATAGGAACGTTTAGTTTAGTATTGCCTTCGGGCTTAGTACTGTTATTGAACAATTGTCATTATGCACCTTCTATAATTAGAGGTGTTGTTTCCTTTTTCAGTTTTGTTGGATGATGGTTTTACTCATACTATTTCACGTAATGGAATTGATGTTTCTTTAAATGGTGTTTTTTATTTTAAAGCAATTACTGTGAATGGTGTGTTTGAAATTGATGTGATTGGAAATGAATCTAACAATAATAATAATTTGATGTTTAGCATTAACAGAAAGATAAAGTTAGACTTGAATTCTTCTTATCTTTGGCATTGTAGACTTGCTCAACAAGAAGGGCTTTTGCAAAATATCAATGATGAATCATTTGATAAATGTGAGTCATGCATATCTGGGAAGATGACTAAGAAACCTTTTCATAGCAATATGGAGAGGGCTTCTGATCTACTTGGTCTTATTCATACTGATGTGTGTGGACCACTTAGACATGTGTCAAAGAGAGGTGCTAGCTACTTCTTAACATTTACTGATGATTTCAGCCGGTATGGTTATGTTTATTTACTTAAGCATAAACATGAGGTGTTTGAAACATTTAAGGTTTTCAAAGCTGAAGTAGAACTGCAATTGGGAAAGAAGATTAAAGCTCTTCGATCCGATAGAGGAGGCGAGTATCTAAGCCAAGAGTTTAAAGATTACTTAGCTGAGAATGGAATTGTCCAGAATCTCACTTCTCCATATACTTCACAACAAAATAGTGTATCTGAGAGAAGAAATCGTACATTGTTGGACATGATACGATCTATGTTTAATCTTACTACTCTACATTTATCCTTTTGGGATTATGTTTTGGAATCAGCTGTTCGCATTCTAAATATGGTTCCCACAAAAAAGGTTGATAAGACACCATATGAAATATGGCATGGTAAAGCTCCTAACCTGTATTATTTAAAGGTCTGGGGTTGCGAGGCGTATGTTAAACGTGACTCAGCAGATAAATTCCAACAAAGATCTGTAAAGTGTATCTTCGTAGGATACCCTAAGGAAACTATGGGTTACTACTTTTACTATCCAACTGAAAATAAAGTAATTGTTGCTAGGTATGGAGATTTTCTTGAAAGAGATCTCGTATCTCAAGAATTCAGTGGTAGAGTTTATGATCTGGAAGATGATCAAGAAGATGCATTACCTTCTGAAAACACTAACGTACTTCCGGTAGAACCTGATAGTCTGGGTCCTCCACCAGAAGTTGAAGTGATTCCCGTTCGTAGATCCGTAAGGACTACGCGTGCACCTGAACGTCTATGTCTTAACGTAGAGGTTGAGGAAACTATGTTAGAAGATCTTGGAGAGCCTACTAGTTATAAAGTTGCCATGGCAAGTCCTGATAAGGATAAATGGCAAGTTGCAATGAATGGAGAAATGCAATCCATGAGAGAAAATGAAGTCTGGGTAGAGGTTGATTTACCTCCAAACGCCAAGGTGGTTGGAAGTAAGTGGCTCTATAAGATTAAGACTGACATGGATGGCAATGTACACGTCTATAAAGCTCGTCTAGTTGCGCAAGGTTTTACTCAAACTTATGGCATTGATTACGAGGAGACCTTTTCTCCTGTAGCGGAAATTAGAGCTATTAGAATTCTCATAGCTATAGCAGCATACTATGACTATGAGATATGGCAAATGGATGTCAAAACCGCCTTCTTAAATTGTCGCTTAGATGAAGACATCTATATGAAGCAACCTGAGGGGTTCGTGAATCCACAATTTCCAAACCGTGTATGCAAACTTCAAAGGTCCATTTATGGATTGAAGCAAGCATCAAAACAATGGAATAAAAGATTTGATGAAGAAATCAAAAGGTATGGATTTATTCAAAATCTTGATGAGCCATGTGTATATCACAAAGTTAGTGGGAGTGATGTAATTTTCCTAATTCTTTATGTCGATGACATATTAATTATGGGAAAAGACATTCCGAGTTTGCAAAATGTTAAGGCATATCTTGGGAAGTGTTTTTCCATGAAAGATTTTGGAGAAGCTTCATACATTCTGGGAATCAAGATCTACCGAGATAGGTCAAAGCGGTTAATTGGTTTAAGTCAAAGCGCTTACATTGATAAAATATTGAAGAGATTCAATATGCAAAATTCCAAGAAAGGATATTTGCCGATGGAAGTAAAGCATGGCTTATGTAGCGATATGTGTGCTTCAACACCTGCTGAGGTGGCACGCATGCAGAAAGTTCCTTATGCTTCGGCTGTAGGATCTATTATGTATGCTGTGAGATGCACAAGGCCAGATGTGGCATTCATTCAAAACATGACCAGTCGATATCAACAGAATTCGGGTGAACTTCACTGGATTGCTGTTAAACATATTCTGAAGTATCTCAGGAATACGAAAGATATGTTTTTAGTGTATGGAGGAAATCCAGACACAGAACTTGGTGTTACAGGTTATTGTGATGCGTCCTGGCAGTGTGATAAAGATGATACGAAGTCTCAGACGGGTTATGTCTTTGTCATCAATGGAGGAGCAGTTGACTGGAAGAGCAAGAAGCAGAGTACGATTGCGATGTCTGCGAAAGAAGCCGAATACATAGCTGCTTCGGAAGCTGCAATGGAGGCTGTTTGGATTAGGAAATTCATTTCAAGGCTTGGTGTTATGCCTTCAATTGAATCACATATTGATATGTATTGTGACAATTCTGCTGCAATCATATTTGCCAATGAACCTGGAGTCATGAAGGGCACCAGACATTTTATACGGAAGTATCACTGTGTTCGGGAACAAGTCCGTGAAGGTGAAATAAATCTACTAAAAGTTCACACAGATGATAACTTAGCTGATCCATTCACTAAGGCTTTAGCTAAAGACAAGCTTATTGGACTTGCCAATGGAATTGGACTTCGTTTAGCTAATAGTTTCATGCATAACTGTGATTAGTATTTGGATAAAGGATATTGTAAAACATTTATTATTTTAATGAAATAAAGTTTGGATTATATTTATTTTCATTTATAATATTGTTGTCCTATATTTGCATGTTTAATCCGTGAATAACTAAGTTATTCTAAATGTCCGTTGTCGATTAATGATATGGGAGTATCATTAAATTAAGACAAATCTGAGAGATGTGGTAGAATATACTTGAAAGTATATTGATGAGAATGCATATCAATTTCAGATGATATTCAATGAATTGAATATATGACGTATCCCAACTACATAATTTACTTTGTGGATATTGTTATAAGTAAATTATGAATAGTTATCCTCAGACTTGAGATACCAGATAAGTGTCATGAATGTAGTGCATTTCTGTGAAGCAACTTAACGCTATACGTAATTGGTAGTCATAAGGGTTGTTTTCAGAAATGTTACAAAGTTTGTGGGTTATTCTTGTAGTCAAGATAGAATTTGTTCCTTCAAATTTATTTGGAGTTTAATACTGTTGGGCCCCTCGTAGGGTTGACAAGATGTTTGTGCGGCCGCACCCAAATCTCCCCTAAATATGTTTAGATGATTCGGTAATCTTGGTCAATCACTTACAACGAGAAACAGAATAATTTTATAAAGAATGACTTAATTCCATATCTTTATTTAACGTGTTATTAGAAGCAAAAGGATAATAATAATGAGAAATCATTAAAAGGTTTTTCAAGAGCCTTACTCGAGTTGTACTAGAGGCATCGAAGTGTTGCTAGACGCTAACCGATGTGATCACTCTATTAAGTTATATCCAAGTGGGAGCTGTTAGTTTTATGGATATAAATTAGTAGACGTGAGTTGGGATCGAACTCGAGACTACGGGATTGCACACTTTACGTATGAGAATTTAAAGTTAATAATTAAATATAAACGTTATATTTATTTATTTATTAAACGAAATAACTAACGAACGTTAAGTAATTAATGTAATGGACTAACGGGCGTTAAAGGTATTTGGAAAAGGACTAGATTGCAAAGTTTGGAAGTTTCCGGAATCCCTTGGGGATACCCTTAATCGATCGGCCAAAGGAAAAAGGAAACAAAGACCAAGTTGTTCACCAAGTTTGCTTGGGTATATATACAAGGCTAGGGGTCTTGTTTTTGCATCTCTTGTATTCATTAGTTAAACCCTAAAATTGTTTTTGTGTGTGTTTTCAAGCTACAAACCGATCGGCCACCCCTTGGTGTCGATCCAAACCTTTTCCACAAAACAAAGTTATTTGTTTGATAAAAACTAGCATTACTTTAATTCGGTTTAGTACGTGTGTACAAGAACGTGGTAATAACACACTATTGTTATTATCTTGGATTGAATTACAAAACGGTAAGGGGTAATTCACATAATCCTAATTAAATCAAATTAGGGTTCATACATTGCTAGTTTGTGAATTTGATTCTTGTTCGGCTAGAATCAAGAAAAGGTACGCATATTTTTTTATGTTAATTAACTGTTCATTAATAAATCCTATATGCTTCCGCTTGAATACTTTGATGTTTGTGATTATTTATTTGAATGTATTGATATCTAATTCCAACACAAACACTCTTTTATACTTTTGTTGGCTATTCAAGAGGCGCTAAATACTTAGGACAATAAATGGGGAATTTGTGCACCCAACATGTGTCCCCTATGTTTGAATCATGGAAGATCAGGATCACTAGTTCTTTAACTGCCAATATTCTTTGGAAATTTGGAAGAAAGCTCAGGTAATGATAGAGTTGAGAAATACCTCTTCTAGATGGTGCGAGACTACCCTGATCTTTCAAATGTTTTTAGAACTTCAGTTGGTAGTGTTTGGTTGAATCTTTATTTGATCTTAATATCAGAATGATTCCCTCTTGTGATAGGAATTTGATGCTAAATGTGAGGTTGTAGCTGCATTAGAGGAAACTCAATTTCGATGGTTGTGCTTAGTGCTTCTAATGACGGGCTTAATAATATCACTAATGTGATGGTGGTTTTTTTTTTTTTTTTTTTTTTTTTTTTTTTTTTTGAACGACATATGTGAGGGTTGATACCGAGAACTTCCATATGCATGTAGCTTCGTGGGCTTGATTTTTAAAATACAGTAAAACCTCCATAAATTAATACTCGATAAATTAATAACCTCGATAAAATTAATAATTTGTCCGGTCCCAACTTGGGACCAGTATAAATTTGGACCCCAATCGATAAAATAATAAGATAATAATTTTTTTAAAACCACAATGTATATATATTAGTCACAATTAAACTATAAATTAATAATTACTAAACATTTCATATATATATATATATATATATATATATATATATATATATATATATATATATGTTTGAGTGTGTGTGATACACTTCAAAATTATAAGATTGTTTAGTAAAAAATGAATCTACAATCACTTGTTTTTTGTTAAACTTCAAATGTAAACCGAGTTTATCTTAAAATCTTCTTATTGCACTAAAGAGTTGGTACGTTGTCTTCTCGTATTGCAACAGAAACTGTTAATTTATTTTCATAAAGTGTGAATATGAATTTATAAATTGTTGATTGGAACCTGTTTTCAAATTTATTTTTCATCTCTAACGACTATGCCTTATAACTAGAATATAAGATTTGAAAATTTAAACGCGATACGTAAGACCTCCTTAAATTAATAAATTATTAATTTATCGATATAATAATATCTCGTTAATTTAATAAAATATTCTGGTACTAACACTATTAATTTATAGAGATTTTACTGTAGTTACAATCATTACTTTTGGTATCATTTCTTTGTTTTTTGATGGAGAAAGTTCGAAGTACTTGCTAATAACAGACTTTTAGGCTGTACTGCATGTTAAAAGTTAAAGACCTCATATACTGTAGTTTCGAACTAGATTCAGTGCAGTCAAATTTCTATTCTTAGAGTCAACTGCAAAAGACCCGGTTGGAAAAAAACATATTAATCTACAATAAATATTCTTTCTACTATTAAGAAAAAAACATTTTTGTTCTTTAACCAATGTCGGATACGAGGATAAAATGGTTTTGTAACAAGAAAAAATTGGTATGGTATTTCATGCATTATTAGCAATGATTTTTACATTTTATTCGTTTCAAAATAAGTGTCCGGTCTTTCTTTTATAACTTTAACATTAAATATTTTTATTATATAGTAATACTCAAGGTTACAAAAATCACGAATAGGTAGTAGGACGGTCGACCCCCCTGTAGCTTGTAATCGGTTTAGGCAAGATTAATCAATGATTAATCAAAATGTTATTTCGGGCATGTTTTGAGTATTTCCAGCGAGTTTTGAGTATTTTTAACAAGATTTTCCTTAAAAAAAATATCTTGTATTAGATATAAATAGCGAGAAAAAGTGATTAAAGTAGTTTGCAACGAGTTTTAAGTATTTCCAGCAAAATTGAAAGTTTTCAGCAAGTTTGACCACCGCTATTTGACCGATTTACATAAATCGAAAGGTTTGTGGCCCAATAGTGCCTAGGCGGCGATTAATCATCTTTTGGTCCTTGTTATGCAACACTGATAATACTTATTAAAACTATACAATAAAAATACATTTAGAATCCGATCTATTCATATGTTTTGCATCAAGTATTATATAACACAAAAAAAAAATAGTTAAGATTAAAGTTGAGAAAAAAATTAAAAAGTCAACTGAACACTTATTTTGGGACGGACAAAATATCATTTATGTGTTTATAAGACATCTTTTATTTTTTTGGAAGAATAAAAGCTACTCAGGATAACTGTTGCCAACTTTAAATACGGTTGTTAAGTGATACAACAAATAATGGAACCACAGATCCTCTATAGAGTATAAATTTTTTTTCATCAATTTCATGTGGCTTCACTCTAAAACCTTTTGTTCTTCTGGTTTGTTTGGTTGTGGACTGTGGTTGAGGTGAAAATCGACTAAGATGCAATTATGTTGTTTTTGTTTGTTACGGTCTATTGGTATGTGAGTGGCTTACCAAAAATTTGTGAAATAGTTGGTATAATTGTGTAATTAGTTGCCAGGAAAAAAGAAGTAAAAGTTTAGTGGGTTCACTACAATAAAAGAGTAACATATACTCATACTTATTAGAGCATGTTGTCACATTTTAAAGTGTGAAGAATCAAAAAGTTCACACTATTATGTGTGTAAACAAAAAAGTTTAGTGAGGTTTATACTAAACTTAAGAATCAAAAAGTTTAGTGGGGTTCACACTAAACTTTTATGAATATTTTTCGCACTTTTAAGTGTGAGGGTTTTAAAATATTTTTTCACACTTTTAAGTGTGATGATTTTGACTTTGAAATAATTATTCGCACTTTTAAGTGTGAGATCGAAATTCTTCACACTTTTTAAGTGTGAATATATCTTTAAAAAGTTCACGGTTCATAAAGTGCGAAAAATAAAGTGTGTACAAATGACAAATATGTTGAAGTGGTTATACCGTAAAGCCAAGATAAATTTTGGGTATTCTCGGCAAGATTTTCTTTAAAATTTTATTTTGTAATAGATATAAACAGTGATAATAAGTGATTAAACTAGTTTACGACATATATTATGAGATATTATGTGTAAAATAGTTGATGTAATTGTGTAATTAATTGTCCAAAAAAAAGAAATAAATGTTAAGTGGGGTTATACCGTAAAGCTAAGATAAATTTTGTGTATGTATGGGTCGTGAATTAACCGTTTAAGTTCAAATCTTTTTATAAATTATGGTTTTAGATATGTCAAGATAATTAATTTTATTTGTTTAGGTTAATTCTCTGTAATATTTATCAATCACCAACCAAATAAGTACAGAGATGAAAGTCGATCATATGTCAAACTGGGCTACAAGCCTATACATAGAAAATACTTCATCCGTTTTAAAATTATTGTCAGTAGACAAAAATCACATAGTTTAGTAAAAACAAGGTCATTTTAATTTTCAAGTTTAGGTTAATTCCCTGTAATATTTATCAATCACCAACCAAATAAGTACATAGATGAAAGTCATATGTCAAACTGGGCTACAAGCCTATACATAGAAAATACTCCATCCGCTTTAAAATTATTGTCAGTATACAAAAATCACATAGTTTAGTAAAAACAGGGCCATTTTAATTTTCAACCACTCAAATGGAATATTTTCTCACTAAATTATCTAGTTTTTACTTAAAAATAAAAGTAGACAATTATTTTGAGATACCGAAATGAAAATTGGACTACAATTTTGAGACCGATGGAGTAATAAACTGGGCCTAATATGCTAAGCTAATAATACCCAACAATTTGAGCGAGAGGTCTTCGAACGTTTAAACTGGGGTGCAAATCAAGAAACAAAGCAACCAGGAGGCCCTTAGTAAAAATATCGCATACTGAAAAAACAAAGGCACATGAAGGGCACAAATTTGTCCCGAAGCAACAAACAGACATAGTGAATATCAATCTCGATGTGTTTTGTACGTTAATGTTGAACCGGATTCGTAGACATATAAACAACACTAACATTATCATAATAAACAAAAGTTGCAGTAAACAAAATGGCATGTAGCTCACGTAACAAGTTGTGGATCCAAGCTGTCTCAGCAACCACATTGGCAACACCCAGATAATCTAGCTCAGCACTAGAGCGAGACAAGGTAACCTGTCGCTTAGCAAACTACGATAAAAAATTATCACCAAGAACACACAATACCCGAAAGTTGACCGTCGAGTGATAGGGCAACCAGCCAATCAGTATCAGTATAGACAGTAAGCTGAGTAGTAGGCGAGACAAAAAGTTGAAGACCATGATCGATAGTGCCACAAATATAGCGCAAAATATGCTTTAAAACAGTAAAGTGTGGATCAGGAGGGTCATGCATATAAGACAAATCCGGTCGCGTAAAAGTGAGATACTGAAGAACACGTGCAAGGCTATGATATAAAGTAGGGTCACTGACAGCTACACCATTGGGACCAAGCTTAGACGCAGTGTCAACAGGAGTCCTCCAACGGTTACAGTTCTGCATATGGGCATGCTCAAGGATTTTCTCTCCAAAATTTTGATTGTGACAAAACATGCCAGAAGCCGATCTCTGAGCAGAAATACAAAGGAAATAGTTGAGAGACCCAATATCAGTCATAGCAAACTCACTATGAATAAGTGCAATAATACACTGTAAAGGAGCTGCAGAAAAGGCTGTAAGAATAATATCATCCACATATAACAAAAGATATGCAACTTCCAAATCATGTTGAAAGACAAATAAAGACGTGTCGGTTTTGCTGTGCTGAAAACTGATCCGTGTAGCAAAGCTAGTAAAACACTGAAACCATGCATAAGGGTTTTGTTTAAACCCATATAACGAACTCTGAAAATGACAAACATAATTAGAGTGATTAAAATCAAATAACCCAGGAGGCTAATGCATATATATATGATCTCAGATAAGTGACCAAGAAAGGCAATTTTCACGTCAAGCTGATGAATAGGCCAATCCCAAGACACATCAAGACTTAAAACAGTCTGTATAGTATCCGGCTTACCAACCGGGCTAAAAGTCTAATAACAATCAATCCCATGTTGCTGACTACGACCATTAGCAACAAGTCGAGCTTTGTACCAACTTAAATTGCCATCTTCTTGAAAATTATGCCTGAAAAGCTACACAGAACGAATAACATTCATATAAAGCATTATATTCATCTAACATAGCCTTTTTTCAGTTTTGGTCACGAAGAGCATGCATGTGAGAGCGAGAAAGTCAGGACATGGTAGTGACATGACAATTCATACGTTCAAGGGGCTTAGAAATGTCGGCTTTAGCACGAGTGACCATAGGTGTTGGTGTCGGGTACATTAGGCTAAGATCAAGATGAATTCTAACAGCTTTTGGCTAGCTCCAAGAACAAGTACACTTTGAATATTTTGCAGTTAAGCCCTCAACTTTGCAATTGTGACACTTCTTCCTTTTTATTTTATTATTATTATTATTATTATTATTATTATTATTATTATTATTATTATTATTATTATTATTATTATTATTATTATTATTATTATTATTATTATTATTTTTTAAATAAAACATCACTTCATTAGAGAATCAAAGGAAATTACAAGAAATTAGTGGGGAGCCGAGAAACTAACTGGGCCCCCACTCCTCTAGCAATGACAAAACAAACCCTACTAAAAATATAGTTAGCACCACGCGCGCCAATATCTTGAATGACCGAAAACTTTCGGATTCGATTCAGCAAGGTCACCGCCTCCTTTTCGAGTTCACCAAAAGAAGAGAAAGAGAAGGGGATGAACCTATATCCAATATCAGCGCATTTGGTTTCGTACTTGACACGTTTACGCTGTGCAGCTTCAATCACGGCACGCCCTGCCAGAAAATCAGTCATACCAGTTTGCGTCAGGGGCGATGACCCAGTAAGATCAACACACACATCAAGGCCTCTCTCCCACGAGTAAAGTAACAAACCAGTTGGGCGTAGTTGTTTGTCCCTCTCTCCGCAGAGCCCGATATCAACTTTTTTACGAGCCGAAACCCCCACCCGGGAGCAGATATCAGCGAGAGTATCACGCACCACATTATGTCGATGTTTAATACCAATAATACCTGCGCATGATACAACATGATCCCCATAGATATCACCCGTAAAAACCTTGGAACAAGCAGAGCACGACATCTGAGTGGAGAAAAGGGGGACACCTAGACGATAGCATAAAACACACCGGTAAGTTTTAGCATTCATAGTCTGCCCCAGCCCAGCTATCGGGACTACTCTAAGCCAGTCTGAAGTATGGTCTTCCATTTGCGATCTCCATAGGGCCATCTGTCTAGCAGATAAGCAGAAGGTGGATTCAGCCTCTTTTGTGACACGTGTGAAATATGAATCTGCCAATTTCTTTATGAGTTTGGAGGCAGCAATTTCACAAGAGCTACCCAAAAGGTCGGTTTCCATTATTATTATTATTTATGACGTATAGTCTATATTCGGGTCACGAACCCGACTAAAATCCAACACTAATTTAGCCCGGTACGAACTGGGCTATGTTGATTAAATGTTGTGGGCTCACGAAGGCCCAAACCCAAACCTATTCATGGAATAGATGTCCGATATCTTCTAAATAAGGAGATTATCATTCCCAACCGATTTAGGCGGGATACGCCGAAGGTTGGGGAGCACGGAACCAACAAGGATTCCGTGTGTATATAAAGGGAATCTCATCCCTCGTTTAAGGTACGATCTACGAACATTAAACCCTAAAACCGATTACTTACTCTCACGCCGGAGGATAATCGTGGGAGACAATCCCACGGTAAGCCTAACGGTGTTTTCTGTCTTTAGTGCGCAAGTATCAAGCAATGATTCTCAATTGGTACGAGAGCCGGAGCCCCAAACAAGGAACGCCCAACTTTTGTATCATCAAGTGGCGCCATCCGTGGGACCATACACTAAGAACCAAGACTAGAATGACGAAGCATAGAAATCAGCGATCGCAGTCAGACCTTGTGGGAAAGAAGTCGCAAAGCGGACTAACTCCTAAGCAGACCTCTGGGACAACCAGCACTGCTAAAAACAAGGGATCAGGCCAAGACTTGGTCTTCCCTCTGGTGGAACTGCGCTCGGGAACAACCCAAGCCACTACAACCACCACGAGTGGAGTAGATCCACTGCGCACCGTCCTTACTACTCCCTTTCAATCGGTGCTAGAAACTGACCTGACAAAGGCACCAGATGCACCTGACCGAAATAAGGGTGTAATGATAGAAACAAACACACTCGCTCTTGAGGGGGTCGCACCAGAGCTAGCACCCGAAGATCTCGTATCCCAAAACTACGAAACATTAACTGCCCTCATGCAAGAGGAAGAGAAAAAGAGATCAGGTCGGAACTTGAAAGCCCGACTCAATTTCGATTCTGAATACGAGACTTCCCCACTGCGCCGTCAGAAAGAGAAGCGCGGGAGAGACAACCGCCGACCCCCAGTATTCAACAGAATCGGGAGGAGAATCGAGGATGATGAAACATCTCACTCGCATCATCTGAGTGAGAGTGATGAAGATGAAAAGCGTACCAATGTCCACACCAGACTTGGTAGCCGCAGAATCCAAGACAGACTAGGACGACGCTATTCCCCAAGTGAAAGTCCTCCGAGTACAAACTCAGAGGACAGTCGGCGCAAGCGCCGAAAGAGGGAAAATTCGTCCTCTGAAAATTCCTCGGACAACGAGGATAGCGAAACTAGACACTGGAAGTCCAGAAACAGATATAATGACCAGGAGGATGAAGATATATCCCTCCCTTGGCGCCGTCAAAAGGTGGATGCGTTTACTCGGCGCATCAGTGACTTCTCAAAAAGCAAAAGAAGGCGCATGCCTGCCAACGTAAAGACCTATGATGGAACAGGTGACCCTGATGATCACCTCAAAATTTTTGAATCAGCCGCGACAATTGAAAACTGGCCACAGCCTGTGTGGTGCCACATGTTCAACTCAACACTAGTGGGAAACGCGCGGAACTGGTTCAGCAAGCTTCCACGCAGAAGCATCAATGGCTTTGAGGAATTGAGAAAGGCGTTTCGCCTAAACTTTACTCAGAGGAAGAAGTGCGCTAAAAATCATGTCGAACTCGCCAGGGTAAAGCAGCGCCAAGGAGAATCTACAAGCGCATTCATGGAACGCTTCAAAGATGAATGCATGCAAGTTAAAGCATGCCCTGAAGTATTGAAGATCTTTGGTTTCATGAACGGGATTAATAATCCAGAACTCATCAAGAGGTTGAATGACAAGATTCCTGAAACCTTTGATGAACTCATGAAACGCTCTCGGTCCTTCGTCCAGGGAGAAGCCGCCGCGGCGGATAGCAAAAGGAACTACTCGAACTACCGGTCACAGGAACAACCTGGGAGACAATCCAACGACTGAGGTAGTAACCGTAATAGGAGCTATTGCAGCCAGGGGAGCGGGAGGGATAATGACAGATACACCCCGCTGATCAAGACCCCAAAGGAAATACTCGCAACAGAAGGTGCGAATTTTCCAAGACCGCCGCAGATGCGCACTCCAGAGGATCGGCGCACTGGGAATGGATACTGTGATTACCATGCACAGAAGGGCCATACCACTAACGAATGTGTCCAACTGCGCCAGCTCATCGACAAGATGGTTAAAGAGGGTAGATTGGACCACTTGGTCAAAAACATTAAAGAGGGAAAGGATAGACAAAAGAGTGGAAACAAGAAGGAGACACCCAAAGGCAAGGCTGACACGATCTACATGATACAATCATGGCAGCGGATCACTAGACAGAAGGTCAGCCAGGAGTTTTCCCGAAGAAGCGAAATCTCTTTCCCTACTCTAACTGCGGACAACGCAGTAGTAGAGTCACTCACCATTGAGATCAGTGCGGGGGGTCACGACATCCACCGCATGTACGTCGATGGTGGAGCATCGGCGGACATCATGTATGAGCACTGCTTCAAACGACTGCGGCCTGAAATACGCAGCCAGTTAAGCCCGGTCAGAACGGCGCTAACTGGTTTTACGGGTGAAAAGATATGGCCCATGGGCCAACTACGATTACCAGTCAGCATTGGCAATGCAAAACACTCTGCGACAGCTTGGATGGAATTTATGGTGATCAAATCCCCTTTGCCATACAATGGCATTAACGGGAGACCCGGGATATCAGCCATGCGCGCAGTGCCATCAACAGCGCACCGGATGCTTAAATTCCTAGTGAAAGGGGGCATTGTTACTCTTTACAATGCCACGGTACCGAATAGAGAATGTAACACGATTACATGCGAAACGGCATCGATCCAACAACAGAGCGCAACCAAAGTCCCAAACCTGAAGGTTGCAATTCACCCAGAATACCCAGAACAGGAAATAGCCATCTGAGGGTCATTGTCGGACAACGGCAAAGCAGCCGTGTGCGCGCTCTTGCAAAAGAACTTGGAAAATTTTTCATGGGAGCCAAAACACATGACAGGGGTGCCACGCTCAATCACAGAGCATACACTGAGAATCCGACAAGGGTACTCACCAATACGCCAGAAGAAGCGCGGCCAAGCCCCAGAGCGCGCGCAAGCAATTCTGGCAGAGGTACATAAACTGGTGGATGCGGGAATTATGCGTGAAGTCTACTACCATGACTGGCTTTCTAACCCAGTAATGGTCAAAAAGAGCGATGGCAGCTGGCGAATGTGCGTAGACTTCACCGACCTTAACAAAGCATGCCCACAAGACTGCTATCCATTACCAGAGATAGACTGGAAAATAGAGTCCTTGTGCGGATATCCATTAAAGTGTTTCCTCGACGCATACAAGGGATATCACCAAATACAGATGGCTAAGGAAGACGAGGAAAAAACAGCCTTTCACACAAGCCAATGCGTTTACTGTTATACAAAAATGCCCTTTGGCTTGAAGAATACGGGCGCTACCTATCAGCGGTTAGTAGATAATGCTTTCAAAAAACAGGTGGGCCGCAACCTGGAAGTCTATGTGGATGACTTGGTCATAAAGAGCCATACTGAAGATGAGCTTGTGCGCGACATAGAGGAAACATTCAAGACTCTACGAGAGATTAACATGAAGCTAAATCCGAAGAACTGCACCTTCGGCGCTACTGAAGGCATGTTCCTAGGATACCTAATAGAGCCTGACGGCATAAAACCTTGTCCAGAAAAGACAAAGGCGGTCATCGAACTTCCTTCACCGCGCACGCTGAAGGAAGTCCAATCCTTCAACGGAAAGCTGGCCGGCCTAAATAGGTTCCTATCCAAGTCAGCAGAAAAATCCTTACCTCTTTTCAAAACACTCAAGAAGTGTATAAAAAATGGTGATTTCCGGTGGACCACAGAGGCGGAAGGAGCCTTCACTCAGCTCAAACAGCATCTAGCAACGCTCCCAACACTTGTCGCACCCCGACTAGGGGAAGAGCTGATCATGTATTTATCAGCAACTCATAGAGCAGTCAGCGCAGTGCTACTAACAGATAGGGATTCAGTACAAACCCCTACCTATTTTGTAAGCAAAGCGCTTAAGAAGACGGAGATGAACTACAACGCCATGGAAAAATTAGTTCTGGCATTGGTGTTTGCTGCCAAGCGACTACGCAGGTACTTCCAAGCGCACCCGATAGCAGTAATCACAGACCAACCGATCAAGCAGATCATCTCCAAACCTGATGCGTCAGGCCGACTCCAGAAGTGGAGTGTATTGCTAGGTGAACACAACATCTTTTACAGACCACGTACCGCAATCAAAGGACAGATTCTGGCAGACTTCATCATCGAGAAGCCAGACACCGACGAGGTACCTGCACCAAGTAAGAAGGTACTATAAGATCCATGGATCTTGTTTACAGATGGATCCTCATGCGTGGGCGGGTTAGGAGCTGGCCTCATTCTCACAAATCCAGAGGGAATGGAATTCACTTACGCACTGCGTTTTGAATTTACAGCGACAAACAATGAGGCAGAATATGAAGCTCTAATCGCCGGACTACGCATTGCAGCTCGAATGGGTGTACGTAACCTGGAAGCAAATGTAGATTCCCGGCTAGTAGCCAACCACGTGTTGGGCGAATACGTGGCTAAAGAAGAAAATATGATTCAGTATCTCGACAAGACCAAGACACTGATTAAAGGATTTAATAGATTCACCATCAAGCAAGTTCCTAGAGGAGAAAACCGCAAGGCAGATGCACTAAGCAAGATCGCCTCGACAAGCTTCGCACACCTGTCAAAGCAAGTGCTGGTGGAAACACTGAAAAGCAAATCCATATCGGAGATGGAAGTCTCCACAGTAATAGAGGAGGAAGGTCCTACATGGATGACACCGATAACGGAATTCCTAAACAAAGGAATGTTACCCCAAGAGCAGAAAGAAGCTCGCAGGATACGGCGCACAACACAAAGATTCGAACTTCGAGACAACATACTGTACCGACGCTCCTTCTTTCAACCATGGCTCCGCTGTGTAGGCCCACTACAAGCAAATTACGTGCTGCGAGAAATCCATGAAGGTTCATGCAGCATGCACTCAGGACCACGGTCCGTTGTGGCGCGCGCCATGAGATCAGGGTACTACTGGCCAACCATGCACCGCGATGCGCGGGACTTAATAAGGAAGTGCAACGATTGCCAAGTTCATCGACCCGTCCCGCGCCAACCACAACACGAGCTAACACCAATCACATCCCCATGGCCATTCTACAAGTGGGGTATCGACATTGCAGGACCTTTTTCAGTCGCAGCGGGAGGATTAAAATTCCTCATAGTCGCCATAGACTACTTCACTAAGTGGATCGAAGCAAAAGCAGTGGTAACAATCACTGGCAACCAGGTGAAACGCTTCGTCTGGGAAAACATTATATGCCGCTTCGGTTTACCTGGCGAAATCATCTCGGACAACGGGAAACAATTCTGCGAAAATCCTTTCAAGGATTGGTGCGAGAAGTTGAACATCACACAGCACTTCGCATCAGTTAAACACCCACAAACCAATGGCTTAGTAGAGCGCGCAAATCGAAGCCTGGGTGAAGGAATTAAAGCACGCCTGGACAGGCACAAAGGAAGATGGGTGGAAGAGTTCTCGCATGTTTTGTGGGCGCACCGCACCTCAATAAAAACCAGCACGGGAGACACTCCCTTTTCACTAGTCTATGGGACAGAAGCCGTCATACCGGCCGAAATTGGAATGCCAACTATTCGCACCGCTGAAATTAACGTGGCAACTAATGACGACGAACGACGTATTGATTTGGACCTGCTGGAAGAAAGGCGCGAACGCGCATCTATAAGGGAGGAAAAATCAAAGTCAAGGATGAAAGGATACTATGACGCCAAAGTACGCAGTGTCTCCTTCAGACCAGGTGATTTCGTCTACCGCGCTAATGATGCGAGCCACGCAGAAGACACAGGCAAGCTCGGACCAAAGTGGGAAGGACCCTACGAGGTTACTGAAGCATCAGGAACGGGTGCGTACAAGTTACGAGGCTTGGATGGTAGAAAGCTGCCGCGAACATGGAACATCTGCAACCTCAAGAGGTGCTACCTTTAGGAGTGGCTACGGCCCAACGTGCAAACGCTCATACACTTTACTAGAGTACCAAATAACCATCTATGTATTTATTTTTTATTTCCTTAGTATAAGGTCTTATTTTATCAAACACACTTGCAAGTATTAATAAAACTTTGCGGTTTCTAGCTAACTCCGTGACACATTTCAATTTGTTATTTCCATATACTGTATGTCTTAACAATTTCTTATTTTTTGCCTACATGGGGTGCATGCAATAAATAAACCCACGATGGTAAAAGGATAAGTTCACCTACTAAACAATTTGTTGAGTAAGAGGGTTGCAAACCTATCAACACCGGATCATGTATCCTTGTTAAACACCTTGTTCTCAAGACGTTGGAATAAGATTGTGCGCATCTCATGATGGGTGCGCAACATCGCACATGATGCACGTTTAACAACTTAGAAACCGAGACACTTGATTTCTTCATGTGATATTTACAGTACGCTGCATATCATAACATACACGACTATGATGGAAAATACTTAGTATTTTTCTTTTGCTCTTCATACATGATTATGAATCTTTTATATTATTGGCGCTTGTGTATATTTAACCTGTAGACAACACAAGTAAATTTGGGCAAAAACAAACAGACAAGTATGTATGCTACGAATGGCAACGATAAAAGATGATTTTATTAAATAACTACGAGTTATTACAAAAGGGTTGCTACTTTACAACATATACACCTACCAACTATTACAACGCTCAATAGATGAGCCACCCACGCGGTTCGAGGTATCTTTGGCCTCGTCAAGCTTCTTCAACAGATCTGAATCCTGCCGAGACACAGTAGCAACACTCACCGGCACCCCATCAGACCTTGGCTGGTGCGCTGCACCAACCCCGCACAAGATTGCCTTCCCTTTGATACCTTTCTTTTGAGCAAGTCTGGTCGCATGCGCTTCCAGTACCTCCTTCAAAGGCACTTCTTTCTCTAAAACAAAAGGATTCAAAATATCCCTTGGACGCGCGAAGACAGGTACTTGAAGCTGTGAATCATGGGGTTTCAAGAAGTAATCCGGCTGGGCTTCTGCACCATCGGCATGATGACGCGCAAGAGTCAACCCCGCCATGATGACGTTTATAGGATAATCCTGATCACGCTCAAGTTCAGCAATCATAGGGAGCTCTAACTCCTTCATCCTTTTCATCGCAGCAACCAGGTGATCATATGTCTTAGCATCATAATTCGGTACCTCGTTAACGGGTACCTTTAGCAGTTCCGCTACATGCAATTTCTCCACGGCTTCTGCTTTGCCGCGCTCCAGAGCGCACTGAACTACATCCCTAAAGGCAGTAACCACTTCTGGCGACTCCAGAGTATTAAGAGCGGCTAAGCGAAGACCATGTCCTATGAGCCATCTGCGCTCAGCTATAGTAGACATCAGCTGAGGATACAACTCCTCGTCATACTCAATACTCAGTTTGCGCAGTTTTGCCTCTTGTACCTCCAATGCACTGCTCACAGTAGCGCCCAGATCCTCTACCTGAGCAACCAAATCCTTCTTACCTTGCTCAAGATACTTCAGGACCCACATACAGGAAGCTTTATATTCTGCAGCAGCGGCATGCTCTCGGTTTATCTGACTCAGCAGCAGCATTTTTTCCTCAGCCAGTCCTTGGGCATACACACTCATGGCATCGGCTTCCGCCCTGGCACTTGCTAGTTGGGCTTCCAGTTGAGCGATGCGCGAACTGTTCCCGGAATAACTGGCCTTCAGCCGCGCAGCTAATGAGGCCTGATGTGCTGCGGCCAAATCCAGTTCCTCAATAAGCCGTTCCATTGGCATTCCTCCAGCAGTCGATGGCTCAGCATTCGGACTCTTCGGCACAGAAACTTCGGTACGCACATGACTCTCAAGCGGTGGTGACTCTGCGGATTGTTCAAACCTACAGACAATACGCAAAGTTCACAGTTAAAAAAAAAACAACAAAAAAAGAGAAGAACCAATTCCATGACACTTACGCAGGAATGGAAATGTCAGGTGATGGTGGGCGCGACGAAACATCACTGGAGGACGACTCTACATTAAACACCACATGACGCTTCTTTCGGGAAGAAGCAACGCCATCACCACTGCGCCTCCTTTTGCGCATTAATCCCTGGCTTTCTTCCTCTTCCGTTTCCTCCACCTGCTCTACCACCACTTGCGCAGGTTGCACTGGGGGGGAGGGAACTGTAGAACTCGGCACACTTTGTAGGGGTGTCGCTTCCAGCGCAACCGATGAACTTTCCCCTGCCTCTCCTAGGTCCAGATTAAGGGTACGCCCTGCTGCCGCAACAAGCACGGGATCTTCTCCCTCCTTTAGCGGACGTGTTCCCACTTCTACCTGTATCGGCTTCGCCAGTTGAACTACGCTGAACAAGTCCATCTCTGCACAACAACAAAGAAACACAAACAATTTACGACAGGGACAAAGGAAAAACAGTAAAAACTTACAGTAATATAACTCAACGGGGTACGCAAGAATGAGCACCCACCCTGACCATCTGCGTCTATGAAGATTGGAACTTCTTCTGGACTACCAAAATAGTTTCGGCTCAGACCAATGTGCACCAAGAACTCCTCGGGGTAGGAGCTAATGGGGATGCGGTTGGCATTTATTGTGTCCGCATCTTCCGCATTGTAGATCCGGGAAGGGGGCGCTCATCCTTTGGCAGTGTCCCCTGTGAGTAAAAATCGAAGCGAGAAGGAAAACACGCGTTATCGACCCAGAAAAATGTCTCCCTCCAATTCCTGAGTGCATCTAACTTCTCCGTATAGCACTGGAGTCGCCCAGGACGTTTTGCGAAGGATACCCACCCGTGCGACCAGGTGGTATGGTAAAAGGCATGGAACAGGTTGATGGTAGGGTTAATAGCCAACAGGCGGCAGTTCACCTCAAAATTAATTAGTTTCGCTGCACCTATACAGTGCAGCTGGGATATGTGGATGCGGTAATAATTCAAAACGTCACTCAAAAATAATGATATGGGTATACGCTGATTTGCGAATTTAAAGAAGCGTGTATATAACCCAATTTTCCCATCGGGGAAGTCTGCTATTGACACATCCGCAGCCGGAACTTCCGGATGTACTGCGCTGGGAATATAGTAATCAGACGAGAACTGTAGCAGCTCGCTCTCCGTTATGTCTGATGTGAAATCAGATAATACCTTAACCATTATTTTCAATCGAAACAAAAGCGCACGCGCGGTTACCTAATGAGTATTCGAATAGGGTGGCTGGGAATGTTTGTAGCTGTGATAATGGCGGATAGAGTTTTTCTTCTTACTGTAAGGAGAAATGGTGAAAATGGAGCGTCCAGTTATATAACGTCCCTCATCCACGCGATGAGTGACACGTGGACCCCACCAACCCTAATTTTGTGGTCAAGATTGCTTGATGGGACACGGGTGCAGTAACTTTCCCCCGATTTACGAGGCGCCCATTTTTTAATCCCATGTCTAGATACAATGTACCAGCGGGTATTCTTTTTTCGGCTTCTTGGCTACGCTTCGACGTTTTTTCTCTGACTACGGTTATTAGTCTAGCATCCGCATTTAGTCACTGCGCATACTAGACTGGGGGGACATGATGACGTATAGTCTATATTCGGGTCACGAACCCGACTAAAGTCCAACACTAATTTAGCCCGGTACGAACTGGGCTATGTTGATTAAATGTTGTGGGCTCACGAAGGCCCAAACCCAAACCTATTCATGGAATAGATGTCCGATATCTTCTAAATAAGGAGATTATCATTCCCAACCGACTTAGGCGGGATACGCCGAAGGTTGGGGAGCACGGAACCAACAAGGATTCCGTGTGTATATAAAGGGAATCCCATCCCTCGTTTAAGGTACGATCTACGAACCCTAATTCTCCTTAAACCCTAAAACCGATTACTTACTCTCACGCCGGAGGATAATCGTGGGAGACAATCCCACGGTAAGCCTAACGGTGTTTTCTGTCTTTAGTGCGCAGGTCTCGAGCAACGATTCTCAATTGGTACGAGAGCCGGAGCCCCAAACAAGGAACGCCCAACTTTTGTATCAACAATTATTATTATTATTATTATTATTATTATTATTATTATTATTATTATTTTACTTTAGACTTGTAACCGGATCCTGTCACTTTGTATTTTTACTAAAACTTGGCATCAATTATCCTAGGCGTTGACTCGCTTCTATATTCAAGAGATACACGTTGAATAGATAAAGTTATAAACACATTGATGGCATAAAATACTACTATGTTCTTAAACACAAATATAAACAAGTCTTAAAAAATTGAATATGGAGGCATTAAAATTTTACAGTATAAACTACGTTAAAGTTATCAAAGCAATGATATTTACTTATACAGTTATACCTGCAAATCTGGAATTTGAGGTACTCAGGTTTCTTGTGTTCACCTTTAGTCATACTCATACCAATACTCTTGAAACCGTTGTACCCATTTAAACTAGTATCGGAAAAGCTTTTTTGGTTGGATTTTAATTTTAATAAGAAGCGAAAAAAAGAAAAGAAAAAAAAGTTGGTAAATGACATCTTCTTTTCACTATCACTTCTCACTACAGTATTTTTTATTTTTATTTTTATTTTATTATTTATATCATTGACCATAAGATGTTATGTTGCGTAACTTCTCATTATAGACACGGTAATTCAATAAGTGAATAATATAGCCGTTTAAAAAAAAATTCAATAAGTGAATAAGTGTGAATATTGTTTTTCAGGAAGAAAACTAGTTACGGATTTTGGCGTCGTTATCGATTATCTATCAACGTTGTTAGATATAGCGTCCGAAAGAGGAGAATTGCAATCAAACCTTGCAAAAAACTTTGTGTGTCATGAAAAGAACGAAGAGGAATGCTACGAATGATGCCTACAGGAGAGTAGAGGAATGCTACGAAAGTAGGAATGATGCCTACAGGAGGGTAGCTTAAATCTGTTGGCCCGTTTATGGATCTATAATCTTTCTAACTTACTCAACATATACCAGAATGTAAAAAACAAATGAAATGTAAATGCTTTTCTATATATTAGTCATCATCTTGTTCATACATTTGATCTAAGTATTTATACATGTTGAAAGGGTACGAATGAAACGTCGTGTTGGTTCGTATGATCCAACAGATCGACATGTCCCTTGATTTGTAACTTCCTAATAACTGCTATGTAACTAACTGTATTTGTAACTGCCGTTGACTTTTATCTAGTTTGACTTTTGTGTTGACTTTATCAGATTGGGATTAACCCAATAAAATCGAATAAAAAAGGAAATAACAATATGGTCCAAATTGGCTAGAACACCATTTGTTAAGCAAAAACCTTAATAATAAAACACTAGATACTATTCAAAGAAGACTAACAGTAATCAACAAAGTCCTTTATATCGCAAATGCTAATTACTGATGACAAACAAAACCCATTTCTTCAATGCCTAAATCCAAATGCAACATCAACCAAAATCATAACGACATTCTCAAACATCATTTATATACATTATCTACTGATTACATTGGAAAGAATACACTACAAGAGCCTAAACAATCTCACTGATTGACCAATTAGAGTCAAAGCATACTTCCAGATTTGCACTCTAGTCTAAGCTCATCTTTTAATTCTGATTGCACTTCAACCCTTTAATTTGTGCTTTTGGTCTATTTAATCCATATTGTAATGTCTTTAATTTCTTTTGTTCGACAAAAACGAACCTAACAATTTGTGTACAATACACAGAAACAAGTTTACACACACTCTTAAGTATATCAAGATTGAAGTAGAAACAACTCTACTCTCCACAATAACGAAATCAAAAGCATATTCAGAATTAATGACCTAATTCGATCGAACCAACCTTCTGACCTAACCACATTACCACTACCAAATATGGTAGAGCACCTCGATCCAAACAATTGAATTATAACCCCTCGCCGTCTCATATATCCACGGCCTCATGATTACTTTTATAAACCAATTTCCTGAATACAAATAACTCCACAACGACTACTTACTGGAATACATTGTAACTACTTAACAGGGCTGTACTTGACTTTTTTGATGACCTGGGCAAGATTGGTTTTTTAATGCCCTAAACAAGAGGATCGAATATTACTACAAAATATTGTAGGTTCAATGTAATATAATGTTTTATCGTTTCGGCTTTGTTTAATATATTTTGATGTTTAAAAGAAAGATAATAACACACCATTTTATAAAGATCTACCCTCCAAACAAATCTTACATATCAACTTAATAAACTTGGACAACTCTTTATATTATTGTACTT
Source organism: Chrysanthemum seticuspe (assembly GCA_019973895.1). Taxonomy (NCBI): domain Eukaryota; kingdom Viridiplantae; phylum Streptophyta; class Magnoliopsida; order Asterales; family Asteraceae; genus Chrysanthemum; species Chrysanthemum seticuspe. The sequence goes on along the minus strand of BPTQ01000004.1, from coordinate 17,795,088 downwards.
TACCTAATGAGTTATTGATTTTTTTATTAACATTATGTTGTATTTTTTTCAACCATTTTTCGGATATAATTTTAAAATTTAAAATATGTATTATGCACAAACCAATACAAGTTGACAAGTTAATCACATATACATATTTCCTAACTTAAACATCATAATTCCATATTTCTCAACATATACTTTAAAAGCATTGTACTTATGCACTAAAAAGTTGTATTTTCAAGAAATATGGTGTTTTGATTTTCAAGTTGGGTAAATATGGAATTATCCCTCACATATATGATCACCAGCATTTAGAATACAATTGTTTTTCAAACAGTTTTAGAAACTTAAAACAAAAATCCAAGTATTTTACATGTAGGAATTAAAACTGAAAGAAATAGATATATGAAGCTAAAAATAAAAGAAAAAAAATGTAATAAATGGATGTCAAATATCTAGTTAAAAAGCTATTGTGTGATTCTAGTTTACTAGTCGTAACTTTTGACTTTTCTTTAATAATTTCTCATACATTACTGTATTCTTTAAAAACAATACTAAAACTTGAAGAAAGAATAAGTTAGAAAACAAATGATAAAATTAGGACATTAAAAGAAGATCAAAATATAAATTTTAAAACTAAAAAATAGGCAAGCCGACGAGTTATATTGGAAATAGTGAAAGAGTTATGATAAATAGGCCTACTAATTAGACCTACAAATATACCTACCTCATTTACATATTCAATTTTTGAAATACATCAGTTTCTCTCTCTTCATATTAACCATTCATTTTTAAAATACACCAATCACATTTGTAGGTATTTTTTTAGGTCCATTACTTATGCCTACAAATCATTTTTCATAGTGAAATGACCATTCCTTTTACATATGTATTTTTTCTTTTAACAAGGCTTTCATTTTTTAGGGTTTTGTAAGACATGACTAATTTTTTCTCTCTTTAGTCTCCTTCCCCATTCCATGGATGAGAAAAAAACACAGGCAATGAATCTTAAGAACATCAAATAAAACCTATAAACATCACAATAAAAATGATGCCCTCAATTCGTTGGATGCCCTGGCCGTCGCCCAGACCAACTAAAATGTGTACGAGTGGAGATGTCTCTTCTTTGCCATATATTAATTAGATTTAAAATCTCAAATACAAAAGTCATTAACTATGAGTTGTTAGTAAATTTACTTTGTAAGTCAATTTGGAAGGGTCAGTGGGTTCAAGAACATAAACTCAGAGGGTGCAATTCAATAAAATTAGTAGTAACATACTAATATACATGCATGTTATAAAATATATGAAACGAACTGCGCCAGTGAGGCACTGACTACCAGTCTACCACCACAAAAGTGAGTCGAACATGCCTTTCTGTTGTCATATAAATATATAGGTGTAGATGACTTGGAGTTAAACTCATGACACAGGTGACTTTTCTTTGCCATGTGTTCATGAAAACCCTAAACCACAAACGGAATTGGGATTATTTATCATCTGCTATACACTACTTATTTGATACAACCAAAATACATAGTAATATAACAAGGTCACCTGAAGCACACGCGTGTCAGGCCCTAGGATCAGTTAGCAGACATGATCATTTCTGTGACACTTTGGACCATTATAAAGCAACTTGCTAAGCGTCTTAAGGTTTCGAATGAAAAACATGAAGGCCGAGGAATGTTATTTGAAACCTCAATGGCTGGAACATTGGCTGGAGGAATAGATGGGCGGATAATGTTGCGTTTGTGAGAGAGGCTAATCCCACCCATAACCTCCCCACCTGATAGATGAACTGGGTAGCAAACCCTGTCGCCTTTTGCATCTCCAGAAAGGAATTGCTGGAGCGGAATTCTGACTTTGCCCATACCTCTGTCAAACTTAGTCGAGGACTGATGCCAAATCTCAAAGACAACAACTGCATCGACATTGAAAGATGGTTGGAACTTGAACTTGAAAGCGTATTCCCACACAGGATATGAACCATGGATTCTATCAGTTATGGTTCTGAACATTCCGGGACAGCCTTCAATGTAGATAAGCGCGTATGGTTTCATGTTAGATGAGATCGAGGAATCTTTTAGGCCAAAGCCCTCATGAAGGATGAGCACAAGTTCCATGCTCTTAGATGTTATGCTTGTTTGTTAATGAAAAAATGTACGTTATGGTGGGTTATATAGACGATATTGGCCCACTGCTCACCCCACCGACACCAACCACTGTTCTAAAAGTGAAATATATGAGGATTTTCTTGAGTTGTGCAAAAACTAAAAAGGAAATGAGAAAGACATTTCGTTCAATACTCCCTTCGTGCATAAGTTATCTAAAATTGCAAGGGCGACACAACACAAAAGCTAACAGTCGTATGGTATAATCTTGATATGAGTCATACTGTATTGAAACATCGGAAATTCAATAACGATATACCTTAAAACTTGTGCAACTGATAACTTTACAACAATAAACTCTCAATGAAGATATACCGTAAAACTTGTGCAACATATAACTTTAGAACAATAAACTATTGGCTACTCGATTTTCACGATACAAACTACAAGATAATAGCTAGTCTCGAAACTATCTTCGTATATGGTAACATTACTTCGTTCCTTAAGCTTGGTTTCCATATTCGAGGTCGCATAAGCCTAACTTAATGCTTTGTGAGTTCAATACGCTGAGCCGCACTGAATACAAATACTCTAAATCATTTTCAAGTGTTAATAAGATTTTTCAAGACATTCAACTCAAAAGTTTTGAATGGATAGTGAGAAGATCAAAGAATTATAGAGCGATAGATTGGCAACAATGGCTTCGAGACCCTCGAAATATTCAGCTGCATTAACTTTCGGTTGGTTTTTTTCTGGAACAGTTATCGGACAGTTAGAGTGTGATTTCAGCAGTTCTTGCTTTCTGTTGATTCAGTTTTTTAAGTGAGCTGCATTTCAGACAAATGAATGTGGTTCAGGTTCCATTTTTTGTGCTGCAGATATTGCAGTAAGGATTTTGTGTTTGGATCTTGGGTTGTAGTGGGGTCACAAAGTCTTGTTCATAGGATTCTGGCTGTTTCCGATTCTATGGTAAAGCTCTTTTGTCCTTGCTGCAGCCCTTGTTTGGTTGCATTTGAGTGGTTCGTGTGATTGAGTGAATTGTGGTGGGTCATTTCTGCAGACAACATCTTTTGGCCACATATGTGCACCTCAACTGTTTAATGGTTTAATATTCATGGTTTCTTTTTTTTCATGTGAGAAGGCATGTGTTCTTCAAGTTGGCTGTTGGTCATTCCATATTTGGAATTCTTTTTTGTTTCTTTGTAATGACAGGCTGCTAGTGTTACTCTTTAGTTTCTAAGTTGGACTGAATTTTCTTTATCTTTCTCTTGTTTTTTCTTTGGGTCCCGTCATCTTTTAATTATCTTATTTAATTGAGGCGGGGCGCCTCGTATTATATCTTGTTTTGTTTCGGGGTTTTCTATATATGTTGCCTTTCTAAAATAAAAAAAATATATATATTGCATGTAATGAACTCATAAATAAACAGTGAGCTTTAACAATTATCGCTGTTATGAACTCACTTGGATGTATAGACATTTGTGCAATTTATATGATGGGGAAAATGGAAAGGTTTTAATTGTCATAATTGGAAATAAGGATAACGTGTGCGATTTATGTGACTAGTGATATATGAAAATCATGTCAATTTTTTTTTTTTTTTTTTTTTTTTTTTTTTTTTTTTTTTTTTTTTTTTAAATATAGCAAATTTCATAAAAATTAAGGACAAGTAAAATTATAATTTTATTCTCCTCCCCCACTTAAGATCTAAAATGCCGTTATTGTACAAATAAAAAATAAAATACAGGAGAAATAGAATTAGAAACGGAATACTCCTCTAATATTGCTCGTTATGATCCTAGATTGAGATTGCGAGCAAAGAATTGTGGGAGTCCATCAACACCTTCGACCATCCAAACATGTTAAAATACACATACCAGGGAAGAACAAACTCGGAAACATCACGGTAATCAGTGGTTAGAAAGTAAAAACAAAAGTACGAAAAATACATGTCAGAGTGTCGATATGTTGTATCCATAGAATATTGATACGCCGTATCGACTACCTATATGAAATAACAAAGTACTCGGCAGGAGTCAAGTACGCCATATTCACAAACCATGAATACGTCGTATTGATACCCTGACAAAAATCCTAAGTCTGTGAAAGTACAAGAAACAAAATATAAAATAAAAGTCAAAGTCGAGGATTTGAATACGCCATATCTAGGATATCTGAATATGCCGTATCAACATCCTGGACAGAATTGTACAAAAATCGAAATAACACTTCGGGTTGTATCGCGGACAACACTTTTGTTTATTTCTCAATCGTTAAGTTCGACTCTCTTCCAGATTATGTTGCCTTACGAATCAACCTTGTCCACTATTTTCATCACCACGGTTTAGTTAGCCGTACATTCTTCTCACTAACCGTAAATTCCTCATATTCCACATGCTTCAAACTAATATAGCTTTCCTCGGAGCCAATATTGTACCTTTTTACCTCAAACGTTTCCACTAAGATTCGTGGGGGGTATGATTAACGATGATGTTCGGGTTGCAACATACTAAATTTTACAAGCCTCCTAGGCAGAGTATCTAATCGTTGTAGTTTAGTATAGGCAAGACTTGAGGGATTGATCGTTCTATTAGGAAAGCGTGAGGTAGGTTCGAAATATATGACGAAATAAGTCTACGGGTGAAGAGAAGATTTCTTTTGATCTTTTTATATTTTATCTTGAAAGCAAGTAATATTTGGGTTTTGAGAGGGGTTTGTATTTTTTTTTTTTTTTTTTTTTTTTTTTTTTTTTTTTTTTTTTTGTGCAATTGTGAAAATTATATTAACTCAAGAAACAATTATAATATAAACAATGATTTGAACATGCTCAAATCAAGACCTATTTAGCAGTAAAATACATTCATCACATATCAGATAAACTAGACTATGCAACATCTGATATTAGACAACACTAATTCTTATTTCTCAGACATATAAACCAAACACTAGATAATGTCTTATTAATGCAGCCACTCCTGCTGAACTTTTATATGATCACCTTTATGCACCAATACCATATCCTCTTGACTACATTTCCATACTCAACATATCCACAAATCACTCAGCCCATATCCACAGTAATGAGGGATAGAGATTGAGCAGGCATCATCAAGTGGGATATAGCCCCATTCACACTAAAAGAGGGGCTATACCTATCATGCTACATTTCCTATCCATAAACCTCTAAACCATTTAGCAGCTACAGCCTCACCAAAATGATAAAGAAGCATAGAGGAACACGGATCACATGATAGGGAACACACACCCTCAGTTAGATCCAACCTTACCTCCTATAGTAGTGCATTGAATGGACCAAACAGGTTCATCTTTCACTCCTCGCTATTCCATTCATCATGCATTACCCACCCAAACCATATACCCTTCACAATGGATTGCCCTACATTATAAAACATTCTTATGAATTAGACCTCTCACTAAGAGGTTTGTATTTTAAACTACTAATTAAAAAAAATGCAACTAAACTAAATAACAAGAAAATTAAAGTGGTGGTGAACTTCTTATATGAGGAAAAGCGTATTTACCTAGAAAATCATTACTACCTTGTTATTTTCTCACTATGTTTACCGAATGTCACTGCCTTATTACGTATTGCGGGTTGGTCAGTCCCACGTCTATGAACTAGCCTAAGTTAGCGACGCCTATCTGAATTTTAATAACCCACCCAATAACTAATTCACGCAATAAATACCCTTCACTATTAATAACATAAGGCATAAATACTAGTAGAACACGTTTTAGTGGATGTTCAAGGTACCCAAAATGGTATGTATCTAGTTTTCCAACTCCTAATGCACATACCATTGACAAGAGACGATGAACAAGCAATCAATAACTAGGTTTTATGTAATCCTAAGTAAATACTAATTAATTTAACCTAGTATATTAATAAAGAAACAACTAAATAAACAAATCACACACTTATGTATAAACATGATTGAATGAATAAGCAATCAATAACTAGGTTTCATGTAATCCTAAGGTGGTAGGTCAAGGGCAGATCACTCTAAATCAAGAACTACAACTAAAACAGATAAACTGCACTCCAACAGCAATCACAATCACCTCCAACAATCTCAACTCCTACTCCCCGTCAATCTAAACAAGAAACAAGAGTAAAGAAAGATAAAGAGTGTGAGAGGTGTTACAGTGCACGCAAATCCAGAAAGCAGCGGAACAAGAACCCAGATTATGACTCTTGAGACAAGAATCACAACCACACGATCTCAATCAACCCAGAACCACCAAGATTCACCAGTAAGAATCAAGAATACCAAGAACCAACCACCAATCGAAGCTAGAGATCAAAACCCCCAAAAATATCCAAACCTTAATTTTCTCAAAAATTAGGCGTTTTGTACAATCTTTTAGAATTGATCAATTAGAGTCAAAAGACACTAATTAAACACAAGTATTTAGGTTTAATCAAACTAATTTGAAAAATCCCCAAATTTTTGAAACCCTAATTTTCCCAAGGCGAGTAACCTGTCTCTGATACCATGTAGGAAAACAGAATTTAAACCCAGAAACTAACTCTTGAATCTCAATTCAAGATCAACCTTTATTATTATAAACCACAATCAACCAAGATCAACAAGAATCTGATCTTAATCAGTAAACTACAACAATCACAAACCCAGAATGAGATCAACCACAATACTTCCCACTGCTACTCAGGTGGAAGTCTATTGATTAATTATCAATAGTACTATTACAACTTTTATCTCACAATCACTCTTAAGCAATAATAAGAACTCACAAACAGATCTTGATTGATTATCAATATAACGAGAGAAAATTGTGTGCAGCTTTCTTGAGAGAGAGAGATGAATAAATATCAAACCCTAGCTGGAAGAGAGCTTAAATACCCCTTGACCAAATACTTCTAGCAGCTTGTCATCAATAGTCCTTGATCTTTAAACAACTTGTCATTATCAGCATAAGCTTTACTTCAACATTATAACTGAAACCACAAACATGTCAAAATTAGTCCCTGTAGTATTTGTGTTTCATTTTGAGTTATTTTCAACAGATGCATTAGTTGAGTTTCTTATTTTTTTAGAAAATGAAAACGTATAATGCTTTAATTTCGCAAACAACAACTCAAGGGCTAATTATTGTTCATATAGTTGTTCATATAGTTGCATTTAATCAGGTATGCTTAACTTCTTTTTTCTTGTTACTACAACCTACTAATAATTATATGCCACATGCCTACGTCAAGGCCGGTCCTGAGTTTCTTGCTACCCTGGGCAAGATAGTTTTTTGATGCCCTAAACAAGACGGTTACAAAATACCGTAAACAAACACACTATCTTTTAGGATTTAGTCTTAACAAAAAAGGGCATATCAACTCAGTAAAACATTGTAATCTAATGAGTTATTAACTTGTAACACAATGTTATAGTTTTTCAATTTATGTTTGGATATAATTTTAAAATGTATAATGAACAAACCAATATGAGTCAACACCAATGATAAAACTTCTATTGAACATTAAAACTTTATAAGTAAATCAAAATGTAAATATATAATGAAAAAGATCATGTAACCGACAATATTATGACCATTCTTTTTACTATTTTACATATAGTATTATTTTAATTTATTTTTTATTTTTATTAAAGGCTATTACCTTTGGTAAAAACATGTACTTTATTCTCTCTCCTATAGTCATCTTCTCCATCCCTTTTTTACTCCATTAATAAGAAAAGGATTAGAATCTTCTCATGTTCATTTGAACATGCTAGGTAATGTTGTGTTTGTTGTGAATGTACATTTAAATTAAAATGAAATAAGTGCTTTGCAATAAAGGCAATGTACAATCACAACAAGCACAACATTACCTATCATGTTCAAATAAACATGAGAGGATCCTAATCTATAAGAAAATGGAAACGTAGATAAAAGTTCACACGAAAGCAACATATAAAAACTACTCAAAGCACCATAAAATTGATGCCCCTTTTTCATTAGATGCCCTGGGCCGTCGCCCGCACTGCCCATAGCCATGCCCGCCCTGGCCCACGTCAACACTATTATTTTAACGATCTATAATTAATTTTTAAAAAAATATATAAAAATTCTAAACACAAGTATACCATATTTAAATTCGTAACCAACAATATCAAAATAATTGTAATCATGTGTAGTTAATAAAAAGACATTCTTATTTTAGAGTATACATGATTGTAATTTTTAGATTTCGTAAAACATATTAAAATAACATTACTTAAATTTGCTATGAGATTTTTGGTTGATGATATTGAATTTTAATTGAGATGAGAAATAATTGTTAAATTATTTAGAGTATACAAACTAATAAATTTTATTTTTCCTAAAAACATTGCTCAACTTCGCTATGGAATTTGTGGTTCACGATATTGGATTTTGAGTTAGATGAGAAATAATTGTTAAGTTTTGGTATATTCAAATAATTAGTTGGACATGTATAATACAATCATCAACCATTGTATTGTTAGACAATAAAACCTGTAGGTATAACTTTATTGATAACCATTATTTATAATTGTAAAACCCTAATTCCCAAACCCACAAACCGGGCTTGGACCTAATTATCCACTAATACTCCCTTGCAGTTTGAGCGGCGAAATTGCGAAAGCTCGAACTGAAAAAGTAATTTAAGAAAGCAATATAAAACAATAACAAATCGACAACACATGGTCGACAAACAGAAACAGAAAACAATGGTCGACAACTCGCGGTCGACAAACAAACCAAACTCTTGGTCGACAACTCTAAGATCGACAAACAGGTAAACGAAAAAAAATAAAAAAATAAAAATTGGTTTTAGGGTTTCTACAAGCAGGTAAACGAAAATAAACCCTATATTCGACACTAACAAAAATCGTCTCGAGAATTAATACCCTTGATTCGACATAAAACAAAAACGATTTTTTTTAACGAAATAATAAAACATAATCATAATTGAAAAGTTAAGCAAACTTAAAGATACAATTTTTTATGATGTTTAAAATTATCCATCATTCTTCTACTTGTGATCCAATCAACCAGCCCCAAAACAACAAATACAATTGTATTGTTTATGTCGTCCCTTTTTATGCATAACACCGACCCACCAAGTGTGACCTCCTTCCTTGCTTGCTTCTGGATATCTTGATACGAGCAAACTCCAAGAGACGAGAAATGTTAACCATTTAAATTAAAGATCGGTATTTTAATAATTGAGGGCTAAGGTTTGACGGGGTGGTTTAGAGGAGGAGGCTCAACTTAGCCACCTAGGTCTGAGGATCAGATTCGCTCTGATATCATGTTAAACAATAAAACCCGTATGTATAACTTTATTGATAACCATTATTTATAATGGTAAAACCCTAATTCTCAAAACCCACAAACCGGGCTTGGGCCTAATTATCCACAAATATGTATATGTCTCTTATAAATAGTAACAAATAAGTAATATAATAATGCTAAATCAGAAACTAAAAAAAAAAAAGCTAAATACTGTAGTTAGGATTGAGATCCTCTCATTTTCAAATCTCTCATGTTTTTCTGATGTTAACTTGTTGTGAGATGAAACAATTTAATGGGTCATATATTTTACCAAATGATGGCCCTACTATTTAATTTTCTTTAATTTGATTGGTTGAACATTACCAAACATGAGACACAAACTTTAGAGGATCCTAATCCCTGTAGTTATGTTAGTGACCAATTTTGTTAAAACTTTTTTAACAATACGTATATTTATTTAGAGCAGGGATCAAGTGAGAAAAAAAAACTTAAAATGAGAAGAATGAAAAATATCTATAATCACACATTTGAGATGTATCGACTTGAATTAAATACAACTCTATTCATTTAGATGCATCCCAATTAGTTTCGAAACTAATTTTAAAGTGAAAATGATGCAAAGTAGTGCTAGCAACAAATTTGTTTAGCAGGGGACGGAAAATACATATGATTCACCTTACTTGATGAAATGCATCTAATCTATGTACATGCATTTAGTTTTTTGCTAGAAAATACATTATGGTGCATCTAAAAGACTAATGATTCATCTAATTCAAATCGATGTATCTATAATATGCGGTTATAGTTATTTTTTATCTTTGTTTTTTTTTTAATTTTTTTTTCATTTGATCCTAAGTATATTTATGGATGGACGTGCTAATATTTATCAACTACCCTTTTAATAGAATTAGCAAAACTAAATTTTCATGAACGATATAAAGATGTTAGTTTGCAAAACTATAGTTACAAACAAAAAAGAATATAACTTGATACATATGAGCATTCTATTACGAATAAATTTAACTCACAATCATAATTTAACCTTTAATATTTATAATTTTATGTGTGAAGTCTTTTTTCTATGGTACACTTTGATCCATTAACATATATAATTTATGCTTTCAACCCGGATTAAGATACGTGTTTTAAATTTGGTTACTTAAAATGCCTACCTATATAAGATATATGTTTCGAATTTGGTTACTTAAAATGTCTACCTATTTGAAATATAGGCGAATATCCGCGCAAAGCGACGGTGTATACTGACAAATAATTATACTTTCGAATTTGTGATTTAGTGTGATCCGTGATACAACACTTGCGAGTTCAATTTGTAGTCATTGCGAGAAAAATGCATATCAAAAAATGAAAAAGTTTGAAGATCAAACAATATTTAAACTATTAATTTAGTTATAGATGTTGTTAATATTATTAATCAAAGATATTTAGAAAAAAACTTGTCACTTAAACAAATTAATAACAATAACTAAAACTTTCCATAAACTTACTTTGTAAGAGGTATTATAAATCAACATTACACAAATTTTAAGCATTTTAAGTTTAAGTAATCCATATGCATGCATTATAAGTAGTTGAGATTAAACAAATTACCTAATTGAACTAATAAAATACCCTTTTTATGAGAAAGAACCAATTTTCATCATTTTACCTAAATGAACCACAACACAATACAATATTTAAAGAGGAAATTCCATATTTACTCAACTTAAATATGAAAATGTCATATATACCCAAAACATGCTTTAACTACATTGTACATGCATTTAAAACTTGTATTTTGGGTATATATGACATTTTCATATTTAGATTGGGTAAATATGAAATTATCTCATATTTAAACACGTGCGCACGACTCAGAAACAACCACTCATATGTTGACACGTGTAGTCTGCCGTGTTTATTGCTTCGCTCGCCAAGAGTAAAACGATATCTTTACTTTACTTTGAACTATCATGACTATAATACATACAAGTATACAACAAAGAAGAAAAAATGAAAATGAAACATACATGTACGTATATTATAATAAAACAATTATACCAAGGTTGTTAAAATCGAAATGTTACTCAAGATCATTTTTGTTTTTGCAAAATCGGGATCATAAGATCGGATCGAGATTATAAAATCTCAGCAACGTGTCTTGTCATGCTAATAGGCAATGGATCATTATGTTATACACCTGTACATATCTACTGAATTTCAAACACGAATTCATAAGATAATCTAAGAATGATTTTGACGTTCAAACATCATGATAATAAAATTAGTGAAATACATTTAAATTTTTTCAAGTTTTCATAGTTAAATAAACAATCTAGTGAGATAGGAAAAAGAAGACATGAGTCATAAACGTGCAAAAAATTCAAAACATTTTCGGTAACTTCATTTTCCGCACCGAAATGAAATTTCGATTCTATTTTAAAATCTTTAACACGGCTTTGTATTGTATAAAAATATACATCTTGTAAAAGACTTTAGAACCAAAATATAATAATATAAATTAATATAATAGCAAGGAAGAAAAAATAGTCTTATAAAAGGTTTTGACATACAATAGTAAGTTAACTCATCAAATAGGTAAGATCGGATCGAGAGCTGATCCTACTATCTTACGGACAATCCCGCAATCTTATGTGCGATCTTATAACACACACGACCCTAAAACGATCTTAAAAGTTTTTTGTTGATGAGATCGTAAGATCGTACGGTCTTACGATCTAACTCGTGATCTTAACAACCTTGATTATAACGATCGCTTTTAATCGATATCTTTGACCAACCACTCAAATGCTAGACATTGGGGCCCTGTATCTACGAAATTTTATGACCTTTCATGTGCACCTGGGTTTTCTATCAGACTCGCGTTTGGGTTTAGTGATTTTGTGATTTGTTTTAAAAAGAATTATTCGGAGCACGCATAAAAACGTAGACGGTTAAAAAGTTGTGAATAAGTTAGGTGTATTGTATCTAAATTGAGCATCGCCCAAAAGTTCATTTTGGTAAAATTGATATGCATGGTTTATTTTGGTAATGTATTGGTGGAAAGGGTTTATTTAAAAAAGTTTCTCTAAATTATTTGTTAACAAATAATTAGAACATATAATTAGAGCCATCGTTAGCCATTGGTCGTTAAGGCGTATTCTCAAAATACCTATATCTATTGTTGTGGCAATAGGAGCATGATTTGGTAATACGCCAATTTGTCCACTATTAGTAGATAAAATGATTACTTTCACTTCCGAATCCCAAACGATTCGATTAGGGGTCAGTACACAAATATTTAAGGTCATTTCTTCGAATTGCTCCCCGTTTCTGAGTTAATAGCCTTTGCCGTAGCTTCAACGATGTTACCTACCAAATAATGTTATTCGTTATGCAGGTTTAGTTGATTAACCTTTAGGTGGCATGCTGTTCACTTGGATGAATAAGGCAGGTACGAAGATGAGCAAGTTGGATCGGTTCATGGCCTCAGAGAATGTTTTGGAATCATTTCCTGATTTGGAAAGCTTTGGTCGGACCATATCCTTATTATCGTTTCTATCAAGAAGGTAGATTATGGTCCTATACCGTTCAAGTTTTTTCATTCTTGGCTACTTAGTCAAGAGCTTGATAGCATTATTAAGAATACGTTAGAGGAGTATTAACAAGCACATTAAGTTAAACAACTGCATTTATTTGATAAATTAAGAGGTTTGAAATAGAAAATAAAAGTATGGCATACAAACTTTATACGGGAAGAGTTTTCTCGGAAGCAAGAGGTTTGTAGTCTTTTTCATACTTTGGAGGCGAAGATTGATTCAAGACATGCTTCAGAAGGAGAACAAGTGGATCGAATTAAATTGTTGTATGAGTGTGACGAAATTGAAAAAAAGGGAGGCAATGAATTTGGTTAAAAAAGATCGTATCAAATGGGACGTCGAGGGTGATGTAAACACTAAATTCTTTCAAGGTATGATTAAAAAACGTCGAAGGTATCAAATGGTCCAAGGGCTTATGATTTATGAGAATTGGGTTGAAGATCATAGTCAAGTTAAAATGGCTTTCCTCAATTTTTACAAAGAGAAATTCCAATGTTTAGACAATAATGTAAGTATGCCTATTTTGAACTTTACTTTGATGCTTACTGATGATGACTGTTGTAGTTTAGATCATCCCATATCGATGGATGAAATCAAAGAAGCAGTATGGGATTGTGGTAGCAATAAGGCACTGGGCCTAGACGGTTTTAAATTTCTTTTTATAAAAACGTATTGGGATCTCATCAAGAATGATGTCGCGGTTTCTGTGACTGATTTTTTTTTATAAGTTCACGATGCCAAAGGGAGCGAATTATGCATTTATCACTTTGATACCAAAAGTTTCTAATCCATTGTACATTAAAGACTTTCAGCCTATTTCTTTGATTGGCATTCAATATAAATTATAACCAAGATTCTTGCAAACATGCTGTCAAAAATTATTGATAAAATTGTTAGCAATGAACAATCGGCTTTTATATTCGGATGCCCAATTCTCGATGGTCCACTTATGTTGAGTGAAGTTACTGATTGGTACAAAAAGCAGAACAAGAAACTTATGATATTCAAAGTTGATTTTGAGAAAGCTTATGATTCGGTAAGTTGGAAATATTTAGACTTTGTGTTACAAGCTCTTGGGTCCGGTCTTAAATGGAGAAAGTGGATACATGTTTGTTTAAATTCGCCTAGAACGTCTATTCTAGTAAATAAAAGTCCTACTTCAGAGTTTTCATTGAAACATGGGTTACGACAAGGAGATCCATTATCGCAGTTTCTTTTTATTATTGTTATGGAATGCTTGCATATCGCGTTACATGAGGCGGTTCAATCGAAGTTAATTCATGGTTTTAAGGTAGGTGCACCTTCTTTTACTTTATCCCATTTTTTTATGTTGACGATGTAGTCATAGTTTCAGATTAGAGTGCTCGGGATTTAGAGAACATTATTCACGTGCTTCAAGTTTTTTATCTTCCTTCGGGTCTAAAAATTAATGTCCAAAAATCTAACATTTTTGGAGTTGGCGTGCCAATGGAAGACGTGAATGTTATGGCTCGAGTTACATGTTGTGCATCGGCTAACCTTCCTTTTATTTATCTTGGGCTGCCCGTTGGTTCAAAAATGAATCGCATTTCTTACTGGCAATGATTTGTTGATCGTTTTCTGACTAAGTTATCGCCATGGAAAGCATTGCTTTTGTTTATAGGCGGTTCTAATGTTAATTGAATCAATTTTGGGAAGTATCGGTATTTACTACATGTTTATTTTCAAAGTACCAGTATTGATTATTAATTAGTTAGAAAGCCTTAGATCTATGTTTTTTTTGGGGTGGTGATGCTGAAAAAAGAAAGCTTGTTTGAGTGAAATGGGATATTGTCATGGCCTTGTTGGATAAAGGCGGGTTAGCAGAAGGGTAGCTTAAAAGATTTTAACCTTGCTCTTACAAAGTGGCGTTTGAGGTTGGTAAACAACCCAGGTTATTTTTGGGTTAGATTAATCAAAGCGGTCCATGGTAATAATGTCGGTTTGGACGAGGTGGGGTGTAAAACACATGGAATTTAGGCCAAGATTGTTGGGACTGTTAATTATTTGCACTCTAGCGGAATTATACCAAAGCAAACATTTAGTTTTAAAGTGGGTTGTGGATCAACGATACGATTTTGGAAAGATAATTGGCTAGGTAATTGCCCGCTTTAGGTTCTTTTCAAAAGATTATTCAAAATATATCGTAATGAATAATGCGTACTTCGAGATAGACTTTGAAATGGATTATGGTCATGGGACTGTTGCAGACAGCCGCTTGGAGCACGTTATACAGAATCATTAGCATTGTTATTAGAAGAAATCGGCTTAGTAGATCTCAGTTCTGGTCCTAATACTTGCATTTGGAGTTTAGATATAAGTGGGTTGTTTTTAGTGGGTGTCACAAGGAGATATATTGATGCTCAATTGATTCCTACGTTGTCTACATCTATAAGATGATCTACTTCTTTGCCGAGAAAGGTTAACATTTTAATGTGGCGTATTCTTTTAGATATATTACCTGATAGGGTGAATCTGTCGGCCCGTGGTTTGGAAATTAACTCTATATTATTTCTGATATGTGATGGCTCTATGGAATCCAATGATCATCACTTTTATTTGTGTAACGTGGTCGTAAATATATGGACCAAAATTCGTGTTTAGTGTGATCTTGCGATGTCGAGATTCGGTTCGAATTCTGAGTGGATCGCTTGGCTTGATAATTGGCATACTTCAAAATCTCGTAAGGATTCCATGTATGATATTATTTCGGCTACCTTGTGGATGATTTGGCGCTATCGTAATTGCGTGACTTTTCATTCTCAAGTTATGAGGCAAAGTGACGTTTTTGATAATATTTGTTTTTATTCTTTTTCGTAGTGTAAATTTAGAGGCGGTTACAATAATAGTTGGAATGACTGAATTAATTTTTATTTGTAATTGTTTCTAGTATCTTGCTAGTTTTTTAATTCATATTGCCGTTCAAAAAAATATATGACTTTAATAGTATAGTTTGGAGACATAACCCGCAAATGACATCTATCTATCTTTATAACTTTTTTAACTAACAACAAATATATATGAAAAAGCTACTAAGATGCTAGAAAATCACAAGGATTGCAAAGCCAATCATTATCTATCTCTATAATTTAACCAAGAAAAAGAAAACAATAAAATAGAGTCAAAGATATCACATTTTCTCATTTGGTGAGAGTTTAATGTGATATTAGTTTGATACTTTCAAATGACCCAAAACACAATTGCAACAATAAATATAAAGTTGGTTCTTCTTGTTGATTGATCAAATCAAGTTATCTATCCATGAAGACCAATTCACATGAGATGGAAATGCTACGTTCGTAATATGGCACCAAACCCGAATTATTCTCCAAACAGTAGAAGCCACTTCACATGAAAAAAATAAATTATCAATGGACTCTAACTTGTTTTTACAGACTGGACATAAAATAGATTAGTTGTGGTTTGTACGGGGGTGTGGGAGAGGGTGCTGGTGCTGGTTTTTTTTTGTTGTGTTTCTTCGATTTGGAAGTTAGGGTTTTTACTATAAAAAACCCTAGTGTTTACGACTTGGTGTTGGATTAAGAGTCATTAACGTGTGATCATTTGGGCACAATTTATTTATCAGGGTCGTATGTTATGTATGATTATGGAAGTTAGGGATGTCATTATCCCTATTGCGTCAGTTCTATATGATGTTTGCTGCTATCATTTCTTTATTATTATTGGGACTGATTTGATGCGTTTATGCTTTATCCCTGGTCTATATGGTCATTTGGGTTGTATCCTGGTTGCAAAGGAGGCCTAAAACCCTTGTAAGTGTGTTATTAGGCATGGGTGTTGTTTTCTAGTTAGTGGTGTTCTCGTCCACTGCATGTAGGATCTTGATGCTATGGTCTGTTATTCTGCACGCTAATTGATGATGGATAGAAGCTGCTACTGTGGAAGTGCGTAGGTTTTCTACGTATTTGTTGGTTATTCTTATTGGTGTTTGGTTTTGCATCTAAACATACTCCGTTGGAGCGAGTTTGTGCTTGCTGCTCTATCCGTGGTTTTAGAGTCTCTTACCAACCGTTGTGTGAAATGAGTGAACTGAAATTCTAATTTGATGATCCATGATTGTGTGATGGTTTCCGTGAAGTTTATGATGGATTTAAGACGCTATTTGGTAAGTTGGAGGATTCCTGTGATATGGGTTTTGTGGACTTTGAGTGCTCATTCATGACATATTATACATGGATTCTTCATGGAAGTTAAGATGGACCGCCATAGTGATTTAGAAGGCTCAAGTGCATGTACTTGAGTAGTAT
Source organism: Chrysanthemum seticuspe (assembly GCA_019973895.1). Classification (NCBI taxonomy): domain Eukaryota; kingdom Viridiplantae; phylum Streptophyta; class Magnoliopsida; order Asterales; family Asteraceae; genus Chrysanthemum; species Chrysanthemum seticuspe. The sequence continues at coordinate 17,777,814 of BPTQ01000004.1, read as the reverse complement.
TGTAATGTTTTATGTAGTTTTATCATTATTGGTAGGTTCATTTTAGTAAGTTATAGGAATGGTGTGTCATTCTTATATTTGAGTCTGTAAGTGTCCTAAGGGACCGAGATGAGGGAAATCACCCTCATCCTATGTACCTCAACATTTTTTTGGAGTAATGAATTTTACCGGGGTGAATTAACCCTTCTACCCAAAAAAAAATACATTCGAATTCAATTCCATGCTTAGAGAGATTTAGACGGTGTGTAAGCCGATCCAAACAGAATCTCCATGGAAAATATTTATCTTACGTGGAAGACAATGGTTCCAAATCATTAAGGAATTCAACAAAGTATGTAAAAGGTGATCAATATGAGAGCGAGTAGTACTCACTGCAAACGAACCGTCTGAGCCAATGTGCCATTTCCAGATATCCATATTAGAAGTTAACGTAACATGCTGAAGTTCATATTGAAGAAGAAGCATCATAGCCTCGATGCTACTAGAAGTAACGGGTCTCTCCTATTGGCATGTCCACTGACCATACAATTTTCGTTAGTGTCTAGACACAAAATTGGTTGAAACGAGAGCTAAGTGGCTCATCGCCAAGCCATAAATAATTGACAAAGTACACAGCTTCATTGCCTAAATAATTTACAACAATTATCGTTTATATATAGAGTCTACAACCTGAATTATCGTTTATAGTGTCTACAACTCATTATTATTATTATTATTTTTAACATTTTGTTTTGAACAAAGTAATTGTGGGTATCATAACGATCCAATGCTTTCCGGTACTTGCTAGAAAACTGTTTATATATAGTTATCCATTATTTACTGTAAGTTCCTTTTCTAAGAATTTTCTTTTTAAAACATGATTAATAGTCTTTCTCTTTTTTTCAAAAGACATCGTTCTTCTCTTGTAACATGCCTTTTTTAGAATTGCTCTAATTTTCATCTCCACACGCAACGTTGTTGTTAGATATCCCTTGAACATATCTTGTAAGTGCGAGTCCTAGTCCACTCGTCAGAATTTTTTTAGTAAGTAAAAAGTTCTTCTAAAGTGAGCCATAAACATACAAATCTCAATAGAGTTTGTGGGGAAAAAATGTATATGTAACTTTCTCTGTTTTTCTTTGTTTATTTTGTCACTATTAACTTGCAATTTAATCTATACCTAAATAAGAAATTGAATTTGAAACATTGTTAAAAAGTTCTTATCACAAATCTACTAGAAAAAAATCATTTCATTATGATTAAAAAAACTAAACAAATATAGATTTTTTTAAAGCTATATATTCCGTTACAGTAACAAATCTTCATAATATATAAGAAAAGGGTGCCAAAACATAAAACCAAGACTTTAGCTGTGGACAATAGCTTATTTATAGCAATAATAGGCCATATGAATAATGCAACATCAACTATATTACTTATAAATCATTTAGCACATTCTTTCATAATTTTTTTAAAGATGTCATTATTGTGTTTTTTAAGCATTATAATTTTAAGGCATAATCTACACAATACATAGCTTTTACTAATTTATCTTCCACAACATTTTAATGCTTCATTTATTATTTCGGTTTGAATTAGTATAATTTTAATGCAACAACGCACATATAAATGATTATGATTTTAAAATGCATGTAAAACTATAAAGTTCCAAAACTATTATTATATCTTTAGAGTGTTTCCAGAACCAATCTAAATAAATTTTGAATTATTTTAAATAAAATTATTAATAAAAGTAAAAAACCTTTTTTTGTAAAAATCTTGACAATTATTTTGAAGACAAATGAAGCAAAGATGTATATTCACAAGTGATAATTTATTTGATTTTATACATATTACACAGATCAATACTACTTATAAAACATTTAGCACCCTCTCTCCTTATTTTTTTTAAGATGTCATTAACATGTTTTTTAAGCATTACAATTTTAATGTATAATCTACACAATACATAACTTTTACTAATTTATCTTCCACAACATTTTAATGCTTCATTTATTATTTCTGTTTGAATTAGTATAATTTTAATGCAACAACGCACATATAAATGATTATGATTTTAAAATGCATGCAAAACTACAAAGTTCAAAAACTATTATTATATCGTAAGAGTGTTTCGAGAACCAATCTAAATAAATTTTGAATTATTTTAAATTAAATTAACGACAAAAGTAAAAAACGGTTTTTTGTAAAAATCTGGACAATTTTTTTGAAGATAAATGAAGCAAAGATGTTTATTCACAAGTGATAATTTATTTGGTTTTATACATATTACATATATCTATACTACTTATAAAACATTTAGCACCTTATCTCCTAAATTTTTTTAAGATGTCATTAATGTGTTTTTTAAGCATTACAAATTTTAATGCATAATCTACACAATACATAGCTTTTACTAATTTATCTTCCACAACATTTTAATGCTTCATTTATTATTATTTTTTAAATTAGTATAGTTTTAATGCAAAAATGCACATATAAATGAATATGATTTTAAAATGCATGCAAAACTACAAAGTTCCAAAACTATTATTATATCGTAAGAGTGTTTCGAGCATCAATCTAAATAAATTTTGAATTATTTTAAATAAAATTCAACACAAAAATAAAAAACGGTTTTTTGTAAAAATCTGAACAATTTTTTTGAAGACAAATAATGCAAATGTGCAAAGTGCTAATTCAATGATTAATATATTAGTATATTAATTATTATACTTTTCATGGATAACTCTAATTGATTGCTTAAACATGTAAGTTTTCTTTACATTATAAGCATTCTTTTATTTATATCTTCCATTCGATGTGAGACAAGTGATATAAACAATATTAATTATACAAACATTTTCATAAATATATATTTTAGAAGATGTATATGCTATAAGCACTCTTTTATTTATATCTTTTTATCTATATGGACATGCATAATAAACACTATTAATGATACAAACATGTTCAAAAAATATTTTATTTACTTATTACGAGGTGTTGATTATTACATATATATTTCATAAAAAAAATATTTATCCTTACTTGTGACTACGGACCACTATCAACTAATTTGACCATAACCCTATAACATTATTGACTACCGCGACGCAAAATCACACCACTTTCAATTGTTTTTATATGAATTAGTTTGATATTATCCATCACTTTTTTTAAAGTTACTCAAACTTATTATATTTTCGCTATTGGTAAAGTTATTGTAAGAGAAGACATAAATTTAAAAACATTTTTTCCGAAAATTTTATTACTTGATAATAGCCGCTGCAACGTGCAGGTACCCCACTATAATATTTTAAAGAGTTGAAATATACGACATGAAACTTTTGACATCCGCAAATTTATCATCACATAAAATGTTTCAGATTATAAAACATGGTTTATTGAAAATTTTTATTTTAATGTACCGCCATCGCATCGCGTAAGTACTCTGCTAGTATTTGGTTATTTGTCTGGAATATTACATTATTTTCAATTTACACAATTATAATCGATAAGTATTTCCAAAGTAAATTTTAAACAACAAATTACTCACATATCGATCATGTGACTTTTCATCTTTAAAATTTTATAAAGACATGAAAAGAACATAATAATTAGTAAATGAATGTATCTAACATGGGCAAAGTGTTTATTACTCATGATTCTCACATGTAGTGTTTTTATATATGATGTGTCTAAAGCCTTTTAGAGCATCCACTATGATAAACCTTTTATAAAGGTTTATACAATAACACATCACTAATTTTTAGACCTTTTGATATTATAAACCTACATTTACTATGGTATAAATCTTTACAATTTCATAAAATGTCTTATAGAACAAAATGCATTAAATGTATTGAATTTATAAAGATGTTCAAGAATTAGGACCTCTTCTTGCTACATAAACATAAAATGATTGTCCACTATGGTTGAAATGAAACATAAACCTTTTCATTTTTTTAGACCTTTTTCATAAACCTACCATAGTGGATGCCCTTAGATTTACATAAAAATGATAAAATCAAACTATTAATGCAAGTGTAGTAATGAACAATTAATCACTAAGTTTTCTTCATCTTTTGCATTTATTGTTAATATAGTATATAAAAATATTGTTTCAACTTTCAAAAACCATCATCAAACTCAAAATGATGCCATGAAAATACTACGCTTAAATCTTGAAATCCCTTCATGATCATAAGTTCAACCATGTTAGTATAACTTTAGTTACAATACTACATGTGACAATAAATTTGCAAAGATATAAATTCATACATTTCAATAAGCACGTTACATGCATGTATATATAATCTGATCCCAGCAGATTAACACACAACCAATTGTTAGTTAATTTCTCAAATAAAAAACAAATGAACTTTGAGTTTTATTGCAATATGCTTATAAGTTATAAATATCTACTTCTCTCGAAACTCAACGTTTAGTAAAGAAACATAATGGCCATTACTGTAATATTTAACCAAGGAAGTCATATATTTTAGCATTACCCGTGGATTGTGTTTCATCAACAATAACATCAATGTTCATTTGGTGAACCAATTCATGTAGCTAGAATTATTGTTAAAATCTTTGTAATTGGCAAATTAAAACACATAATTTAAAACATGGAGGCCAATCAGAGGTGGAGATAGGAGGAGAGCAGGGTGGGCACGTGTTTCCCTAGTGAAAAAGAATTGCATTGTAAATTTTCATAAAATATCAGACTATGTTTATAATTTGCCACCAATTTATAGTATAGTTTCTAAAAATTGTCAAAGTTTAATTTGTCTCCTTCGACCATAACGTTTTGGCCCTGCCCGTGAGGCCCATGCATGTTATACATGTCTCAAGATGTTTGTATTCTAAAATAAGTAATGGAAACTGAAGTACATCAATATGTTCACTGAAGACCAAGCTTTCATTTTGAAACTATTATCGATATTCCAATCATGCTTTCGAATATAAATTTCTCCAAAATTAGGATTGAGAAACAGAAGTCCAAGAAGTCAAAGTTAACCACATGTAACCTAGTACAAAGGTGAAAACGCATTTTCAAAAAGACATATAAACAACACATGTACCTCATAAATAATAATTTTGGTCAAAAGAAGAGACTTACCTTTCAAGTTTTGGTAACTATCTTTCTTTCATTAGCATCAATTTTCTCGAATATGTTTTGTGTTTCCCGTGTGCATGCATTATCCTGCATCACAATCAAATAAAGTGTGTTAATGAATTAGAGCATCTCTAATGCACTCATCTTAGTTTAATATTTCGTCACACTATCGCCACTTCATTATCTCATCACTTTATACAAAACTTTCACAAGCATTGAACTTTACATAGTTTAATAAATTTCCATCTCATTATCCTATTTTATTTACCTACATTTTTTATATAATAAAGGAATTACACCATTTCAGAGTGATTTTGTCAATTCATTCTTATTGAAAAAACAATTAGGCCAATAGGAGAGCCCGATTTCGCCACGTAAGCATAATCGTGTGATGTGATTGGTTAATAAAAGTCAAAATTAAATTGATTTTTGGTCAAACTTTAATAAATTTGGTGGAGAAATTTGGTTGTTAAAAAAAACACATAAAAATATAGGTGTCAAATTTGTGAAAACAAAAACTTAAAAAAAGATGAGGTAATTAATAAAACTTTAGTGGTTGATTTTTGAAAAATTATATAGAGTTAAGTGTAATATTATAAGCCTCCATATTTTTTAATAACTTTGGATTATAAACAAATACCCCTTATACTTCATACCATTTATACTTTATATCTTAAAATACAATGTATATGTTGTTTTAAAATAAAAACATATAAATTTGCATAAGATTATAAGTATCAATTTTTTTTTTTACTATATACATTAAATAAGGACTCATTTATTTCATTTTTAAAAGTTTAACCTATGTGCATACGAGTTTACATTTTAAATACGGCTAAATTGCTGAAAACGAGAATATAATTATCAAATTATAAGCACGGGTTACTTTAATATAAAAATAAATATATGCGATTATACTTATACAATAACTCATATAATTCTTATTTATTTATATAAGGATATCTAAAAAAAACATTTATAAAATTTTAAAGAGTATACTTTAACTTTATCAACGCTCATTATATGCTATTAAACTTGCATCATGTGTACAACGTAATATTATTAGTGAAATTTAAATAACAACATCAACATCTTTGTTTGCTAAATAAAATTAAATCTTGAGTTACGTAACAGAAATTTTTACAAATATTTTACCAAATTCTACTGGATATTAATGCATAACGAAAAAAATCGTGCATAACTATTAGTTGTACTTATATCACAATTTTCATAGGTAAATTCTTATATGTGTATATACTTAATTAAAATGTTAAAATAAATTTGATTTATGTGTAAACTTCGTGCGTGCACGAAACTTATAACTATATAATTATATGCAATTACTTTTAAAGACACAATATTCAGTATTAATACAAAATATTTTTTTTGTCAAAACTCGTGCGTGCACGGATATTATAACTAGTAATTTACTATATACAAATCATTTATCTATTTACACTAAAAATACTATGGTCTATGTATATATATTCAATTGATTATAATTTACTATAGACATGACTTAAAAATAAGATGACTTACGAAATATTTATGTCGCATAACTCAAAAGTACTAAGAAATAGAATAACTTACAAAATATGAAATAGAAATAGTTGTAGAACCTTAATCGAACTTATTTAAAGTTATAACCTATCTAAGACTTTAAACTGCTATTTTAAGCAAAATAAAATAAATCATACAGCAAACTATCATTACTCTAAAACGAGCGTGTTTGCCCGCGCGTTGCTGCGGGGATGCTTTATAGATGCATAGAACATTTGTAATACTAATGTATTGGCTTTTTTTTAAACCATTTTAATCTATTTGAGTGAAACGCAATTCAGAGTGACTATTGGTATCAACTTTTTAAAAGCTTGTGAATTCTGTTTTTTCATTTTGTATGTTAAACCATTGCAGTGAAAAAACACATTGTAGTGAAAACGACGCAATTCATATTTGTTAAGAATCGAAGAAAACATCACACGCCAATGTTAATTGTTACATAAAGCACATTATTTTCAAACAAATACTAACATAACAACTTTTCATTATGTAAACTAATCTTTTTTTTATGCTCATCATATTTATAAAGAGAGGCATAACCATTCAAATATTCAATGCAACAAAGTCTTTTATGTGGATCTGAAATGGAGTTAACGACATTCTTGCGCAATAAGATTATAACTAAATAACAAATATACACTACTAATCTAAGTATGAAATTAGAATACGTTCTCTGTGTTTGCAGCTTCCTTTATGTATGCTTGTTCCATTATTGGTACCGTCAAACTTTGGCATGTTACCTCCAATACATGCGAGTGAAAACAATGGTAATTAACAAACCTGTTTCACGGATAATTAATGATAACAATAAGACAATAAGTAACATAATTAAAATCCAATAATGTAGTGGGATTTGCACATAGAATTTGTCAAAACTTAAAAGATGAAAATCTGCTAATTCACAACATGGCTGTAACTTTTAGCTACTCAGCCAACTCCATATTTACTTTGAGGAGTTTCATCAAGTGTAACTATCTGTACGGGTCTATCAATGCATGCCGAGCCTACCTTCAAATAAAATTTCTAACCTTGGAAACCTGATAATTTTGAGACATGCGTTTGTATTCTACCTAAATAAAACTTATCTCAAACGATTGCCTAGCCTACCTAAAATGTTCAGCAGGCACAAAAGTACAAAAAAAAACTGTAACTACTAAAGAAGTGTTCATCGTGAAAATTGATCATCAAATATTTATTGAGCACTAAAGCTTATTTTTGGGCCTATGAGTTTTTTTAAATTTTGAAAAGCTCATAAGCTTAATTTTTCTGCCTATGAGCTTCTAGGCTATTTAAGCTCATAAGCTAAAGTTGATCAAGTCATTGGCCAAAAAATCTTACATTGTTAGATTTTCAAAAGTTAAATAAGCCCATAAGTTGACCAAATGCGCATAAACAAACACCACCTAAACTACATCAATGTCATATTATTTTTAGTAACCACCAATTTTATTCCACTGCATGACATCACAACACATTTCATAGTAAACACGACATAAAATATAATGGGCATCAATAAAACATAAAGGCGAAAAAAAACGTATCACCTTCTTTTCACCAAGAAGCCGTAACAAAGCTGGAAGTACTATCTTTGAATAGCTACCAATCCGTCATCCGACCTGGTTAATTCAATAAAGACAGCATATATAAGGAAACAATGTTGCAGCATTCCCTCTATTAAATTGGTAAAAAAAATAAACATTCATCAAGAAATTGTATATTCGGTGAAGAAAAAGTAAGAGGCAGCAATTGTAACTCGTCCATATGACTCATTTCCTGTAAAAACATAAAGTATACACAATAAAAAAAAAGATTTAATCTTTATAACACTAAGAAAATGGTAAAAGCATGATATAAGAGACAATTAAGTGCTTCGTTAGAGTGTTTAATGTCTTTCTTGACCTTGGCGGTATCGTTGCCACACCAACTCTGGTCGTCCCTGTCTCGCATCGGATCTAAGAGACCATCTCAAACCTATAATCAGAAACTAAAAGTGATACCTTTTAAAGAAAATTGGTTCAATATTTTCATTAATTTAAATCATATCTTCATTAACTTAAACCCCATCAAGAATCGACCATAACTTAAAAACGTGTAATAACACACAATTTAATTTGACAGAATGTAAAAAGAAACTTACACAATAATCTTTAAATCCCAAAATTAGTTGTCAACCAAAAAAAAAAATATTGAATTTCCCTTGATTTGGGCTTCTTAAAAAAATTGAATTTCCCTTAACTAACGTCATTCCCTCTTTTATAGGTTTGTGATTTTTGATGTTCTTGATTTTGGTATTTTAGTTTGTTAATAAATGGGTCGTGTGCCTGCTATTGCATTTGGGTGTGAATATCAATCCCAATACACACCGAATGTGTAAGAAACTCAAAAAACTCTATTCATGATCGAGGTAAGATAAAGTTTTATTAATACCTGATCCATGGCCGGATCATCCGGAGCTGCCGCCGGTGGTCAGAAGGTTGCCGGAGAAAGAATAAATCCGGTGACTTTTAATTGAAACAATTGATAAATTTAAACTAATTTGAGAGGAGTTTTATGTTTATTTAGGATTTTTGTAGCAGACCATGGTTTTTGAAGACAATAAAAAAGCTACTGAAAACCCCAAAAAAATCTTCTGCTGATTTTCATGATGATTTGAAGAAAGAGTAAAAGTGTTTTCGATTTTTTTTACTCGTTCTGATATGTGTAGGGTTTTTTTTTGGGAAAGACATGGGTAATTGATGTTGATGCTTATTAGTGAAGATTGTGTCTTTGTGAGAGTGCAAGAAGTGTCTAGAACAATCGGTTATAAAGAAAACTTTAGTACAACTGTTGTAGTTTGTGTATTATACATGAACATTTTCTGTGATGTATGAGACTGTGAACAGTAAATCATCAAACACAAACCAACCAATGTTAATGTGCCACTTCAGTTTTTTTTGTACTTACAAAGAAGATGGACCAATTAAATGCTGACAACATAGCATGTATAAATACTTTTTGTATACACCCACAAAATGCTTGTTAGTATATATTATAATTATCATATTAAAAACTGTTACACAGACATGTTACGCAATGAATCAACAAATAAAATGAGAGACTCAACATAAAAAAAAGGAGTAAGTGGATATACTGGCCCACAGGCACATTTGATGTCTGTTAAGAGAAGACTCAAATTATATGAACGAGTAAGGTGGAAGTTTCACAATGGATTACATGCATAATTGGTCTTGTTATGCATTGCCACCTATACTAATTATGGATGCCCTTAGGGGGGAAAGCATATGATAAAGAAAGATGAAGCATAATCAAGATAGAAAAAAAGTGATAAATAATGTAATCAGCTAGTCTCACAGAGATTAAACATTTATGATGAAAGATAGAAACTGATAAACAATTGCAAATTGGAAAGCAAGAGATAAACACAATGGTGCTACAAATGAACGTACGGCTATGGTTCTTTAAAAAATAGCATGGACCTCAGGTTCTTTAAATTTCAATTTCAAAATTTTAAGGAACAAATTTAAAGGCAAAAACTTGTTACGGTTTTTTTTTTTTTTTTTTTTTTTTTTTTTTTTTTTTTTTTTTTAATTTTTGGAACAACTGATGAATTGAAACCACGACTAGCAAGAAGCTAGAAATTAAAAGATAACAAGATTAGGGTTTTTAAGTCAATCGTTCCAACTAAACGATGCTTTACAACAAAAACGACACCAATAAAAAGATCTAGACACTATATCATCAAACAGCACAACCTTCGATGGAATCTTATTATCAAAGAGGAGATTATTGCGGAATGACCACAGACTATAAAAAACACCTTCAAGCATCATCTTCTGTTTGAATGGGAGACGTATATTCACGATCCAAGAAAACTAATCCTCATATGAAGTAACCTCCTCATCAAGAATTTCCCACCACCGAAGAATTCTACGAGCAAGAGTTCTAGCCATGCTACATGAGAAAAACAGATGACTAGAAGTCTCTAACCCATTAGAACAAATAGGACACACAATGGAAGCAATATCTATACCACGACGAGAAATATTGAGTCTCGTCGGAAGAGAGTCAATCTTTACTTTCCAAGCATGCACATTGACATTGATAGGAACAAATTTAATCCAACGTGTCTTGGTAGCGACCTCCGGGAGCCTCTTATCGTCGACCACCTTTTTTATAGAAGCCACAAAGAATACCCCTGAACTCTCTAAGGACCAAACCCATCTGTCAGACATCAAATTAAATTAACATCACGAACCTGATCTGCTAAAGCGTCGGATTGTTCTTGTTCTACTTCACCTCTGGGTTTTGAATCCAAGCTGGTAAAATCCAATTTCATCCCAACAGACATCGATTTCAAAGGCTCAAGAGCATATATTCGTGAGTATAAGTCTTTAAAATCTTTATCTCCAATCCATTTGTCCTCCCAGAAGGTGATCTTCTCCCCATTACCCAACTTAAGTTTCATATAGTCCAATAACTTTATACCTTGTCTTTCTAGAACATTAATATCATGAGCTATATTCAGCCAACAAGAATGAATACCTGAATGAACAACCTTTCCCACTTTCCCGTCTTCTCCGTGAATCGCCTTAATCACCCTAGCCCATAAAGATGTACTCTGCGTATAAAACCTCCATATCCATTTACACATTAAACCACTATTCAATGCATATAAGCTAGCAACCCAAGACCTCCCTTCTCTTTAGAAGCCAACACATTATTCCATTTAACCCATGACGATTTCTTGCTTTTAGATTCATGGCCTTTAAAGAAGTGGCTACGTATAGATTCTAACATGCGAAGAACGCCTAAAGGGACTCTAAATATAGACATGTGAAATATAGGGATCGATCCTAAAATCGATTTAAAGAGGGTTAACCTACCTCCAATTAAAAGCGTATTCAATTTCCATTTAGATAAACGAGCTTTTACCTTATCAACAACATCGTTCCAAGCTTGAACCCGAGACATTGTTCCTCCTACCTACGTACCTAAATAATAAAATGGGGTTTTAAGAATACGACAACCAAGTTTATCAGCAACACACCTGATCTTATCTCTTTCAATAAGAACCCCTATAATTTTACTTTTACTCATGTTTATCCGTAAACCTGAAGCACGGTAAAAACATTCCAACACGTGAACTAGGATATTAATGTTACCGTCGCACCATTCCCGAATTTTTGATTTGAGATATTTCAACTTCTTTGTCAGATTAATCATAGCATTAGTTTCATTACATGGGGCTTCACACCAAGCATCCTCCACAATTTTGTTAAATCCTTCCATATCGATTCAATGATGAAAAAACCGAAAAGGAATCGGCCCGTAATCAAATTGGAATTCCCGTAATAAAATAGGTCTATGGTCAGAGAGATAGCGATCCAAAGTAACGGCAGTGATGTTCAGACAGGAAATCAATAAATTTTCAGAAATGAGAAATCTATCTAATATACTCATCTTTGTAGCCGACTTATGACACCAAGTAAAAGCACTACCTCCTAAAGGAACCTCTTCAAGCCTCGCATTAGCGATAAACGAATTAAATGCATTAGCACCTTGAGAATTAAAAACCGAACCAAACCTGTCAGATTTATACCTTACCTCATTAAAATCCCCCATAATCACCACTTCGCCATGCCACTTGTGAATCTCATGAACCAGATATTCCCACAACATTCGTTTTTCTTGCATATCCAGCTTTTGATCTTTAAACGGAATGAAAGAGTCCACTACATGCCCATATTCTTTACATGCAATAAACAATTCCTTAGCAATTCTTTAAGGGTTTTGCAAATGACAGCTCTAAGGGCTGTGGTTAAGAGGAATCCTCTTACTACAAGTTAATGTAAGTAATTAAATCATCCAATTAGAATCAAATGTTTGTTGTGCATCCAAATTTTTAAGGAGCATTTCCATATTTTTCGGGTTTGACATCCAATCATATTGATTTATAGATGACTTTGTAATAAAACTCAATCTCTTAACGACAATCCTAAGGGCTATAACTAGCAAAACTCATTCTTTACATGCAATAAATAATTCCTTAGCAATTCTTTAAAGGTTTTGCAAATGACAGCTCTAAGGGCGGTGGTTAAGAGGAATCTTCTTACTACAAGTTAATGTAAGTAATTAAATCATCCAATTAGAATCAAATGTTTGTTGTGCATCCAAATTTTTAAGGAGCATTTCCATGTTTTTTGGGTTTGACTTCCAATCATATTGATTTATAGATGACTTTGTAATAAAACTCAATCTCTTAACGATAACCCTAAGGGCTGTAACTAACAAAACTCATTTTTTAAAAACGTTTGAACATTTGTTAGGATATTTGTTTACCTTTTTTATATTAACTCATTGACCCAACTTGCATTTCATAAACCTGTTTCTTAAAAGTTTTTTGGTTGACCAACTTATTAAATGACATTTTAAAGTTTGTTAAGGTTATTATATTTTTCACACGGCCAATTCAAAGTAGCTAACAAAACATTCGGTTTTACACAGAATGTTAGGGCTTCGTATTTTTAGAGAAAAATAATTAAAAGGAGGTCAAAAACTCTCCTTTATTAGATGAGTTTTGCTACACGCTCCTATTAGTTCCTCTTACAAATTTTCTTACACACACAATAATAATCAATAGTTTTCTCACTCACTCTTTCTGCATTCAAACCGTCAGTTCTGACAAGTGTCAGCATCATGTGAGTAAGCACATTTGTAAACGACTTTTGTAGAAATGTTTAGCATTTCTCTTATTAGATATAATAGATAAATTGATACACTTTTCCGTTATCTCTAATTAGTTTTTCTAAAAATAACTCTGTATATCATCATGACATGTGGTAAACTCTTTTTTTTTTTTTTTTTTTTTTTTTTTTTTTTTTTGTGAATTCCTTATTATGAAATTTTCAAGTTATAAAGTTTACAAAACTAACTCAGTCAATAGCATTAAAATTGTTACAGTTCGTCCAAATTTAAGGTATCCAAGGAAGGTTTTGTTTATGTGTAGACTGTTTTAAAAGTACTTCATGAAGAGTTTATTATAATCGATGCTATATATCAAAGCTAGACTAATACCGTGATTGTTTGTATAGTTAGTTTGCTTTGAAGATGTTTAATTTCTTAGAGCCTTCCAAAATTATTTTAGCAAAGTATTTTTTAACCATGAAGTGCTCAATGTTTTGCATTTCATTAACAAATATGTATTGTTAGTCCATTCATAATGACCATGAGTGAACCATGCATGCTTGACTATTCTAAATTTCTAATGATGAATATATAGAACTTTATGACACCCATGATGGGGGTAATCGAATCATTTGATTTTGAAGTCTACAATGACGGTAACAAAAGGTGTGTGTGTAACGAATAATGTTTCTTTTTTGGGTCATATTCTATACAAATAAATGACTATTTTATGCTTAATCAGACATTCTGATACCAATAAATGACTATTTTACCATATATGTGGCTAATATAGATTGGCTGAAAATAAATACTTTGTTAGTCCCTAACACCGGCCAGCTTTAAATCATTTACTTCCACAAAAATGAACCACAAATCTACTTCTTCAAATTACGACGATTAAAAAGTCTTTTATATAACAAACAATAACCTTTTTAACATAAAATTTTTTAAAACTTCCCAATAAGTTAATAACTGAATCAACCGAATTTTGTTTTAAAATAAAGATAATAACTCAAGGTATACTAATCTTTAACTTTTTTTTATATACTGATTTAGGGTTTTGTTATATCGTTAGTTTCTATCTATCCAAGTGACTTGATATTAGACAACTTATGATCATATGCACTCACTGTGGTAACAGGTTAAATCATTAATTATCAAATTTTAAGATGCTTTTAGTTTCTATGGGTTTACAAAGTGTTTTAGTTTTAGTTTCTTAATTATTGTTTGAGAGTAGTTCTTAACGAGCGCACCCGCGTGTTGCTGCTTTTTTGGTGGAGCTTGGTTTTTAAAATTTTAGTTATTTGAGTTAACGCGTAAGCGTACTTCTGAATGGATTTAAACCAGTTGTTATTGATATAGCCGCATTAGGTTTTGTATCTTTAAAAGTTTTACTATTCGTGTTCGGGTTAACCTGAATATGAGTAGAACAATTAAAAAAATGGCGTAATTCAATATCTTTTATATAATAAAGGAATTACATCATTTCGTATTGATTTTGTCAATTCATTCGTATTGAAAAAACAATTGGGCCAATAGGAAAGGTCGATTTCGCTACGTAAGCAAAATCATGTAATGTGATTGGTTAATAAAAGTCAAAATTAAATTGATTTTGGTCAAACTTTAATAAATTTGGTGGAGAAATTTGTTGATAAAAAAACACATAAAATTATAAGTGTCAGTCAAATTTGTGAAAACAAAAACTTAAAAAAAGAGGAGGTAATTAATAAAACTTTAGTGGTTGAATTTTTAAAAATTATATAGAGTTAAGTGTAATATTATAAACTTTCATGTTTTTTAATAACTTTGGATTATAAACAAATACCCCCTTATATTTTATACCTTTAAACTTTATATCTTAAAAAATACAATGTATATGTTGTTTTAAAATAACAACATTGCATAAGATTATAAGTATCAAGTTTTTTTTACTATATACGTTCAATAAGGACTCATTTATTTCATTTTTAAAATAACTTATGTGGACACGTGTTTACATTTTAAATACGGCTAAATTACTGAAAACGAGAATGTAACTATCAACTTGTAAGCACGGTTTACTTTAATATAAAAATAAATATACGCGATTGTACTTATAACAATAACTTATGTAATTCTTATTTATTTATATAAAGATATCTAGAAAAACATTTTTAAAAAACTTTAAGGAGTATATTTTAACTTTATCAATGCTCATTATGTGCTATTAAACTTGCACCATGTGTACAACATAATATCAGTAGTGAAATTTAAATAACAATATCATCTTTGTCAGCTAAATAAAATTAAATCTTGAGTTACCTAACAGAAATTTTTACAAATATTTTACCAAATTCTGATAGATATTAATGCATAATGAAAAACTCATGCATAAATATTAGTTGTACTTATATCACAATTTTCATAGGCAAATTCTTATATATGCAATGTTGCAAAAATCGTGAATCGGTAGTCGGGCGTTCGACCACCCTGCAGCGAGTAATCGGTCAAGTCGGGATTAATCGGTGATTAATCGGATTGGCATTTCCTGCAATTTTTTGGTATTTTTGGAGACCAAACTAAAAATCTTAACCGATTTCAAGCCTGCTATGTTTCCAAACCTCAATAAAATGCTACAATTCTGTTATGATACCCATTGTGCGTTATAAGTGAAATATACGATCCCCAAATTAAGTATAATGCCTAAATTATTATTATTTTTAAAATGACCGATTCGGCCGATTTTTTACCGATTCAGCCGATTTTGACCGATTCGGCCGATTTTTTGACTGCTTAGTGTCAATTTTTGTTCTAGGCCGATTTTTCGACTCATTTTCAAAAATCGACAAGGTACTCGACCGATTAACGATTAATCGGCGATTAATCGGCCGAGTTGACCGATTTTTGCAACAATATATGTATATACTCAACTAAAATGTTAAAATAAATTTGATTTATGTGTAAACTTCGTGCGTGCACGAAACTTATAACTGTATAATTATATGTAATTACCTTTAAAAACACAATATTCAGTATTAAGGGGAAAAAAAACTTATTCGGGTCAATCGTGTTGAACTGAATTTGCTTTAGACAAATATTTTCCAACCGATACCCGACTCTATTTAGTATTCTGGTTTACCCGAATAACCAGATTAAAATTTTCGATCCGAGTAATCCTAGTCGAATGGGATTTTTGGGGTTCGGGTTAGGTTTTGAGTTATATGCTATCTAAAGGTCTTATCCAATGTTTTAAAACCCGGTTTTTTTATTGACCCGGTTTAGTCACCGGTTCAACCGGTTGAACCGCCGGGTCGAACCGGTTCTATACTTATATATATTTTTTGTATAATTGATATGTATTGTAGAATGATCACTTGATTTATTTGACTTTATTCCTAACTTTTAATTGAACCGACGAAAAATTTTGATACTCTACCAATAAGTCTTTGTTTCTAAATTATATATTTATAATAATTTAGCAAAAATTTGCAACAATGATCAATTAATTATTATAAGTTATAATGGTGTATATTAAAATTATAGTAGTTGGTGTTTTTTTACATTAATATATAACTTTAATTTATTGTTGTATATAATTTTAAGTAACATTTGCTTCAATTTGTCAATTAAACTTATAACGGTTGATGGAGAAAAAATATTTTGTTAGATTTTTTGATAAAAGTCATGACCCGGCCGGGTTTATCAAACCAGGTCAACCCGGGTCAACAAAAAACCGACGGTTCAATCCGGTTCTCAAATAAGCAAAAACCCTGTGACATCCGGCCCAGTCTCCGAGCCGGTTCACGGTTCAACCGGCCGGGTCAACCCGGGTTTTAAAACATTGGTCTTACCAAAATAACTACAAAAAGGTCTTATAAAAAAAAAAACTAAAAAAAAGGTCATATATCATCTCTTCCTTCAAAGAAAGAAAAGAGTGAAGGAACATCATAGTAAGGACAAAAAGATAGATATAAAAGGGTAGCATTCATCCTGTCAGACAACAATCAGTTGGATTTAAATTTTAACACGAATTCATGCAAACCCTTTATTGTTCCTTTCATGCTGCCTCTTACGTAGCCCAATTATATTCCAGAGTCATTCTTTGTTAAGTTATTAGTAGGTCTTTAGTTCCCAAAATTTTCAGCCGCAGTTATTGTTTTTCCATTATTAGTATTCAAAGGTACCTATAAGTGCGCACAACGTTTTCTCTGTTAGCAAGAGTTGTATGGTTGTTTTCTGCGTCAATTACAACACGGGTGCTGGCTATTGCCTCATTGCTTGTTGTGACTGTAGACATCGAGTACTCAAGGAGCTTTACAGGTGCCTGTAAAACAGATATCATAGATTAATAACTTCAATGTGTTAGTTGTATCTTTAGTATAGGCCCGAATGTAATGCGTATGGGCTAAAGCCCGAGTGTCTCTTGTTAGGACGGGAATATTGAATGAGATATGAAACAATATACCTTCCTGCATATAATGTGTAAACCCTAACTAGAGACGCCCGGGCTTTAGCCCATACAGGCATACACATTACTAAGCATACAACAAACACTTTCCATGTCATAATTAAAGATTACCATATGTAAGAAATAAGAATGTTAGCTTTAAGTTGTATAAAATGAAGTATATTGATCTAAGAGTATTAATATCAGATTTGTAGTTCTATATTGGGCATGTGTAAACTTTTTCTGAGAAGAATACAAATCGCCTTTACACTGTCAAACGTTTGCATTCATGGGTTGTGCAAAGTACAACCGTCAATCAAGGTTCGAGTCCCGCTGACCATACTTTTTTTTTTTTTTTTTTTTTTTTGGTGTAATACAGTTTACCGGGGAAACCCTTTAACCAAAAAAAGAAAGTACAACCGTCAAGTGTTCCTCAAAGTATATTATAAAGGGAGACCCGCTCTCTCGCTGCATACCATCTCTATATGTTATAGAACATATAAGGCATACAAGAGCGAAGAATATCAAGAAGAAACTAAATAAAGTCATAATGAAAGAACTAAGTTGAGCCACACAGCATTTCACATTTGACCTCATTAAAAGCTTATCATAATAGCAAAATATAATATATCGTTGGTTTTAAGGGTATGATGGTGAAAAAAGATAGCTCATCAATGCAAATAAATACTACAACCATAGACCATAATTGGTAAACTCTTATGAATATCACACATAACTCTTTTCAAAGCATACGTCATTGATCTATCAATTGATTCGTAGATGCCTTGTTGGAGTACAATTTATAGCATTGGTTTCATGTGGGTTCACTATAATTTCTTCGTTCCTCTATACTTGGTTGTGGTCGTGCGGAAAATCCACGTATAGAACGACAAGTCTTTTGTTTCTTGAATTACATGCCATGAAGTTTAGTGTCGTTGGTACCGTAAAGTAATTTCTGTCTAAACTTGATTCGAGTACTCACTATGTTCTTTTAGGTGGATTGTATCTTATTGTTTAGGAAAATCATTTTGTTTGTCTGTGTGTATTGTGAGTTAAGCACAACTACTTTTTAGTTTATAGTTTTAGTTATGTCAAGACAAATATCATAGTTACGACTATTATTTCCAGTATTATCCAAGCTTTCATTATGTACGTAAGCTTTTGGCAATTTCACCAAAAAACTAAGAAATGCTGCTCCTTCATAAGAATGGGTGCAAGATCTTCGTGTAAAAGTTCATAGTTGCAAGATTTAACAAGTCAAGCAAATGATCAATTGTTCAACTGTTCTTGCTTCCGGTATATCTTCACATAAAGAGAGTATGAATAGCCTCAAGAGTCTGGTTCTATCACATTGAAAAAGAAAGCGCGTTTACTATTCGCTAAAGACCAACACAAAGACACTTGATTACATAGAATTATCATCAATTGTTTGTGTGGTTAGTGGTTACTCAGTATGATGCACTTTATAAAATTTTCTTATTTTATAGAGTAAAATAAGCAAATATGCACTTTATATAAACACTCAAAAACCAACATGATCCATCTTTAACACCCTATAAATTGTAAAAATATATTCTTTCAAAGAGTTGACATACTGTTTCAGCTCTAATAACTTTTAGAAAGTAAAACATCATATTATTTACATGGCTTTTTGGTTAAAAAATGTCAGATGTCGTTTAAACATCAATTTTTAAATCTTAGTGCCTCATTTTATTAGATAGAGGTGGTGATCCATTCACTTTTTTTTTTTTTTTTTTTTTTTTTTTAGTAAAGGGTTTTACCCCGGTAAACATATTAACACCAAAAAATAACGTTAACATACAAAGGAATATGGATGTGTACCATATTAACCTAAAAGCCCTAAACAAGCGTGAAAACTACACCAACTAGGTTTGACATGCCAAACCTTTAACAGCCTTAAGTATATTAGCTAGCTGAAATTCTTAAAGATGTGGCATTAAAACCTAAGCTTTCATCCCAATGTATTAAGGCACGTAAGTTTAATAATGATATATGCATCTTTGCTGTTGTAATGTACCATGTTTATATTCATTTTATAAGTTTGTTATCATAATATTATCTTCTAAAGTGATGTATCATATCGGGTTTTAATACCAATGCTTTGGCTTGAGATAATTCTCACATTCAATACCACGAAATCGTTTCAAGCAATGCATAAATTTAACATCAACTGGTTTCGGGATGAGTTTATATTATGGACAGAGGTTTTGAGGCTACAGTCTTATCATGACCGGTTGAAAAGATATTATTTTTTGTCGATAGTATTTTGTCAAGTCTTTTGGGGTTTAGATTCGAGAAATGAATTGGGGCTGTCACATATCAACGTCTATTTAAAATACGGATTTAATGTGCCATGCTTGAAGTTTAGTGTAGTTTTTATCGTGTAAAGTTTTATAGTGAATTTTGATGCATCAAAGAAAGATAATTCTTTGACAAAATTACAAAATTTCAAGATTTTGATGGTACCACCAAATTAAATGTATGTGGAGGTTATATCTCCGTTTATAATGTAAAAAAAACATTAACGCACATATAAAGAATCTAGCACAAGTTGTCAAGAACTTATTTAAGTTCTTCAACATGATATTGGAGTATCGAGAAACATGATATTTGGGCATCAAACAACAATTAGCACATAAAGTTGTTGAGTTTATGATATATGATATACAAATAAAATCATATAGACATCACAGAGTACACATCGGAAGACTTAGAATCATAACAGTAATTAACTAACTGAAATAAATGCGTAATATACCTCTTGCAAATGGTTAGATCTCTTAAACAAAGAAGATGAAGTGGTTTAAAGAGTTGTCATTTACCGTTTTACAACTCAAACCAATTTGTGTAAGAATAATGTCTTACAACCACAGTTTTATACACACGAATTAACCGCGAATCAAAGCGATTGCTAGATCTAACACAAGCCTTTGTTTAATGAAAAACAAAACCAAAACACCCTATGGGAAGGGGGTTCGGCCGAAGGTATGCAAGAGAGGAGAGGAGAGATCTAGTGTTAATTCAGTGCACAAAAGTTAACCATAAATCTTAACCCTAGACCTGTATATATAGTGGTAGAATAGCTTGTAGAAAAAGTTAGGGTTTTGGCTTGTGAAACCCCCATATGGCCGGCTACCTTAAGGAAGAAAAAGGGAACCCCGGATCTTTTCCATTTTTAAGTTATTCACCATATATTCTCTCCTTTTACATTTAACGGTCGTTAGTCATTTCCGTTAAATATTTAACGGTCGTTAGACGGACTTTATGTGTAATAATTAATCGTAATCATTAACATTAATTATTAATTTTAATTCTCATTTGCTAATGTGTGCAATCTCGTGGTCACGAGTTCGAATCCGGACATTCACGGTTTTATAAATATATACATTTCCAACCGCTCCCACTTGGATATGTTTACAAAATGTGTCATGACATTGGTTAGCGTCTAGCAACACGCCAATGCCCCCGGTACAACTCGTGTATGGTTTTCTGGAGAAAAACCACTTTGATGATTCATCATCATATTCATTCTTTTGTTTCTAATACCATGTTAATAAGAATATGGATCTCACTCATTTCTTAATTAACTATTCTGTTTCTCGCTTTACATGATTGATAAAGATTACCAATTCTTCTGAACATATTCCAGAAGACCTTGGGCATGTCCATGCAAACATCTTGACAACACTACGAGGGGCCCAGCAGTATTATACTTCAAAATAAATTTGAAGGAAACAAATCCTGTTATGACAATGAGCAGAATTCATAAATTTCGCAACACTTCTGAAAACAACCATTATAACTACCAGTTATGTATAGCGTTAGATTGCTTCATAGAAATGCACTACATCCATGACATATCTCTGGTATCTCAAGTCAAACGATAAATATTCATGATGTACTTAATGACTAAGATCCATAAAGTATCATCATGTGGGTGGGATAAGTCCTATACTCAATTCATTGAATATCATCTGAAATTAGTCATGATACGCAGCAATATACTTTCAAGTATATTCTAACTAATACTCAGATTTGTTTTAATTCAATATCATTCCCATGTTATTGATTGACAACGGACTATTTATAATAACTTAAGTTATTCAATGATTTAAACATGCAAATATAGGATAACATCATAATAAATGAATAATAAACATAACAAAAATACTTTATTTCATTTCAATAATAATGTTTACAATATCCTTTTATCTAAAATACTTAGTCACAGATGGGCATGAAACTACTAGCTAAACGAAGTCCAAACTAATCAGACAAATGATTAAGTTTTTCACCAGGTAAGGCCTTCGTTAAAGGATCTGCTAGGTTATCATCTGTGTGAACTTTGAGCAACTCAATTTCACCTATCTCGACTTGCTCTCGAACAAAGTGATATTGTCTAGGATAGTGTCTGGTGCCTTTCATGACTCCAGGTTCATGGGCAAAAGTAATTGCAGCAGAATTGTCACAATATACTTTAATAGGATTTTCAATCGACGGCATAACACCAAGCCCCGAAAAAAACTTACTTATCCAAACAGCTTCCATGGCAGCCTCAGACGCCGCTATGTACTCACTTTCTGTAGCAGACATCACAAGAGTTATTTTTTTCTTGCTCTTCCAATCCACAGCACCTCCATTGATGACAAATATGTAACCCGTTTGAGACTTCGTATCATCTTTGTCACACTTCCAGGATGCATCGCAGTAACATGTAACAGACAGTTCTGCTTCTGGATTTCCCCCATACACTATGAACATATCTCTTGTAGCCTTAAGGTACTTGAGAATATGTTTAACAGCAGTCCAGTGAATTTCACCTGATGTCGACTGGTCAAGTTTTGAGCAAACGCCACATCAGGCCTTGTGCATCGTACCGCATACATGATAGATCCTACAGCCGAAGCATAAGGAACTTTCTTCATGTGCGCCACCTCTGCATGTGTTGAAGCACAACCTTCGCTGCTCAAACCATGGTTTACTTGCATCGGCAAAAATCCCTTCTTGAACTTTTGCATATTGAATCTCTTCAATATTTTGTCAATGTAAGCACTTTGGCTTAAACCAATTAGCCGCCTTGATCTATCCCTGTAGATCTTGATTCCGAGTATGTATGCTGCTTCCCCTAAGTCCTTCATTGAGAAACATTTACCAAGATAGACTTTCACCTCATTTAGACTAGGTATATGATTTCTCATGATTAATATGTCATCGACATACAAAACAAGGAAAGTAACATGACTCCCACTAGCTTTGTGATATACACATGGCTTATCAAGATTCTGAGTAAATCCAAAACTTTTGATTTCTCCATCAAATCTTTTATTCCATTGCCTTGATGCTTGATTTAGTCCATAAATGGACATTTTAAGCTTGCATACACGGTTAGGAAATATTGGATTCACAAACCCCTCAGGTTGTGCCATATAGATGTCTTCATCTAGACGACCATTCAGAAAGGCGGTTTTGACATCCATCTGCCAAATCTCATAGTCATAGTGTGCAGCTATAGCTATGAGAATCCTAATAGATCTTATGTCAGCTAGAGGAGAGAATGTCTCCTCGTAATCAATGCCATAGGTTTAAGTAAAACCTTTAGCTACCAGACGAGCCTTGTAGGTGTGTACATTGCCATCCATGTCAGTTTTCTTCTTGAAGATCCACTTACTTCCAACGACTTTAGCATTGGGAAGAAGGTCAACTTCAATCCAGACATCATTATCCTTCATGGATTTTATTTCCCCATTCATAGCAATCTGCCATTTATCCTTTTCAGGATCAGCCATGGCAGCCTTATAGTTGGCAGGTTTATTAAGATCCCCAACCATATTTTCCTCCACGAATGGGAACAACTTCAGGTGCACGTATAGTCCTTTCAGACCTACGAATGGGAACAACTTCAGGAGGAGCGCCTAAGCTTTCAGGCTCTTCTTGAAGTTGGCTAGTATTATCAGAGGGTGTTGTATCTTCTTGATCATATTCCAAATCATATACTCTCCCACTGAGTTCTTGAGATATGAGATTCCTTTCAAGGAAGTCTCCATACTTAGCCACTATTACTTTGTTCTCAGCTGGGTAGTAGAAGTAGTAACCCATAGTTTCCTTAGGGTATCCTACAAAGATACACTTAACAGATATGGGTTGGAGCTTATCTGGTGAGTCACGTTTAACAAACGCCTCACATCCCCAGACCTTCAAGTAAGAAAAGTTGGGAGCTTTTCCTGTCCATATTTCATATGGAGTCTTAACAACCTTCTTCGTTGGAACCATATTCAAAATGCGAATAGCAGTTTCAAGGGCATAATGCCAAAAAGTTAAAGGAAGAGTCGTAAGATTGAACATTGATCGTACCATGTCAAGTAAAGTACGATTTCTCCTTTCAGATAGACCATTTTGTTGTGGAGTATATGTGAGTTGCTGGATAATTCCACACTCAGCTAAGTAATCTTTGAACTCTTGGCTTATATACTCACCACCTCTATCGGATCGAAGAGCTTTAATCTTCTTACCGAGTTGTAATTCTACTTCACTTTTGAAAACCTTAAATGTTTCAAAGACTTCATGTTTATGTTTAAGTAAATAAACATAACCATAACGACTGAAATCATCCGTAAAGGTTAAGAAGTAGGTAGCACCATGTTTTGACACATGTCTAAGTGGACCACACATATCAGTGTGTATCAATCCAAGTAGATCTGAAGCCCTTTCCACTTGTTGTGAAAAACATTTCCTTGTCATCTTCCCAACAATGCAAGACTCGCATTTGTCAAATGATTCATCATCGACACTTTGTAAAAGCCCTTCATGTTGCAGCTTTTCCATGCGTTTCTTGCCTATATGGGCAAGGCGACAATGCCAAAGATAAGAAGAGTCTCAGTTAGACTTGCTCTTCTTATTACCAATGCTATAAAATGAATTATTTCCATTGGATACACAACCATCCATATCAATTTCAAACACACCAATTATAGGAATTGCATTAAAATAAAAAACATCATTAAAAGAAACTGAAATTCCATAACTGGTAAAAGTGCGCATAAAACCAATATCTTTTAACAAAAAAACTGAAATAACACCCCTAACAATGGAGGGTGCATAATGACAATTATTTAGTTGAAGAATTAAGCCCGAAGGCAACACTAAATCAGAAGTCCCTATGGCTTCGACTACTGCACGCTTTCCATTGCCAACGTACAAGTATCTTTCTCCACAGGTCACTTCTTCACTCCTCTAAGTCCGTGTGATGTATTACAGATGCGAGTACCACATCCTGTATCATAAATCCAGGAATTTTGCTTATGAGGAAAAGAAAATAATTCAAACATAAAAATATCTGATAAGTTAGGCACCATCTTATTTTTATTCTGAAGGCACTCATTCAGAAACACTGGACAGTTCCGCTTCCAATGACTTGGTGAGTTACAGTGGTGGCAAGCTGAATCCTTCTTAGAATTCTCCTTTTTCTTTGCAGGGTTCTTCTTAGGAGCTGGTGGGATGACAACTTGTTTCCCCTTTCATTTTCCTTTCCCTTTCTTATCTGCTTGCGGCTTTGGCTTATTCACCCTACCACCTTGTATTGCTAGTACAGCAGGTGTAGGAGCCTTCTTAGGTAATCTCTTCTTGAAATCTACAAGCATTGCATGTAACTCATTCACTGTCTTCCCCTGCAATGCATGTTATACCGTCGCATAAAATCACCAAATCGTTCCTGATTAAGGGAGTGATTGATGAGGCCGACACACACATCTTGGGAGTAACCACAACCGAGCTTCTCCAATTGGTCCAAGTGATGTTTCATCCCGAGGATGTGGTCGGAGATAGATTTACCAACCTCCTGCTTGCTGCTATGAACCTTTCCAATTAGTTCATATCTAGCATGCTCATAGGCGGATAGTGTTCAAATTGTTTTTGCAATTGAGAAGACATCCCCGAAAGCCTAAGACACGCCACATCATTGTGCTTCTCATATTCAACACGATACTCCTCTTTTTCAAGAGCAGTAGCCGTATCAAGAGGAGCATCAAGCAGAGGTGTAGTTAAAATTTCAAGTCTTTTGGCAACACGAAGTATGATCCTAAGTGCATGATGCCAATCATTGAAATTTGGGCCAGTCAGCTTGTCTCTTCCAATCATATCTTTGAAAGCAGCACTCATTAAGCTCATAATGTTTTCAGGTTGATGAGCCATCTACAGAAAAGTTCAAAAAACCATAATTAGTATTTTGATAATTTTCCTTTTCAATAAAATTAAATACCTAAGGTTCATATTCATATAACCAATTAATTATTATTGAAAACTATGATCCAAATTTTCATAAACTCATCACGTCAGTTGATCTTCTAGTAATGAATTTATACAAAATGGTAGAGCTCTTGCTCAATTGCCAATTTCAATTGCAATTCCTAGATTTATTGGATTTACATTTAGCCAATTTCAATTGCCATGTAAACATGTTTTATCCCATCTTATGCCTTGAGTTGCCGGTTCTCATGTCACGTGGATATTTTTACCCTTTTATTACGATCTAAGTCACGTTCTCACGCAAATAAAAGGTAATCTCAGGTGTTTCCGTTTCGTTGGATGGCATACAACTTAAATTAAGGGTAATAATTTTGATGTCAAATCAAATATGTACAAAAATGTCATGCATTCATCTTCATAGCATAGTTTTATTAAAACATTTATATCCTTGTTTTAATGTTTAAGCTTTTCATCATCAAACTTTAATCGAGGTATTTGTAAACCAATTAAATAATTGCCTTTAATTACTACTATATCCTACTGCTGCATGAGTCATAAGACCCAAGTTATTCGGATAATTACCACAAAAGTGGCGCGTAGAATTTAAGGTACATTCACCCTTAAGATTTTATGCACATTCATAGGAATACTTGGTAGCTCCATTAAGACGCACAAACGAGCTGAGAATTAGGTCAGCGCGAAGCATATTACATACCCTCATCTTAATGGGTGAGCCGTTCTAACTATTATGTGCATAAGATCAATCAATTAAACGATTATGATTATTATGCTTAAAAAAAACACATGTTTCACCATTGTTTAGGTTATAAAAATACCCTTGTTACACATAACAAACAAGCAAGTATTTTTAAAAAAAAAAATAAACATATAAACAATGAATACATAACATAATAATTAGTCATGCATATCAAATAGTCACATGCAAACCTTTTGATAAATCCGATTAATAATCAATTCTAGATCTGTCAACATGTATATGTCTAATTAAGACTTTCACCCGTTTTCAGCAATGTACAAGGTGAGCCACATGCATCGATTCATCGATTGCATAAGTCAAAATTAAAACATATACCACATAGCACATAATTGATTTGATAATAATGATTGAGGTCTTCCCCAATTTTAGATCTATCAAAAATTTAGTGTATATCACGTAACCAAGTAAAACATACAATAAAAGCAGATCCATGACAAAACATGCATGTATTTATCATTGATATAAATCACATTGAACAATTAATGCATCTACACATACAATTAATAACAGATTCCATTTATTTATTTTATGTGTTTCAGTAATTAATTACTTATTATACAAGGCTCGTGATGCCACTGTTGAGTTTAAGATATATGATATACAAATAAAACAATATAGACATCACAGAGTACACAACGGAAGACTTAGAATCATAACAGTAATTAACTAACTGAAATAAATGTGTAACGTACCTCTTGCAAATGGTTAGATCTCTTGAACAAAGAAGATGAAGTGGTATAAAGAGTTGTCCCTTACCGTTTTACAACTCAAACCAATTTGTGTAAGAATAATGTCTTACAACCACAGTTTTGTATACACGAATTAACCGTGAATCAAAGCGATTGTTAGATCTAACACGAGCCTTTGTTTAATGAAAAACAAAACCAAAACACCCTATGGGAAGGGGGTTCGGCCGAAGGTATGCAAGAGAGGAGAGGAGAGATCTAGGGTTAATTCAATGCACAAAAGTTAACCATAAACCTTAACCTATAGTGGTAGAATAGCTTGTAGGAAAAGTTAGGGTTTGGGCTTGTGAAACCCCCATATGGCCGGCCACCATAAGGAAGAAAAAGGGAAACCCGAATCTTTTCCATTTTTAAGTTATTCACCGTATATTCTCTTCTTTTACATTTAACGGTCGTTAGTCATTTCCGTTAAATATTTAACGATCGTTAGACGGACTTTATGTGTAATAATTAATCGTAATTATTAACTTTAATTCTCATAGTGAAAGTATTAAGAAGTGTGATTCAATGGAGTGAAAGAATAAGGATACCAATTTTATTATTAAAAAAAAAAAAAAAGAAGTCCAACTTAATCAAAGCACATTGGATTGTTTTGAAGTCAATTATCAAAAAAATATAGCAGTAAAAGTTAAGGAATGGTATAAACTTTCCAATAGAAGGTCAAAGTCACTAGACTTGTTGATTTAGTGACATATATCACACCACTTGAAAGCATGATACTCTTTATCAAGACATATGATTCGAATGCATTGTGGTATATAATCTAGCAGTATCTCTCTTCTTTAACCTTTGTGGGTATATAAATGTGGCAAAATTAGTTACTAAGTACACACAAGAATAATGACTCGATCGAGTATTTGGAGAAGACAAGCTATATATCTATTAAAATGCACCAAGAGAACTTGATCATTCCTTACACGGCTTTTCTTTGAAGAAGTTTAATAAAATAAATAGCGAGTTAGCACACAAGCATACGTTTATACCTTTTTTGTGTGGTTTTTCATTGCGCGAGGATTATGTCTGACTCTCAAAAGGAATAAGAATTCATTTGTTGAACAACTTTAGATTTGAGAGTTATTCAATTTGCATAATGAAGAAAATACGTTTATTGAGAAAGGTTTTGAGGCTACAGTCTTAACATGACCGGTTACAGAGGTGTATATTTTCGGTCGTTAGTACTTTGTCAAGTCTTATTGTGTTTTAGATTCGAGAAACAAATTGGGGCGGTCACATATCATGTCTCTATACAATCTATACTACTTATAATACACAAACCACTCTCTTTCCTAATTAATTTTCAGACTTTCAGACTTAAAAGTGTTAAAGCATGATGTACAACACATTAAAGCCCAAAAATTCAGACTTACAACCACATATGCATAATATACAACACATTAATACAAGCTTCTTGACCAAACAATTAATACACCCCATCACCAATTAATACAAAATGTAAAGCATAATGTACAAATCTATACTCCATTATTTTCGGCAATAAATATGATTCCGGCTACTGTTCCGGCTACGTGTCCGACTAGAGTGGCGGCTGCAAAAAAAATTAAAAAATGCTAGATCTACAAACATAAAATCATTAGATCTACAAAAAAAAATCGGATCTATAAAATTAAAAACTTATGGTTTGACAAGTTGAAATATTAAAAAAATTACGTAACTATTTTTTTATCACCAAAAAACGCATATTTATGAAAAAAATATTACGTAACTATTTTTTTATCAACAAAAAACGCGTATTTATGAAAAAAAAAATACGAACTTCAAACCTTTCGATAATTGAAAATTAAAATAAGATCTCAGATCCGGTTCACGTTTTATCTGTACAAGATTTTTTTCGCGGAACCATCTATCATCACTGATCTCTTGTGTGTGATACTATCCGAATCATTCAAGTAATAAAACATAACAAGTTTGTTACTTTTATTTCTTTGATTCGTTCAATGACTAAACTCAAACGACTAACAAAAACAATTAACTAGACCTACCCGAGACCTTGGTTGTCACAAGACCTTGAAGCCAATTAAATTGTTGTTCTTCAATCGTGGGTTTGTTATTGAGTGTGATTCGTGGGTTCTTTAGTAAAAGATCAGGGATGGAGTGATGAGATGAGATTGAGATAATGGTTTGAGTTTGTTAGATCTCAGTTGGGAGTATAATGATGGTAGCGTATTTTTTTTCTTCGGATCTGTTTGGGAAGAAATAATAACGTTTGGAGGGGGGCGGACTTTTTGAGAAATATTAGGTTTAGGTTAAATTGTGTTGATGTGCTTCTTATACATCCGGATATACATAGGTTTATGTGATTGAATTTGGATCGGGTTCTTTGATGCGGTGGGTATTTGATTTGGATTTAGGCTAAGCCAACTAAATCTGATTCTTTTGAACCAGGCTTACGAAAATTTGGAGTTTGGGCTTTAATGATACTATCCGAATTTTGGCATGGGCTGAATTACGCTAATAATGAACTGCAAAAATTGTTACCCGTATTTTTTATAAAAAAAAATTTTTGGATACAATTTATTTAATATTGGCGTAAAGAGTGGTATTTTGGTTATAATATTTCACGGAGGGATACAGATACACGGCTTGAGCGATAATTTGAAAAAAATGATTACGGGGTTTTTGTACGGTGTTGCAAAACGCATATTTATGAAAAAAATTTTACGTAACTATTTTTTTATCACCAAAAAACGCGTATTTATGAAGAAAAAAAATTACGAATCTATTTTTTTAAGACTAAAAAACGAATATTTATGAAAAAAAAAAATACGGATCTATTTTTTTTAAGACAAAAAAACGCGTATTTATCAAAAAAAAATTACGGGTCTACTTTTTTAAGACCAAAAAACGCATATTTATCAAAAAAAAAAAAAAAAAAAATCGGATGTATAAAAAAAACGTACCAAAAAAACGTGGTAGGGTGGGGCGTCTTTGGTTGCTGCTGTAGGAGGGTGGTGGCGCCGGTAATTTAATAAAAAAAATTGGATTGATTAAGATATGTTGAGATGAGATGGGTTTTTTTTTTTTGTTGATTAGATGAGATGAAGATGTTGCTAATTTGAGTTTCAGATCCGTTTTTGGAGGCAGAATCGTTTGGTGGAGGCGAATTTGTCTTTAGGGTTTGTGTTGTGTTGAGTATATTTAGGGTAAATGAATAATAAGTGTGCACTTATTAATACGTGTTGTCAAATGGTTATGGATCGGGTTTTTTTTTTTTTTTTTTTTTTTTTTTTTTTTTTTTTTTTTTTTTTTTTGTCTTCTGTTGGGCTTGATTGGAAATCCTAAACTTGGACTGGGTTGTTGATTACTCGATCCGAACGGGTATGATCCAAACGGGCACCGACCAAATGGGCTCAAGCCCGAACGGGCACGAGCTAAACGAAATTTTTGAAATCCGTAAATTTATTATCAAAAAGAACATAATAAACTAAAATACATGATTCACCAGGAAAATTTTATTTCATGGTATCCGCCGCCACAACGCGCGGGAACCCTGCATTAAATGTCACTAATACAAATAATATAGCACATTATACAGATATTCAAGCTCGAACGGTCAACGGGCAAATTAGGCTTAAGCCCGAACTTGTGCGGGCTAAACGGACTCGAGCCAGAATAGGCACGGGCCAACGGGCTCGAGCCCGAACGGGTACGGGCTAAACGAAATTATTGATATCCGTAAATTTATTGTCAAAAAGAACATAATAAACTAAAATATATGATTCACCGGAAAAATTTATTTCAGGGTACCCGCCGCCGCAACGCGCGGGTACCCTGCTAGTAGGTATTTAATAGTGTAAAGTCTTAAGGTTTTCAGACCGAGTCAAGTACGTTATTAATTTTGATGCTATCAAAGAAAGATAATTCTTTGACTCAATTACAAAATTTCATGATTTTGAGCGAATAATACTACCAAATTAAATGCATGTGGAAGTCATATCTATGTTCTTTATGTAAAAAACATTTACACGCATATATAGAATCTAGCACAATTGGTCAATAACTTGTAAAAGTTTTTCAACATGATATTCTAGCATCGAGAAACACGATATTTGAGCATCAAACAACAATTAACACATAAAGTATCTGATCATTTTAAAAAGTTTATGCAAAACAAATATGGGAATTTATAATAGTTCATATATGTTTAACTGTTTGTTTGACTTTGTCTTTGATGGAATGTGACTCTTTGATACTATTATGTTAAACATGTATCTGCTTGAGTAAAATTTTATTTTGTTCATCAAGTGTATTGAGAAGTGACGTATATGTGCTTAAGCCTTGGTATTTATCAGTTAATCTTTATCTTTAATATATATAAAGCGAGGCACTTTATTTTGATTACCCATAAATTAATGCTTACCAAGGGACAAATCCCCACCATCCATCTAGTTTGATATAATGGTGGGGATTAACCTAAGATTTAAAAGGTAAACCTAAGTCCATGTTCTTTTTCTTGTCTTTTTGTCTTTCTTATTTTATTCACATATTTTTTTTGTTTTTTTTTAAATTAACGTTTTTTATTTAATTCACGTTTTTTTTTTTTTTTTTTTTTTTTTTTTAATTCGTTTTTTTTTTTTGTTTTTTTTTCGCGTTTTTTTCTTCGTTTTCGTCTATTTTCATACGTTTTTTTCCGTTTTCATACATTTTCATATGTTTTCGTCCGTTTTCATATGTTTTCATCCGTTTTCGTCCGTTTTCATCAGTTTTCTTTCGTTTTCTTCAAATTTTCATACGTTTTCATCCATTTTCAAACGTGTTTTTACGCTTTCATACGTTTTCGTCCGTTTTCATACGTATTCGTCCATTTTCTTACGTTTTCATACATTTCTGACTATCACAAGTGATATTCAGAATATCAAAAAGTGATATTCAGAATATCACTTTGTGATATTATGAATATCACTTGTGATTTTTTCGATATCACTTTGTGGTATTCTGATAATCACTTGTGATTTTCATGTTACAAAACATTAGTTGAAAATCACTTGTAATATTCAGAATATCACTTGTTGGTCATCTGGATATCACAGAATATCACTTGTGATATTTAGAATATTATTTGTGATACTCAGAATATCACTTGTGATATCACAGAATGCCACTTGTGATATTCAGAGACATATGAAAACGGCCAAAAAACATTTAAAAACCGACGAAAACGTATGAAAACGGACGAATATGTATGAACTCTAAACCAAAATTTGACCATTTTATCTTTATACGTGGTAAATATAAACTTACATATTTTTAGAAGTTTCAAAATAAGCAAATTAAGCTTGTGAAACATAAACCAAAATCACATAAGCTCATAAGCAAATAAAATAAGATTTAACAATTACCCCCAAACTATGTAGTTGCTATTCAAATTATATATTTGTGATATTCTGAATATCACTTGTGATTTTCTGGATATCACTTTGTGATATTCTGAATATCACTTTGTGATATTAGGAATATCACTTGTGATTTTGATGTTACAAAACATTAGTTGAAAATCACTTGTGATATTTAAAATATCACAAGTTATATTCTGAATATCACAGAATATCACTTGTGATCATCTGAATATCACAGAATATCACATAATATCACAGAATATCACTTGTGATATTCATAAACGTATGAAAATATTTAAAAACGGACGAAAACGTAAGAAAATGGACGAATATGTATGAAAACAGATGAAGACGTATGAAAGCGTGAAAACCAGTATGAAAACGGACGAAAACGTATGAAAACGGACGAAAATGGACGAAAACGTATGAATAATGAACAAAAACGTAAGAAAACGGGCGAAAACGTATGAAACGGACAAAAACGTAGGAAATGGATGAATATGTATGAAAATGGACGAAAACATATGAAAGCGTAAAAACAAGTATGAAAACGGGCGAAAACGGACGAAAACGTATGAAAACAGACGGAAACGCATGAAAACAGACGAAAACGTATGAAAGCGAAAAAAACGCGAATTAAAAAAAACGTGAATAACGTGAATTTAAAAATTAAAAAAAAAACTGAAAAAAAAACGTGAATTTAAAAAAAAACGTAAATTAAAAGAAAAGGCCAAAAAAAGATGAATAAAAAAGAAAGACAAAAAAACAAAAAAAAAACATGGACTTAGGTTTATCTATTAAATCCTAGGTTAATCCCCACCATTAGATTAATCTAGAT
Organism: Chrysanthemum seticuspe; assembly: GCA_019973895.1. Taxonomy (NCBI): domain Eukaryota; kingdom Viridiplantae; phylum Streptophyta; class Magnoliopsida; order Asterales; family Asteraceae; genus Chrysanthemum; species Chrysanthemum seticuspe. The sequence goes on along the minus strand of BPTQ01000004.1, from coordinate 17,744,065 downwards.
GGATGGTGGGGATTTGTCCCTTGGTAAGCACCAAAATAAAGGTAAGCAAATGAAAATTCCTCTATATAAAGCATTTAGGACTTTTATTTTTTAGAAGTCTTAAAATTTTTAAGCTTACACACTTGCTATTATTAGTAGTTTTTGAAATTAAAATTTTAAAAACACACTAATTACACATTAAATTATGACATTAAATTAGATGCATGTTACAATAATAAAATATAACTAATATAATGAATTTAATATGTTTATAGTTAAAATTAATAACTTTTTTAATTTGCATATATATAAAGCATTTAGGACTTTTATTTTTAGAAGTCTTAAAAATTTTAAGCTTACACACTTGCTCTTATTAGTAGTTTTTGAAATTAAAATTTTAAAAACACACTAATTGCTTATTAAATTATGACATTAAATTAGATGCATGTTACAATAATAAAATATAACTAATATAATGAATTTAATATGTTTATAGTTAAAATTAATAACTTTTTTAATTTGCATATATGATAACATGGCATATTAGTTCTTTAGTCTTACAACACAAACACACAATTTCTAGAAACTATTATCTTTCATAAAAAATCGTTAAACAATGTTCGGCAAAGAAAACGTAAACTCAGAAAATCATTAAACACAATTCGCCTCCGAACCCGCTGCTTTGCGCGGGTAACATGCTAGTGTTCATATAAAGCATGTAATTTTATGGTTGACTAAAAGTGTTCAACTTCACGTTTGAATTAAACACATATTATGGGCATAACTGTATAATAAGAGGTAATGAATAAGGAAATAATGAGGCTTGTTTTATATGTTAAATGAGCTTTATTACTATTTGATTGACCGTTATCTATATATGCATATTTCGTATTATTGAAATTTATTTGTATTATATATGATGATGATTGTTATCTAATATACTACATGTGATTTATTGCTTGAAGAAACGGTTTGACTTTGGTGTATTAACTAAAAGTTCAGAAGTTATAGACTCTTCAATTTTGTTACGTAGTATCATATATCTTTATTTCTTCTAGTGTTTGAAATGATTGCATCAGAAACTATAAGATGAAAAAAAAAAAAAAAAAAAAAAAAAAAAAAAAAAAAAAAAAACGTTTTTCATTTGTTACGTATGTGGATTCATTTGATTAAAAAGAGGAACCGAATCCTTTCTTGCGAATCTGTCACAACTAACTAAGAACATTTTTGAATATGTGACTATGGAAATAATTGAGTTCTAGTCTTATGTAGTCTTATTTAATTTAAAGATAAATCTTTAACTCATTGTTATTTTGGGAGTTATGGATCGTTAAAGCATGTTGGCTCAAATCTTCTTATGATATTGGCTTGTGTAGCTAGTATTGGTTTCATGACCGGATGCTGAGATTGAACTCATTCTTGCGAAATGCGACTTTTGGTGTTATTTGGAATCCAAAATATATGTTGTCATAGCTACGTAGTCGTAGTAAAATGAATTGTTTGCATAGTAAACAAATGCGTTTTGAGCCCAACTTTTTACAGTGCGTAGCTAAGATATTAAACTTGATTTTTTTTAAAAAGTAAGCTTCAATGGGTGAGCCACTCAATTGTACTGTAACTTTTATTTTAGTACAGACGTACACTTTGGAAAGATGCGTTGTCGCGAGAAAATATGTTTTTCTCATAGTAAACGAAAGACTTTGAGCTCAATCCTTTACAGTGACTAGATAAGATATTAAACTTTATTTGTGTAAATTTTGAGCTTAAAAGAGTGGGCCATATGATCAAAATTTTATATTTAGATATAAAAGTACTTTGTCCACAAATTACCCCTATTTGAAGATTTCCGGCCATGGTTTTATATAGTCAAAGTGTTGAATGACAATTCATGATCTCATCAAACATACTAATGTACTAATGTGAATTAAGGGTAAAATTAATTTATGATTTTATATGAACTCATGAGCCATTAATGAATGTGTTTAAAGGCAATGTTGTTAATGAATAAATAATACTTCATGCATTGACTTTACTTGATTATTACACGTGGTGTATGTTGCTTGATTAATGCCATGTTATAGGTGATAAATGTGGTTGAACCGTATCACAATAATTTATTGGCTTGATACTTATGTTAGTAGTCATATTTGAGTGATGAATATTCATTCATATGTCTTGGTTTAAGAGGAAAAAAAAGGCTCTTTATGAGAAATGATAAACAAGTCGCTCGATTTTGTATCGAGTATTGAAAGTTTGGATGTTGCAAATATTCTGTTGTGAATATTGTTGCGAATACTCAAACTACTTGTTATTCTAAAAAGATGAATATTCGTTAAGACTTGTTATAACTCATATTGCTAACAATCTAACGTATTGTCATTATGACCATGTGTTCAACATACCGTGTAGGACATTGTGAAATGTCAAGAAAGAACACACATATAGATGACAACGAGTTACATTGGTTTATGTAACCAACTTGAATGGTGTGATTGTCATCCAATGTGAGCTATAGTCCATTCAATAAGTTGGACATATTTTCATTGTGTAAAATGATTACACATTGATTTTATGGGATTATAATCACGTAATAAATTGTGATAATCATATAATGATAAGAGATTAAATTTGATTATATATATAATCACAAGTGAATTGGAATGACATGTTATAAGTGTAGGACTTACACATATAACTCATGGGATCCTCCTAAAACATGTGTGGTTTAAGGTGGTGATTTGTTTAAAAGAAGAATGTTAGTAGGTGAAGCTATGAGTAATCAAAATGATGCATCTTCTGTCATACGCTTGATTCCTTGGTCTATAGCATGCTAGAATTGGAATCTGTTAATTATGATACGGAAAATAATTAACATAAGACATTCAAAAAGTGTGCATACACTAGTATGAAACTTGTGAAGTGACAAATTACTCAGGATCTTGACGTCATATCCATGTGAGAAAAAAAATCTTATAAACAAGATTAATACATTGAAAGAGAGAACCTTTCTACAAAATTCTTGAGATAAATTCCATGTGGGGGATTTCGGCCTAGCTAGAGTTCAAAAGAACGTCAACAAACATGAAGTTCTTGCCTAGTTGGAATACTCAAGAATTACCTAGACCATGATATATTTAGAGTTCACGAAACTCAAATTTGTACAAACATATTATGTCGATACGACAACTACTCTCAGCATGGGTTATCCTTATTGACAATGTGAAGTCATAGAATAACTTTGCGGATCCGCTTGCGAAAAGCTAAATGTGAGAGTTAGTTAGCAAGTCGTAAAGAGGAATGTGACTAAAGCCCTTGAAAAGTTCATATGAAGGAAAACCTAACACAGCTGACTGGAGATCCTAAGATCTGGGTTCAATAGGACAAACTACTTGTATAAATTGAGGTCACTGCGGGGGAGTAATAAACTCCACATTTATTTAAGGGAGTTATCAAAATTCCTAGTCCATTCCTATAACAATGACAAATATGAGGTTAAGCATATGGCTTTTAATGATTAATCGAGAATCACCTATGTGAGAGAGAAGTGGGGTCGCTTCTAAGGGAATTGTGGGGGCGCAATTCTTAACAGCTCTCGCAGAACCAGGCTAATGTTCATGACCATAACGAACATGACTATGAGAACCAAAAAGTGTCAATGAGATATTTGTGTGAATATATATTGTCGTCTCCACAAACAGCGGACAGTTCAAAGACATCGAGTTCTACTGGCTGCTAGGAGTCTAAGTATATTTCACAAGGGAAGGTTCAAAGGGTAACACCTACCTATCCTATGCAAATATCAACTGCAAAACTCTATTACAACATCGAGTCGTTGAAATTTTGTTTCCCTTTATCAATTTCATTAATGTGGGGGATTGTTGGAAAATATGGTCAAATTACTAGTTTGAATGACAATTGATGGTCATCATGTATAATAATGAGAGTTAAGAATGAGGTTAATGTTTGGTCATATAGAACGACTGAATTAACTATGTGTTCATGAGCCATTAGTAGGATTAATGGTATTAATTGTGACAGTTTTTTCTTTCATCCCCTTTACCTATAAATGAGATCTTTTCTCATTTGTTTTCACATGCCGAAAATACACACGCATTCCTCTCCTTTTTGTTACCATTCATATTTCTTGTGTATCCTATTCGTAATAGAGGGAAGGCACGTTTTTTGTTCGCTTTGATAACCCGTTTGTGCTAACGAAGTTATCGGTTGTTGTTGTATCTTGGGAGATAGACGTTCACGATTCTCAAGCACCGTAGAGAGGACGAATATGTCTTAAGGAAACTGTGAGCATCACAGGCCTCAACATTTTCCTTACTTGTGTTTTTGTGTCTTAACAATCAAAAGAATTACGGTATCATTCTATAAACTTCTATGTTTTCATGTTACGGTTTACTTGTCTCTTATAGCAATACACCTAATAAATATAACAAAAATTAATTAGAATGCCACACTATGTTCTTTATTAGCTAGTGACATAGATTATCGTTGACAAGTGCGGAACATAAAATCTACAAATTTCATCCAATGTATTAAGGCAAAATACAATAAGGATACATGCGTTTTCGCTATTGCAATTTGTCTTTTAAAGTAACTAAGATTCTGCATTCAGTACTCTATCACCACAACACACCCACATGTTTCGACAATATGAAGTCAACTACTTTGGGTCCTCGAGGAAACTCAATGATACACCCGTGGTTGATGAGGGACAACTATTCCGGCATGGCGTGTTGGATAACTATCGTAGATTATTTATTATGTTTTATTAGGATAAGTGTTGGAGTCATTGTTTAGGATATGTCTTGAGTCATGTTAGGATAAGTCTTATGTTTGTGAGAGTTATCTCATAAATTAGTATTTAAGGTGTCATAATGTTATGATTGAATCAATCAAAGTTTATGATAAACAAATCTTTAGTTCTTTTCTTCTATTTTCTGACGGAGCCAGCACACGCTTGAAGTGGTGCCCTATCCTATCCCGATACAACCCATAGAAGGGTCGTATCAAATTGATACGACCCGTTGAGGTTGTATCGAGATAGGGCACCACTTCAAGCGTGTGCTGGCTCCATCAGAAAATAGAAGAAAAGAACTAAAGATTTGTTTATCATAAACTTTGATTGATTCATTAATAACATTATGAAACCTTAAATACTGATTTATGAGATAACACTCACAAAGATAAGACTTATCCTAACATGACTCAAGACATATCTTAAACAATGACTCCAACACTTATCCTAATAAAACATAATAAATAATCTACGATAGTTATCCACCACGCCATGCCGGAATAGCTGTCTCTCATCAACCACAGGCGTATCACTTAGTTTCAATAATGGGCAAAGGCGGCCGTCAATGGCCGTCCGGAATGATATTTCCTCTACTTAATTCAGGGCCAAATGACATTAGGCTGTAGAAAAAACAATGAAATATCTTTATGTTATGATCGGATTTCGGAATTACATTGTTTTAACTTTAAAATAAAAACAAAGTTTTTTACTGTTCAGAGTAAAACCTCTATAAGTTAATAATTTGTCAAGTCCTAACTTGGAGCATTACAAATTTGGACCACAATCGATAAAATAATAAGATAATATTTTTTTTCAAACCTCAGTGTATATATATTGGTCCCTATGAAACTATAAATTAATAATTACTAATATATATATATATATATATATATATATATATATATATATATATATATATATATATATATATATATATATATATGGGAGAGTTCACGTGAGATCAAGCTTAAAGTTGTAAAAATAAGATCAAGTCTAAAAAACCACTAAAACATTTATAAATAACAATTTTAGCAATAATACACATAAAAATAATTTTTTAACGCAAATTAACATTTTAGCAACTAATAACCAAATGATACATGAGTTTGAATTAGTGATACACCTGATACAAATTACCTTAATAAATATTCCAAAACCTGATACACATTACACTTCTAATCAAAGTGTATCACCTAGGTTTCGTAATTTTAAAAAGAAATCTATCGAAACTTTTACAATTTTAGTTGTAGTTAATAAAAGATTTATTTTTGTTGTAAGGAGAGTGTCGCTTGTCAAATTTTAGTTGGATCTCATTTTAACAACTTTAAGTTTGATCTTATTTGATCTAGATTCTATATATGTGTGTGTGTGTGTGTGTGTGAGATACGTGATTGGAACGTGTACAAATTCAAATAATTCAATTAAGGTCATACGTAATTGGAACTTGTTTCAAGGAAACTAACTTTTTACTTATTCAAAAACAAAGAATATGACAAATTCAATTAATTTGTGAATGTGAATTCGTAAATTGTTAATTAGAATATGTTTTTCTAATTTATTTTTCCTCTCTAACTATTATATATTGTAACTAGTATACTGGGTTTCGAAATTTAAAAATTATATATTAAACCTCTTTAAATTAATAAATTTTAAATTTATCGATATAATAATATCTCGCTAAATTAATAAAATATATCTCAGTCCCAACACTATTAATTTATAGAGGTTTTACTATTGATGGTATTTGTGGAGTAATTACTACTAATATATTAGCTATATAATGCAAGGGACTCGTCAACTTTTGTAAGGAAAAGTTTGAACTCCAGTTTTAAAAATAGTTTATACAGTTTTGTTAATACATAATAAAGAAAAACAAGAATAATATATACATTGTGATTTATAAGCTAGCAACATATCTTTTCTTTAACCTCTTAGGGAAAATAAGATACCTAAATTTACTTTTTACTCGTGCAATTTTATTCAAAGATCTTTCATTCTGTATAATATCACTTGCAACTCAACGAAATCGTTTCCAACAACATTCGTTGATTGCTTTAAACCAAGGTTGTCAAGATCGGGATCCTACCCAGGATCGTTTTCATCTTTGCAAGATCGTGATCGAAAGATCGAATCGGGATCTTAAGATCCTACTCTAATGTTATTTCTTAATAGTTTTTGTAATATCATAAAAATCTACAAATTATTATACATTATAAACACAAAATATTATGAATGCTTCATAGAAATGTTGTCCTAAATTATGATTATGAAATGTTTAAAAAGATTAACTTGTTGTTTTTTGAATTCTACAAAAAAACAACTCATATATTTGTAGGTTTTTAGTTTGTAATCCAAGAAAAGTAAGATCGGATCGGATTGGATCTTAAGATCGTATGGTCAAGATCGGGATCCTATAAGATCTTAAGCTTGCAAAGATCCTATGTAGGATCCGGATCGTTTTGGCTTTGCAGTATCGTAAAGTCGTAAGATCCTAAGATCAGGATCGGGATCTTGACAACTATGCTTTAAACTACTAACATGGTGGACACTTTTATTCGAGTCAAACACTTAAAAAAGGAAGCCTTTTTTAGAGGATTTGAAGTGAAATCATTATCGACTATATAATGGGCTGATACTCTTATCATTTGCAACAAAAAAATCGTTCCAGACATGAATTTACTGCTTAACCTCTCAGGACATGAAGTATTGAAGTTGATTGATAAGGATTATACGACTATAGAAACACATGTTCGAGTCACTTTTGTGGTGGTAATATCGATATTTTTTTCATGACGCGGTGCCTCAAGCACTTGTTGTTTGCCTGCTATGTATGTTAAACACATATTGCCTCAATTTATTGTATGTTTCATATTAGATATATAGATTGTAATCCATTGACACTTCATTTTATGTTTCATACTGGATATATAGATTGATATTCTTATCGTAACCAAACCACTTCAAAACTATCTATTAATCAAGACTTATTTGCTCCATCTACAACGTAGTATACAAGCAAATAACATTTCAATACTTTAAGCAATGAAGTATATAAGCAAAGTACAATGAGCAAAATTTTATTCTTTTATGTTAAAGATGATCAGCAACTAACGATCTTACAGCTAACAAATACTATGTATATGTATAACTATGAATTCCATTGTTTTCTCCCACAAAAGATCCAAAATGCATAACATTACTGTATAGTTATAGTTTTAGACTTTTAGTCACTCCAATGTAACTTTTAAATCTATTGATTCACCCCCAAAACTATTAATAGATAAATAATTTTAACTTACAAACGCATTTCACAACTAAAAATTTAGAATTCATGATAGTTAAGAGTATTCTTTTAAAAAAAGTTAAGAATTCAAATTAATTTCAGATTGTTACACAACCACCTTGTAAATTTTTATTTCTTTTCATTTACAAGGTTGATGCAGGACAATCGAAAACATGATATTAATCCGAACACACGTGAAACATATACGCTATGGTATAATAGCAAGCAACATTTATTTTCTTTTTTCTATGTGGGATTGAAGGATTGAAATGGCTTTTATCAACATTTACTGTCATTCACATCTCTTATTTCCTCTTCAACTTGTAAGTGTGTGTGTTTTCTGGTAGTCTATTTCTTAATGTTATGGTGACCCTTTCATGTGGCCGATTGGAAAAGTCGCCGGTGACTCATCCTATTCTTTGATCCTATGACATCGGCCTCTCACGGCGATATTGTTAAAGACTCATCTCTCTTTTGGGAAACACTATATAGTTTCCATAACTTCTTGGGCACCAAATGTTAGAAATTAGGATCACAGAATCTGAGAGTCGTATACACTTTTAGATTGAAGTATTTCGATGGTTCTATCGAAATCTTAAATCGGAACAAACTCAGATTTTAGAAACGAGAATATGTTTTTTTGAGTTATGAAACCGAACCAGATGGATAATCTATACATATGACCAACATAACTGATTGTCGGTTGTTACTGCCATAGCAGTTACATTAACCACTGAATCAGTTAATTAAGGGGCAAAATGTCTGGAATTTTATTTTCAAGTGCGTTTTTAACATAACACTTTATACCAAATAAAATTTTTCCAAGCGAGCCAGGGGCGCTGCCCCTTGGACCCTGCTGCAAGGGGCGCTGACAGGCCCGGATTTAAGCATGTGCGGGGTGTGCGACGGCACAGGGCCTCCATTTTCTTAGGGCCCCAATTTATGGATCTGTGGCGTTAGTATAAACTTATTTTTTGATGTTTTTATAGAGTAAAATGGTGTTTCATGAAGGAGTAAATACGTTTTCAATGTTAGAATTTAATGATTTGAGTCGGAGATCGGAGAAATGGAGCTTAAATATGATTTTAATGGAGTAAATATGCAGGGATATGTTCCAGCGAAGGGGATGACATAAAACCAAGTTTTTTGTTTTACTTTTGGTAAATTACAATTTTAACCCCTATAGATTATAGTTTGTCAATTAAGCTATGTTTCTATAGTATTTTGCTTAGCATTTTAGCATCTTTTAAGGAAAAGTCAAAACCATTCAAAAATAAAATATATAAAAATTGTATTTTGATCTTCAAAAATTATCAAGATGTGCTACCGTTAATTTGTAGCAAATGTTTGGGCTATAAGTATGTTTCAAAAATATTTGCACATATATTTAAAAGTAAACTCAATGTTAGTCATTTGTACTCAAAGATAATCTTTACAATTTACGAACAAAAAATAGAAAAATAACTATCAAATTGATTAAGAATTTACTGTGCATAATTGGTCAAATTTATTGAGTTTGTTGCACATATTGTTCAAGGGCCTCCGGCATAACAAGGCACAGGGCCTCCAAAATCCATGGGACGGCCCTGGGCGCTGACCCCGGACCTTCGTCATTCGGGGCTTATCCCCCGAATGATAATCATAATAACGTCATACAAGTGTGCACTCCGCACAACCCCCGACTTGTTAAACATTTATCACAATTACTCATTGGTCAACTAGGTCAATCCATTACACTTAAATCATATTGTTGATCCAAAATCACCAACTCCAAACTCATGTAATCTATTCTTTTTATTTTCCTTGTTTTTGGTTTTATTACATAGCTATTAAGGATTTGTTTTTATTTTTTCACTACAAATTAGTCATCTTTGGTTCACGAGTAAACCATGTCTGTTAATCATGAATACAGATTTATTTATGCGCTAATGTAAAGTTGTAAATGATGGGGGTTTTGTCATAGGAGGAAGGCTGGAAAGGAACTAAACTTACACCTATTACATTTTTTGGATTCTCATCAATTACAACAATTGCTGTCTATGTACTAAGAAGGCGTTAATTAAGATTGCTGTATCAGTACTATAAAAACACTTATTTTCTAAGATTGGAACAATCTATCAAGCAGTCATGTATATATACATACTTTTAAAAAAATGCAAACTGTTTATACATCATTGCTAAGGTAGGTACACGTACAGACATATATTATGTTCCTCTCATCGGTTGTTCATCATTTGAAGCTATTGGGATAATTGAAATAATGTTCGAATATGGATATATAGTCACGATGCAAGCGGATTCAGAGACATTACATGGAGTACAATATCATCCACCGAAAAATGATAGTGTTCAAGAATCAAAGTAATATGGACAGTCTTAATCGAATTAATCTATTTCTGTTTGCTTTTTTAATATTGGGAAAGTGAATCGAGATTTAGTTGTAAAGATATGGTTGATAAGTCGTGAATCTTTTACATAAAGACATTCTTAAAGCTAACGAATAAATCTTTGAAATTCCATGAGCCAAAATTTGATATTAGATCAGTTTTCCTAACTTCTAAAATTACTTCACTAAAAAAAAGTTAACAATTTATATTAAATTTCAAGCAAGACACAGACATGCTAAATAAATGAGTAATGTTTTCATTCAGCACACCAATGTATTACATGAAAACAATATATTAATATTAACACAAACGATACATATCCATTATGGTATATTAGCCACTTTCATTTCTATTATCTAATCTATGTGGGATATACTAACGTACTATACCAAGTTTTAACCATGTTTTGTACCAACGAAGAATGTACTTTGTTCAGCTGTAACAAGTTAATACATGTTTATAATTGGGAATTGATATGTACACATAACAATTTGATTCATACACATAAATACAATTGTAAATAGACTATTATGCCCTCCTTTCTATTTAGTTTGATCTAATGGTGGGGATTAACTTAAGATTTAATATGTCTAAACCTAAGTCCATGTTTATTTCTTGTCTTTTTATCTTTCTTATTTATTTTCTCATTATTTGTAATTTTTTTAATCGCTTTTTTTAATTTCACGTTTTTTTGTTTTCTTTTTTTTTTTGTTTTTTTTTTTCGTTTTCGTTTTCGTCAGTTTTCATACGTTTTGTCTGGTTTTTCCGCTTTTTATACGTTTTCGCCTGTTTTCGTCTGTTTTCATACGTTTTCGTCCGTTTTCTTACGTTTTAGTCTGGTTTCTTACGATTTCGTCCGTTTTCTTACGTTTTCGTCTGTTTTCTTACGTTTTCGTCCGTTTTCATTCGTTTTCATCCGTTTTGTTACGTTTTCGTCAGTCTTGTTACGTTTTCGTCTGTTTTCTTACGTTTTCGTCTGTTTTCTTACGTTTTCGTCTGTTTTCTTACGTTTTCTTCCGTTTTTGTCCGTTTTCATACGTTTTCGTCCGTTTACATACGTTTTTGTCCGTTTTCATACGTTTTAGTCCGTTTTTATCCTTTTTCTTACGTTTTCGTCTGTTTTCTTACATTTTCGTCCGTTTTCATACGTTTTTGTCTGTTTTCTTACGTTTTTGTTTGTTTTCTTATGTTTTCTTACCTTTTCTTCTGTTTTCTTACGTTTTTATCCGTTTTCTTATGTTTTCGTCTGTTTTCTTACGTTTTCATACGTTTCCGTCCGTTTTCATATGTTTTCGTCCGTTTTCTTACGTTTTTGTCCGTTTTCTTACGTTTTCGCCTGTTTTCTTACATTTTCGTACGTTTCCTATGTTTTCGTTCGTTTTCTTACGTTTTCGTCCGTTTTCTAACGTTTTTGTCCGTTTTCATATCTTTTCGTCTGTTTTCTTACGTTTTGGTCCGTTTTAATACGTATTCGTCTGTTTTCTTACGTTTTTATTCGTTTTCTTACATTTTCATCGTTTTTCATAAGTTTATATACGCTTTCGTCCGTTTTTTTACGTTTTCGTCCATTTTTAGACGCTTTCGTCTGTTGTTAGACATTTTCGTCCATTTTCAACCGTTTTTATACGTTTTCGTCCGTTGTCAGACGCTTTTTTTTTCTGTTTTCATACGTTTTATATGCTTTTCATTCGTTTTTATACGTTTTTGTTCGTTTTCATACGTTTTCGTTCATTTTTTGCAGTTTTTATACGTTTTCGTCTATTTTCATATGTTTTCAAGCTTATTATTAAACTTTATTATATTACATGTCTAATATCAATTGTGATATTTTATTATAAAATAGTTAATGTCTAATATCACTTGTGATATTTCATAAACAAACAAGTATGTTTTTTAACCTTTAATATCACGTGAGATATTTCATTGCTCTGTATATTTTTGTATATTATCACCTATGTGTTTTCTAATATTTTTATAATTTTCAGTTACAAGATAGTTTTTGTGCCTTTCATCGCAATTGACAAGCGCATATTTTGTTAATGCAATCAATGTACTATACTCTTAGTAGAAATAAAAGGTTAAAGTCTCTTTAGGTGAATTCTTATTTTGTTCAAAAAATGTTAATTTAATGCAACACTTGTTTGATTTTGAGAATATGTCAAGTCTCTATTTTCATAGTTTGCTTCTTTTTTATTCATTTTGATATTTTTAAGTGACACTTATTTATCTCTTGTGATATAACACTGTAAGAAAGATGAAGAGTATTACACTATTCATCATATATGTGTTATCAGTTGTGATACTCAACTAATAATGTGAAATATTAAATTCATACCAAATGTGATAAGAATTTAGTATTTTACCAAGTATATATGAAAGAAATGATAATAAACATCACTAATTATATTACTGTGATGATTCTGTTCAGTTTTTTTTATTTGTGTTTTTGAAAATATTTAGGAATATTTTTGTGTTTTATGATAATATGAAATATTAGAAAATGTATTTACTTGAAAACAAAAGATGTTATGAAACTTTTGTTAGACTTGTGGTGGATTTTTCTATTTAATGGATACATTGTGCATGTTTTGATAGGTTTTATAGCGGAATTTAAAAATATCTATGGTTGAATCAGCAAACTAAAAAAGTTATGGTTGAAGAAAGCACACATCTTTATAAACAAATTGAGTAAGCTCAAACACTTTTGATATCACACATGATATCACAGGTGATATCACCTCGCATGTGATATCACATGGTATCACAGGTGATATCATTGGTGATATCACAAGTGATATATACTATGATATCACACATGCTATCATCGGTAATATCACACATGATATCACAGGTGATATCAACGGTGTTATCACACATGATATCACGTGTGATATCACAAGTGAGGTGATATCACCTGTGATATCACAAGTGTTTGAGCTTCCTCAATTTGTTTATAAAGATGTGTGCTATCTTTAACCATAGCTTATTTAGTTTGCTAGTTCAAGCATAAATATTTTTAAATCCCGCTATAAAACCTATCGAAACATGCACAATGTATCCATTAAATAGAAAAATCCACCACAAGTCCAACAAAAGTATCATAACATCTCTTGTTTTCAGTTGAACAACTTTTATAATATTTCATAATATCATAAAACACAAAAATCTTCCTAAATATTTTCAAAAACACAACTATCACATTCTTAGTTGAGTATCACAACTGATAACACATACATGATGAAGAATGTAATACTTTTCATTTTCCTTACAGTGTTATAGCACAAAAGATAAATAAGTGTCACTTACAAATATCAAAATGAAACCGTCTGAAAACGGACAACAACGTATAAAATCAAATGAAAAACGTATGAAAACGGACAAAAACGTCTGAAAACGAACAAAACGTATAAAAATAGATAAAAACGAATAAAAACGGAAGAAACGTATGAAAACGGACGAAAACGTATAAAAACGGATGAAAACGTCTGAAAACAGACGAAAACGTCTAAAAATGGATGAAAACGTAAAAAAAGGGATGACAACGTATGAAAACGTCTGAAAATTGACGAAAACGTATAAAAACGGACGAAAATACATGAAAACGTAAAAATACAAACAAAAACGTCTAAAAACGGACGAAAATACATGAAAACCTAAAAAAACAGACAACAACGTATGAAAATGGATGAAAATGGCCGAAAACGTAAGAAAACGGACGAAAACAGACGAAACGTATGAAAGCGTAAAAGCACGTCTAAAAACGTATAAAAAATGGATGAAAACCAAAGAAAACGGACGAAAACGTAAGAAAACGGACGAAAACGTAAGAAAACAAACGAAAACGTATGAAAACGGACGTAAACGGGCGAAAACGTAAGAAAACCTACGAAAACGTATGAAAACAGACGAAAACGTATATAAACGGATGAAAACGTCTGAAAACAGACGAAAATGTCTAAAAACGGACGAAACGTATGAAAACGGAAAAAAGTCTAAAAGCATACGAAAATGTATATAAACGTATGAAAACGTCATAAAACGTCAGAAAACGGATGTAAACGTACGAAAACGGATGAAAACAGACGAAAACGCAAACATAAAAAAATGACGAAAACATATGAACACGAACGAAAACGCATAAAAACGAACGAAAAAGTATGAATACAGATGAAAACGTATGAAAGCGGAGAAAAAACACTTGAATAAAAAAAAGTGAATTTAAAAAAAAAATAATGAAAAAAAGGTGAACTAAAAAAAACGTCAATGCCACCAAAAAAAAAAGAGAAGAAAAAAAAAAGACTTGAATTTTAAATAGTAACGTGAATTCCAAAAAAAAAACAAAAAAAAAAAAAGAAAAGAAAAAAAAAAAAAACGTAACTCCAAAAAAAGAAAAAAAGAAAAAAGAAAATGAATTTAAAATAGGTAGGCGTGAATTCCAAAAGAGAAAAGGAAAAAAAAAAGTTAATAAATAATAGTAACAAAAAGACAAAGAAAAAGGATAAAAAAACATGGACTTAGGTTTCCATATTAAATTTTAAGTTTATCCCTATCATTAGATCAAATTAGATGGATGGTGGGGATTTATCCCTTGGTAAGCACCAAAATAAGAGTAAGCATTTGAAAATTCCTCTACATATCCATTAGGGTATACTAGAAGGGTACCCGCGCAATGCGGCGGCGGGTACCCCGATGACTATTTTGTAGCGAACAAATGTTTTTCTAATTCAAGTAAGTTTCTCTCTTTTCAACTCCGCTTCTTCCCGACTACTAAAAAAAACTCATAAAAATATATCAAAATGGATGTTGAATTAAAGAGCACAAAATTTTAAAAATATGGTGAAATTAGATCATAAAAAAATTAAGCGAATTAAAAGATATTTAAATTTAAAAATAAAGGTGATTAATTAGTTAGGAAGTGACATGTGTCACCTCATTATTGGAGCTCTTTATTTTAGTTTGTTAGAGCTCCTCCCTTTTTGTTATTTTTTAGTTAGAGAAGTGACACATGTCACTCAATGATTGAAGCTCCTTATCTTATTTTTTTTAATTCTTTCCATAATAAGCAAGTAAAAAAGTCTGAATTTTTAAGCCTTTTAATTTTAGAAGGCCTAAATGCATTATAAAGTAGTATAGATTAGCCACCTTCATTTCTATTATCTAATCTATGTTGGATATACCAACGTAATATACCAAGTTTTAACCATGTTTTGTACCAACGAAGAATGTACTTTGTTCAGCTGTAACAAGTTAATACATGTTTATAATTTTCTAAGCCAAAAGTTTTTGCAAGATAGGTTTTGGAAACTATCCATCTTTATTACATTAAATCATAGTGAATTAAATTTTAGATTAGAAAATCCAACATTGAAATTCAAATATCCAACTTTTTCACAAAGTATTAAACCTATTCCCATAATCCAAAAAAATAAAAAATAATAATAATAATAATACTAATAATACTCCATCCGTTCCAAATTATAAGTTTATTTTGACTTTTTCAAAGTTATTTTATTTCAACTTTGACTTTAATTATTTTTTTTAGCGTTGTATAATACTTGATGTAAAATATATAAATGGATATGTGATTTAAATGCATTTTTATTGGTATACTTTTCATCAAGTATTATATAACATGAAAAGAAATAATTAAGGTCAAAGTCGAAAGAAAAAGACTTTGAAAAATCAAAAATGAACTTATAATTTGAGACGGTGGGAGTAATAATTAAAAAAAATATATATCTACCTCAATCTTTGTAAATGTAAAGTTTTTAGTTGTTAAAAAAACAAAAGAAAAAGGAAAATCAAGGGTTCGTTCTACAGTTTTATACTATCTTTTACTATACACATCTTCATTTCAAGCTAGGAAGCATAATACTAACCTTTACACATTCATTCCATAAACATTATACTATACTTATAGATTGTTTTATGTCTCAACTAGCTAAAAGACTCGTGAATTTCACAGGTATATAAAAGATACGTAGATAAAAATAGTTTTTACATTACAAAATAAGTCGTAAGCTTGAACACATGAGTATAGGTAGTTGAAAAAAGAAACTTTGCACAAACGAACATGCGTGGTAATCAAACAAATAGTTAAATAACCAAAAAATGATATTAAATTGCATAGGCGCATATTGTAGTTTTTTTATGTTGCTTTACTTAATATTTGTTGCAAGAGTGCAAAAGCATGTTGATTCACTTGTCGAAAACTTGAACTCATCTTTAATAACAATATCTACGTGAAATTTCTTCCAACCATAGCGTATATTCAAAACTAATAAATAAATGTGTTTCATTAGAAAACAGTAGTTTATATGTAAAAAAAATTTGATAATCTGATTACTTATAATCACATATTTTGTAGCACTTTTTCTTAGACAACATTTATTGTGGTATTCGTAGAGAAACCATTTTGTTGCAAGTAACAATCTTCAATCCTCTTAACCAGAGACACAATAAAGGTTGTTTGTGTGCCTACCGGGAACATATTATTGTACGTGAGAATCAAAATTTTGACATCATAATCTATATCTATACCATATATAAAGGATAAAAACTCATATTCTTAAATGTGAAAAATTAAGAAACTATATATGAAAATTATAAACTTTTATTATTATTTTCGTTAATAACCCATAACCAATATTATTTTC
This sequence comes from Chrysanthemum seticuspe, assembly GCA_019973895.1. Taxonomy (NCBI): domain Eukaryota; kingdom Viridiplantae; phylum Streptophyta; class Magnoliopsida; order Asterales; family Asteraceae; genus Chrysanthemum; species Chrysanthemum seticuspe. The sequence continues at coordinate 17,726,950 of BPTQ01000004.1, read as the reverse complement.
ATTCGGTTTATGTTTAATCCTCAAATTCTTAAACTTTTATTATTTTTCGTTTATAACCCATAAACTTTTCTTTTATCACTACAATTATATGACGCTATAAACTCTCGTTGTATGCACGGTTACTCGTCTAGTTTATTAAATATTAGATTAAATTTAATTAGGGTAATTTGTGGATTTGTTCATGTTAAAAAAAACACAACTTTTTGAAAGGAAAAAAAAACATATCTTCATTGCATAAATTATATCATGGGTTTACCGGACACATGTTTGCAAAACTCTTAAACTTAAAGGTAAATATTGTATTATTAATCGAGCATCCCATCACTTGATTGCAATGATTCCTTTCGTTAGTAAAACTTGTAATATAAGGTGAGGATCTTTTATGGTAACATGTGTGACCAAGAAAATACTATATAATTACTTGGATAGGGCGTATGTGACCAAAATTCTACAATACAGTTAATCTACATAATGTAACTTACAATGGTTTATGTACATTTATGAGATAGTGTTGCGCAGGGACAGATCCAAGGTTTCGTTTGTTTTTTCACAGCTTTTATCTCTTCTTCTGCAAACCATGTCTGCAGAAGAAGAGGTACATCTAAAGTCTTCATCTGCATGCAAAAAAACTGTTTGTTTTTTGTACTATTTAAGTACTTCTTTCTTTTTTCTTATATTTTTTTGTTTACTTTTTTTTGGGCTATAAATCTTTTGGTCATATGGGTCAAATAGGTCAATGGTTTTCTTACGTTTTGGTAGTTTTTTTTTTTGATGTTTTCGACCATTTTTTTACATTTTCGTATGTTTTTTTTACGTTTTCACATTCTTTTTTTAAGTTTTCGACCGTTTTTTAAGTTTTCATTTGTTTTTTTATATTTTCGTCAGTTTTTTACGTTTTCGTTGATTTTTTACGTTTTAGTCCGATTTCTTACAATTTCGTCTGTTTTTTACATTTTAGTTCGTTTTCTTACGTTTTCATCCGTTTTTTTACGTTTTTGTCTGTTTTTATACGTTTTCATCCGTTTTTTTTTTTTTTTTTTTTTTTTTTTTTTTTTTTTACGTTTTTTGTCTTTTTTACGTTTTCATTTGTTTTTTTTTAACGTTTTTGACCATTTTTTTACGTTTCGTCTGGTCTTTACGCTTTTTTTTTTATGTTTTCGTCTGTTTTTTTACGTTTTCGTCCATTTTTAACGTTCTCGTTCATTTTTTTTACATTGTAGTCCGTTTTCTTCTATTTTTTACATTTTCGTCTGTTATTTTACGTTTTATTCTGATTTTACCGTTTTTGTCTGTTTTTTACATTTTCGATCATTTTTTACGTTTTCGTTTGTTTTTTTACATTTACGTATGTTTTTTTTGCGTTTTCTTCCTTTTTTTAAGTTTAGTTATATTTTTTTACATTTTCGTCTGTTTTTTACGTCTTCGTCTGTTTTCTTATGCTTTCATCTGTTTTCATCCATTTTTTTACGTTTTAAGTATGCTTTTTTACATTTTCGCCTGTTTTTTTTACGTATTCGACAATTTTTTTACGTTTTCACCTGTTTTTTTGCGTTTTCGTCTATTTTCGTTCGTTTTCATCTATTCTCTTACGTTTTCGTCCATTTTCTTACATTATCTTACACTTTGTTACGTAAGCTAACGTAAAAAACGTAGAATAACGTACAAAAAACTTACGAAATCATATGAAAATGGATAAAAACGTAAAAAAGCCGAAAATGTAAAAACGGACCAAAACGTAAAAAACAAAAGAAGAAAACGTAAAAAACAGACGAAATGGACTAAAACGTAAAAAATGGACGAAAACATTAAAAACAGACGAAAACGTAAAAAACGGACGAAAACGTAAAAAAGCAGACGAAAATGTAAAAAGGACGAATATGTAAAAAAAGCAGACGAAAACGTAAAAATAGACGAAAATGTAAAAAACAGACGAAAACGAAGAAAAACTTGCGAAAACGTAAAAAAATAGGAAAACGTAAAAAATGGGCGAAAACTTTAAAAAAACAAACGAAAACATAAAAAAAGGGGACGAAAACTTAAGAAAACAGATGAAAACGGACAAAAAGTTAAAAAAACCAGGACAAAAACGTAAAAATTTGGCGAAAACTTAAAAAATGAACAAAAACATAAATAAACTGACGAAAACGTAAAAAAACGGATGAAAAGGTAAAAAATGGACGAAAACGTAAAAAAACAAATGAGACGTAAAAAATGGACGAAAACGTAAAAAACCGAACGAAAATGTAATAAAGCAGATGAAAACTTAAGAAACGGGTGAAAACGTAGAAAAATGGACGAAAACGTAGAAAAATGGACGAAAACATAAAAAAACGTGCGAAAACCTTAAAACGGGCGAAAAAGTAAAAAAAACAGACGAAACGTAAAAGAGATGTAAGCTTTTGATAAAGTGAAGTAGGGTTTGTGAAAGAATAGGTAAGAAGTGAAAGATAATATCTAAAATTTAGAAGATGAAAGAAGTGAATAGAAGCATTTGTGTCTGCAAAAAAATAAACAAGAACCTCTGCACTCTTGCAGACAAAAGAATTAAAAGAGGGAAAAAGTGCTTCTTGAGAAAAAAAAAACGACACCTTAATTAGGTCTCTTGTTAATTTGCATATACCGTTATGGATGAACTCAACTTGAGTAGAGTACGAGGCTACAAAACAAAAAAGAATGCAATTGTAAAGTACCTATTCTAAAAATTATGAGAATAACATTATGCTTTGCTAGCGCGAAAAACAATTACGTATAGTGTTCATAATAATATAAGTATCTACACTTTTGAACTAAAAGCAAAAGTTTTAAAAATAGTGTAATTCATGAAGAGATCGGATAAAATCGTCACATCTTTTGACAAAGGTGTTTTTGTAAAACATTATACCTGTTGGATTGGCACTATACGATATTGAGGTTAAATTTTGCCAAGAACAAATGTTTGCAAAACAACTGCATCACCCTACTTCAATATGTATTCATACCCATGAACGTGCACTTATGCCATCTCCAATGCATGGTTCAATAGAGTAGTTTAGAAATTAACTCATCACTCAATTGCATTGTGAAGATGGTGGGTTAAATGTGAGTGTGTCTCTAAACATACATATATTGTGTGCACTTACACTAATTAAATAAATAGTTAAAGGATCCACTTATGCAGTAGTGGAGATGTAAATGGCATTTCATTTTTTATATATAAGTTTAATGGGTTGTAGAATTTTTGGTGTGTTATAGTATAATGATGATGTGTCACTCTATTTTTCCCAAAAATAGTGTATGTAATGTTGATGCTCTTAGCAGTAGCGTGGATAACGTTTTGGTGCATCAAAAGAATCAATTGGTTAAAACAAATTTATAACACAATCGTAAAATATATTAGTGCAATGTTATACGCCGTATATTTATTACTTTAACATTAAAAATGCATGTTACCTTATCGTCCATTATGATCATCTTCAGATCGATCAAATAAAGCTTACTATGAGCGCGTTGCTTTCATGAACATAGGATACTTACTCGAAGAATATCATTATCCTTCACATTGAATCATAAATAAAACAATTAGCATATCACGTTATTGAAAGGTTTTGTGATATTAAGCAAATGACGTTTACTGTTCTTGAAGCATTTGATATGTAATTTAGGCTATTAGGGGTTAAATAGGACTAAGTCAAACAAAATCAAGACCATATTAAAAAGTAGGGATAATATATCGATAGGCCATCCAATTTTTAATTTTTTCTGATATAAGCAACACATATTTTGAAGTAATTTATAGGCTATTAATTTATGTATTTATCTTCATTTACACCAATTTTGATCATATTTAATACGAATAATTATCAAACGGCAAAAATAAACATAACACTAACGTATTAAAATAATACGAATAAAAAATCAGTTACGAAATTTCAAATTTATCCTTCTAAAGCACTTCTAATGATATAAGCTCACACTTAAATTAAGGGTATAATCAGTATTTCACATCAAACTTTTCATTCGTCTTACTTGGATAAGTTAGAGGTTGGTTATTTATTTATATTTTATAGTTTTCCAGACATAAAATTTTTCAAATTTGATGTAAACAAATATAAGCATATAGTCTTGTAGGGAATTATATATTGTAAAACATATTTAAGTATGTTTAAATCTGTTTAGAGTTAATTCTGGTAGCTTTAGTAGTTAAGTCTGGTAGACCAGACTTAAGTCTGTTGGTAGTTAAGTTTGCCAGTACTAAAGATGTTAAGTCTGGCAGAACAAATAGTCGTGAGTTAAGTATGTTTATGTCAAAAACATAATAGTTTGTTAGAGTTATATTAGGAATAGATATGTATGAGTAGAGATATCTTAGGAGAAGATATATTTACCCTTCTACAAGTTTGTCAGTAAATTAGAGTTTCCTTGGTGTATAAAAGAATCCCTAAGGTGTTAGGTTAATTAGAGAGTTGTAAGCATTATCCTTTGAGCAAATTAATAGAAAATACGAAGTTAGTTATTTTGTGTTCTTCATACTTTGTGTGTTAAGATTCCGCATTAACACATCAAGCTTTTGCAAAGAGTTCTTCATATAGTAATTTGGATTTATTCAAGATTACTATTAGTCATTCAAGGCTACTTGGATCCATAAACTTGTGGACCTACAAGTGGTATCAGAGCCTGTTGAAGGATTCTGAATTGAAGAAATAAAACTCACCAACAATACTCATCTCATCCCACTCAAAAATCCTAAAGAGTGTCTATTCATGATGATTTCTCAAATCATCTTAGTGATGGAGAGGCCACTGACCATAAAACTTAAGCATCAGAAGCAGGAACTAAAAAACAAAAACAGAAACAACAACAAAAACTTCCTGCAACAACAACTATCTCCAACCTCAAATTTTCTATTCTGAAAAAAGAAGAGTACGACATCTGGGCCATGAAGATGGAACATTATCTGGAATATTTAGATAATGAGGTTTGGAAAGTAATCCAGAATGGGAATTCAAAGAAGAGAATTTCCAAAGGTAAAGATGGCATAGTCAGGGTTCTTCCACCAATCTCTGCTGCAGATATACTTGCTGCAGAGAAAGAAAGAAAGGCAAGAACTCTCTTATTGATGGTTATACCAAAGGAACATCTCAGAAGGTTCCACAGTATGGATGATGCTAAGGAGATATAGGAGGCTATTAGAACCAGATTTGGAGGAAACGCTAACTCCAAGAAGATGCAAAAAGTTGTTTATAAACAACAGTTTGAAGCATTTACAATTAGCAGTTCTGAAGGCCTCGAGAAAGGGTATGACAGATTCCAACAACTCCTATCACAGTTAGAAGCACATGGATCTGAAGTGTCTAATGAAGATGCAAATATGAAGTTTCTTAGATCCTCGCCCAATGAATGGTCAAACCTTGCAATGATCATGAGAACTAAGGAAGATATTGACACTCTGTCAATAAATGACCTGTATAATAATGTTAGGGTTTATGAACAAGGCATCAAGGGGAATTCAAAGGCTTCTTCAAGTGACAACAATGTTGCTTTTGTCTCTCAAGGCAAGAATACTAAAACCAGAATTAAGTCTGGTAGTGGTTTTAGTTCTGGTAGCTATATAGTTTCTTCTGGTTTAAAAGAAAAGGATGAAGCTGTTGGTTTTGCTGATAAGATCATCTACTAATTGTTTTCTAATCAATCTAAAAACATTCTAAATGAAGACTTAGATCAGATTGAAGATGAGGAGATGGATATAAACTGGCAATGTGCCATGATTGCTTTAAGGATGAAGAAATTCTTCAAGAAGACTGGTAGGCAAGTGCGTTTTGATGGAAAAAGACCAGTGGGATTTGACAAGTCAAAGCTGAAGTGCTACAGGTGTCAAGAAAAGGGTCACTTTGCTAAAGATTGTACAGTAAAGGAGGCCAATGAAGAAAAGAAAAGGGATTCCTTCTATCCTAGGCATGCTGAGAAGGAAGACAAGAGTTAGACGGGGCTGCTGACTTTGGAAGCTGGTGTGATTAACTGGGGAGAGCATCTTACTGAGGGGACAGAAGTCAATCATGCTCTCATGGCCATAAGCTCCAGTAGTGAGGTAACTTTATGCTCAAAACTTTGCAATGATTCATACAATAAACTGCAATCTCTTTGTGATGAACAGATGGGTCAAATGGGTGATCAAGAAGTTAAATTACTTGCTTATGAAAGTGCTATTAAAACTTTAGAAAAACAAGTAAATAATCTTCAAAAACAAAATGCATCTCTTAATGAAAAGCTTACCTTCCAAGGTAATGAAATATTTTAAAAATATGAGAAGCTTAGAAAATATAGAAGAATTAGAATGAAGGCAGTTAAAGATAAAGAAGAGTTGCAAAAGATAGTTGATAAATGGCAAAATAGTAATAAAAATCTATGGAAGCTAGTAGATTCAGAAATGAGCTCAACAAGTAAAATTGGTTTAGGGTATGAGATAAAATTAGATAAAGAGGTTTTAGGATATGAGGAGGAGGTGATGGAAAATGTTTTTGTTAATTCAAAAAGTGACTTTGAAGGTAAACCTATATATCATAGATTTGCTAAGACTGACAACAACAAGGGAGTTCCACCACCAATTAATGATGATTATACTCCTAAACCTGAAAAAGAATATGTTGAGTCCTAATTTGATTATAGCAAATGGAAGAACCCTGAGACTCTTGCTTCTCAAGACTATTCCATTGAATTTACTGACTGTTAATTCAATGACGGTAAAGGATTCTGTGAGAAAAGTTCTGAAACCATTATCTCAGAAGATAAGACCAGTGAGTATTCTTCCTTTCAATCTAATGACAGTGAAGGACCCACTGGAAATATCTCTGAATGTTCTGTAGAACTTAAGTCTGAACCTATAAGGATCTCTAAACCAGTTTTAAATAGTGAGACTTATGTGCCAAAACAAGTAGAATCTGTCAAAACTTCTGTGTCTAAACCTGAACCAGTTAAACCCAGTGTGTCTCTATATAAGCTAAAATCAGATTCACCTAGCTTTGTTCCACTAAGAACAACTCCTAGGCAGAGAATAGAAATACATAGCACTGACAAGGTTAACTGGAATGCTAGAATGGAAAAGGAGTTAGGTGCAGGTTACACCTTTGGGGTTAAAAGATGTTTTGTATGCAATAGCTTAAGCCATCTTATTAGAGATTGTAACTTTCATGAAAAGAAAATGGCTAGAAAAGCTGAGGAAAGAAAGAAAATGGTTGTAAACACTGGGAATGGGGTAACTAAACGAGTGTGGAATAATGTAAACATGATTAACCATGCTAATAAGTTTGTTCCTAGACCAGTACCTGTTAATACTGGTAGTACTTATGTTAATTCTGTTAGACCAAGGGTGAATACTGGTGTTCAAGTTAGTACTGGTAGGCAAAATTTTAATACTGGTAATACGTTTAGAGTTAATACTTGTCATGTTAAGCCTGGCCAAGCTAAAGTTAATTCTGGGTATATGAATGCTAAATCAAAACCTACCAGTCCTTCACCCAGTCCCAAGTTTAGAAAACTACAGGTGAACCAGTTTAATCAAAGACTTCATTATGGTTCTCACTCACTTGTGAGAAGATCATGTGTCAAAATGCAGCTCAAATGTTTCAATCTTATGCTGCAAGGGGTAATTGGGGGACTGCTGTTAAGCCCTTGGCAGGTTATACTTGGAGACAGACCAGACCAAACTTCAAGTATAATAGTGGACCAGTTTCTTTTAATGCTGACAAATTTAAAGGTCCACAAGGAAGACCAAAGCCTCTACAAGCCTGGGTCCCCAAGAGAAACTAATTTCTTTCTTCTGTGCAGGAACATCCTTATTTAAACATGGGAGATAGAGGAATCTTTGACAGCAGATGTTCTGGGCATATGACTAGTAACAAGGATCACTTGGAGGAGCTTGAGGAAGTCCAATGAAGAACTGTAGAGACATCGGAGAGAGGATAGAACTGCCAATGACAAATCCAATAATGAACCAGATGATGTTGTTAATGTTCATCTCTACAGATCAATGATAGGTTCACTTATGTATTTGACAGCTTCAAGAACTGATATTATGTTTGCAGTCAGTGCTTGTTCAAAACATCAAGTTACACCATTGACTTCCCACTTGAATGCAGTCAAGAAAATCTTTAAGTATCTCAAAGGCCAACCTAAGTTGGATCTTTGGTACCCTTGAGATTCTCCTTTTGTGTTGGAAGTCTACAGTGATAGTGATTATGCTGGTGCTAATCTTGATAGAAAGTCTACTACTGGTGGTTGTCAGTTTCTGGGTAGGAGATTGATTTCTTGGCAATGCAAGAAGTAGACCATTGTGGCTTCATCTTCCACTAAAGCAGAGTATGTTGCTGCTGCTAGTTGTTGTGGTCAGGTACTTTGGATACAGAATCATCTACTAGACTATGGGTTCAATTTTATGAACACAAAAATCTTTATTGATAACTAAAGTACCATTTGCATTGTTAAAAACCCAGTTTTTCATCAAAGAACAAAGCATATATAAATTAGGCACCATTTTATAAGAGATGCAAATGAAAAACATCTTATACAAGTGCTTAAAATACATACTGATGAAAATGTGGCTGATTTCAAAGCTTTTGATGGCCCTAGTTTTCAATACTTAGTAGTCCATATTGGGAGGAATAAGCCTAAGGGGATGCTTATTGTTTAAGGGGAGGCTTAGTGTTGTACATTTTTGTATAATTTCGTATATTGTGTATTCTTTTTCCACTAACATTTTTGCAAATATTGAAGTCAAACACAAACAGTAAGTAACAAATTAATGAAAATAAGAAGCTTGCAATTTATTCATTAATAAAGGTTGCATTCACAGATGCAACATTACAAAAGAGGATTTCATTACATCAGAACAACAAAAGAAAACAAACAAACACCTAAACCAACTATTCCATGGCCCTCTTTCCCTTTCCATTGAAGTCGGGCATGCTCTGCTTCCCCCTTTTCCCAATCTCCTCCCAAGCACGGCGACTAGCAAGGCCAAGCACTTGTTCTCTTTTCCCTAGTTTTGGGTTGGAGTAAGTTGGCCTTTGAGCAGAGCTTGCCACCACCAAAGCCTTGGATGTCACTGATGTTTGCTCATCATCAGCATCTTCATAGAAAGAGACATAGATGGGCATGGACCTTAACTCATAGTCCGAGCTTGAGTCATCGACATATGGTGGGGGTGTAGGCAGTTCATCAGAAGAAACACCCTCAGCTTTGGTTTTGGATTTAGGTTCATCCATGTTAAAGTATTGTGGTGAGGAGGAAAGTACTTCTTCCATTCATTGGTTGATGAATCGGACGAAATCTCAATGATGTCAGGCTTACTCATTGTGTTGTTACTGCTGATGGAGGGTTCGTAGGCAATTGAGAAATTGAAGGGTGTGTGATGAGTTTGGTTTGTGATTTGAAGCCCCTTTTATAGGCCAAGTCAACCCTAATGTTTCCACCAGAAAAATTAATGCAAGTTACTTTTTAGTTGGTGGAGGAGTAAATATTGAAAATATTTTACTGAAGAGGGTTGACCATAAGAAGATATTTTAAAGAGGACTTGCTCGGTCAGAAGTAACTTTCATTCCTACTGGTTGACTGTCATTCCTGCTGATGGATTGCTGGTAGCGTTGGCTTATTGACCAAGTTCAAACGAATTTTGAGATTCTACTAATTGACCAAGTGCTCATGCTGTTTGACTTGTGGTTGCTGCTGGTAGTGCAGAATTGGGTATTTTATTTTTGGATAAAATTGAATTCAAAATTGGTCTTATCTTTCTAAATTTTAAACTTATTCTATTTCCAAAGATAATTAAAACCCTACCAGTATATATACTCCTCATAACTCTGTTTCATACGGGTACCAAAACGGAGTCAGTCTTCTATATTCTTTGTATCATCATGGTTTCTGCAGTAGGATGTGCTAAGAGTGGTGTGCAGATTAATGATGTCTTGGCTTTATGTGCAACTTTGTCATCCAAAGTTTCAGTCTTGGAACAAGATCTTGCTTCGACAAAACTGATTTTAGGAGCTGAGGTGAATAAATTGAAAGAAGATATCCAGAACTTACAGGCCAGGTAGGGTATTTTTGATGAATTGGATCAATCTCAAGATTCTGTGAATAATCTCCATGCTCTTGAAAATTCTTCCAAACAGAGGAGGAAAACAGAGTTGCATCTAAAGAAAGTGATGGTTAAGACTCTTGATCCAATAGTCAATTGGGAGATTTATAGGGATAAATTTGGAAAAGCTTGGAAGGTAATCAGATACAGTGGAAAGTTTGTTGTCCAGAATCATCTTGAAGATTTGATAAAATCTTATAATCGACAAGAGTTAGACACTTTGTGGAGTCTGGTTCAACAGAAGCTCAAGATTGTTAAAAAGTCAGATGTAAAAGAGCAAGAATTTTGGGTAGAACTTCAAAGATTATATGAACCAGATCCTACTGATGTATATTGGAATTTTCCATGTCAAGATTCATGTGTGTCATGAAAATTTTATGATATGTGTGATGTTCATCACTTATCCACAAAAGGTGGAGTTGATCTGTTCATGTTGGTAGAAGTGTAGTATCCATTGTGTGCTGAGGTGCTTCAAGTAATGATACTCTCAAAGCTTCAATATGAAAAAGAATCTATGGCTGCTGAAAAACTCATCCAAAGGATATGTGATCAATTATTAGCCAGAATATGTGATCAGATTGAAGAAGAGACAACAGCCAAGAGAAGAAGAATAAGGTAATTTGTTTGAAAGAATTTTAAGATGCTATTGTGTATTATATATGTAGTAAATGGATTTTGAGGGGTTTTCACTTGGTGAAGGTGCTCTGCACCAACACAACAAATGGTAATCAGTCCACCATGTCTAATCAACATAAGGACTGGCTAATCCATGAGCAAACGACTCTGGTAAAGATATCTCAAATCCGTTTATAGCTGACAATTTGTCAAAAATTGTATGGTGCTCAACTCACCATATCTTTGTGGATAAAGAGTTAGCTAGCCCACATGATCATGGCTTGTGGTAAAGGCAGTGGAAAATCATGACTAGTCCAAAAGGATACAGCTTTTGGTAAAGACTAAACAAATCTGTTATTAGCTGCTGGTTTGCTAAAAATCAGATGGTTATCAATATACAATGGTCTTATACACCAAAACATTGGCTACTCCAATAGTGATGGCTAATTGGTAAAGAGACATCAAATCCATTAAATTTTCTATGATTCACCTCTCACAGGAGTAACACACCTGGAAGTGATGAGAATAGCATAAAACTTTCATGTTTTGATGTACAGATAGTTACAATTGCTAAAAAGACCATGGAGTGCTAAATGTTTGCTGATATGATGTTGTACAGAACACATAATGAAGACAATCGCAAGGATGCAGCTTAAAGATAATTCCAAGATCCTCAGGAGTTTAAAAGAACTTGAAGTTCACAAGTGAAGATCAAGTTAGGGGAGGATTGTAGGGAATTATATTTTGTAAAACAGATTTAAGTATGTTTAAGTCTGTTTAGAGTTAATTCAGGTAGCTTTAGTAGTTAAGTCTGGTAGACCAGACTTAAGTCTGTTGGTAGTTAAGTCTGCCAGTACTAAAGATGTTAAGTTTGGCAGAACAAATAGTCGTGAGTTAAGTCTGTTTATGTCAAAAACAGAATAGTTTGTTAGAATTATATTAGGAATATATATGTATGAGTAGAGATATCTTTGGAGAAGATATCTTTACCCTTCTACAAGTTTGTTAGTAAATTAGGGTTTCCTTAGTGTATAAAAGGATCCATAAGGTGTTAGGTTAATTAGAGAGTTATAAGCATTAGCCTTTGAGCAAATTAATAGAAAATACGAAGTTAGTTATTTTGTGTTCTTCATACTTTGTGTGTTAAGATTCCGCATTAACACATAAAGCTTTTGCAAAGAGTTCTTCGTATAGTAATTTGGATTTATACAAGATTACTATTAGTCGTTCAAGGCTACTTGGATCGATAAACTTTTGGACCTACAGGTGACCTATAAATTTATTTCAATAAATGGGTGACGTATATGTTATAGTTGAAAATTTAATTGGCCCTGATATAGATTATCCCAAAAAAGTATTGTAAATTAACTTGTCAAATAAGACAATAAAGTGAGTAATTTAGGGTCCTGTTATTTATTACTCCGTAATTGATCATATTAATACAAACTCGTCATATATAACATCCTCATAATGATCTATTTAAAAGCAACTGTGATTTTCAAATTTTAAATGGACGTGACACGATTGAAACGCTAACTGTCAGTTTCAAATTAAAATTAGGGGAAGTTGCATATATACCCACTAAAGCTTGTATATTTGCATATTTCTCTAAAATACAAGTTTTTAATATATAATGTATAATGGTGTTTATGCATGTTTTGAGGAAATATGCAAATATACAAGTTTTAGTACGTATATATGTAATGACTCTTAAAATTAAACGAGTTTTTGTAGCCGCGCGTTGCGGCGGGTTTTTTGCATTTAATTTTTATGTTATATGTGTGGTGTTTAAATAGTGTGCGAAATTTTTTTATGTAAATGTTGGTATATTCATTTTATTTGGCACATTTGTATAGTGATAGATCGGTCGGGATGTAAACTTTGACATTAAGTTTGATGTAAGGGTGTGTGATTTTTTTTTTTTTTTTTTTTTTTTTTTTTTTTATTATTATTATTTTAAATATATATGTATATATATATAATGAATTCGCAACATCCTTAATTACATATTAGCGGTTTGTTTGCTTTTATTTTTATGTTATATAAGTTTTGTTATATGTGTAGTGTTTAAATTGTGTGCGAAATTTTTTATGTAAATGTTGGTATTTTAATTTTATTTGGTACATTTGTATAGTGATAGTTGGGTCGGGATGTAAACGTTGACCTTAAGGATCTACCGAATTCATTAAATATATATACATATATGTTAAAAAAAATAATAGTAAAAATTAAAACAAACCTTTATAACAACAATTAAAGTTGAGCATCGAATTTGCAAAGTGGCGCATACTTCGGGGTTAATTTTTGCCATTTTTCAAATTTTTTTAAAAGAAAAGGATCGGTTTTGCAAAATGTGACACACTTCGGGGGTACTTCTAGCCATTTTTCTTTTTTTTAAAAGGTAAGGATCAGTTTTGCAAAACGTGAGACACTTCGGGGGTAATTCTAGCCATTTTTCAGAATTCACTACTCTTTTTGCAAAGCGTCGTTGACTTGAGGGGTCCTTTTTGCCATTTTCCCAAAGTCACGAAACGACGTCGTTTTGGACCATGTCGTTTTACTCTTTAATTTTTGGCCTCAGCTGTCGTTTCGCCCTTTTCTTCCAAACGACGAAACGACGTCGTTTCTCACGCCTTTTAATATATATACGAGATTTTGCGGCCGCGCGTTGCGGCGGGTTTTTTGCATTTGATTTTTTATGCTATATGAGTTTTGTTATACGTGTGGTGTGTAAATTGTGTGCAAAAATCTTTATGTATATGCGGGTATATTTATTTCCTATGACACATTTGTATGGTGATAGTTGGGTCGGAATATGAACGTTGACCTTAAGTTTGTTTAACGGGTGTGTTTTAAAGTTTTTTTAAAGAAAAATGTAAGGGTGTGTTTTTTTTTTTTTTTTTTTTTTTTTTTTAAATATATATGTATACATATTTAATGAATTCGCAAGATCTTTAATTACATATTAACGAATAAAGTTCATGACCCTTTATTTTCTGGCCAAAATTGTCATCTCGTCTACCTTTTTCAAATGCCAAAACGGAAATAGGATTGGTTTTGCAAAATGTGACACACTTCGGGGGTACTTTTAGCCATTTTTCAGAATTAAGGACTCTTTTTGCAAAGCATTGTTGACTTTAGGATTGGTTTTGCAAAATCTGACAAACTTCGGGGGTACTTTTAGCCATTTTTCATAATTAAGGACCACTTTTGCAAAGCGTTGTTGACTGGAGGGGTAGTTTTTGCCAGTTTTCCAAACGTACGAAACGAAGGGCTCCTTTTGCAAAGCATTGTTGACTGGAGGGGTACTTTTTGCCATTTTCCCAAACTCACGAAACGACGTCGTTTTGAAACATGTCGTTTTACTCTTTAATTTTAAGGCTAAATTGTCGTTTCGTCCTTTTTTTCCAAACGGCAAAACGACGTCGTTTTGTACGCGGATTAATATATATATTAATTAATGTAAGCTACAAACAATTTTGCATGACACGTGTCAAGAGGAGAATGCAAGTTAAAAATGAAAAAACTTTATGAAGAGAGATGCTAAAATCTCTATTTTATTAGTTTAGATAGATAGATACTGCTAAATTATTGATACAATGATACATGTTCGTCTTATTGTTTACATTGTTACAAAATATCTGCTTTGAAATATGATGATATTCTTTGTCTTAACATTTTTAGAATAAATTTTGATGAATACAAAACACCAGTCGATCTCCTATCAATATTTTCATGTTTAACAGTAACAAATTAAGATGTACGGAATATTATCTTTTCTAGACCAACAGCTTTTCTAAAATAGGTTTTGAATACTTTTAAAATCTTTCTATAAAGTATTAAACACAAAGACGGACATACTTGAGCCAAGAGTTTGTACATGCATACCCTATACATACTCTTCCAAAAGCATCCGTAGTGTAATTTTTTAAATATCTTTCTAATAGGTTAACACAACATGCACAACATCTCCAAAATTGATGAACACTCTACTTCAAAAAGTTAGTATACACCCACCAGTTAAATAACATGAAATTAAATAACACGAGCAAAAAATTCCTAAAATTTTCTATTGAAAATGCATATCTTATCACAAATGTTTGCATCCGACGCTGATTAAACCTATACCTTGATCCAAAACGCTAAATACCTCAATCGTTGTAAGTATAATGTTTTGAGTTGATAAGGAAAAAAAAATGTCAAGAGTTCATTTATATTTTCTTGCTCCAGATGAAAACGTACCTTTTTTATTTAGCACATATTCATTCGAAGCTAGAGAGCATAATACTAATCTTAACACATTCAACCCGTAAAGGCTATATTATATTAGATAGAATAAACTTATCTTCTTATCCTATGTGGGATTCAATGTTGAAATTATTTTCGTTAAAGATAGATGTTAAGGTACCTAAATCGATCTACTGCTAATTCATGTAGTTTTACTAATTAATTTACGCCATGTATGTGGTCATTGTAGAGTGTTTATATCTTAATGCTACTCAATGATTGATACATATTCGCGTGCATATGTACTTATGTAGTGTGTTAAAAAAAATCCATTCTTTGCAAATTATCAGCTTTGAAATATGATGGAATCTCTCTGTCTTAACATTAGATGAGATTGCCTATATATATTTTGTCTCTGAATTTTACTATACAGACCTTTTTTTGTGATAGTTTGAGATCTTTAACTAACTTAAAACTTAACAGATTAAGTTCTTACACATATTAACCAACATGAAAGAATCGACTTGTTTGAGGGTGGCTTTCGAGTTTCGATCACTAGGCTTAGTGGGCTGTCTGATGGTCTCAAAATGGGCCGAGTGATTTACATCATGGGCCAGAAATAAAGTTCTTGGTTATAAATATCGTTGAGTTATTTTATTCGGTAATAAGTTTTAACACTGGAAAATGATTATCCCTTTATCCCATTTCACCGAGAGAAAATAAGATGAATTTTCCATTGTTTAAAGTTATATTGCCGATTTGTGTATGATAATACAATAAGGATCACAAGTGATTCTCTTGCAGACGAGTCGTGGATAATTATTAACTGTTATAAATAACGACATATAGTAAACGAAAAATAATAAGACCTCATCAATAATTTAGAAATAAATACCATTACTAATCTCAACTCATGTGATCCAATTTTACTGTAGTATCTTAGATTCTTAGCTAGTAACCTAGCAACATTTTTTGTTCTTGGTTTTATGTATCAAAAGTATCATATGTACAAGTTATTTGCCTCATGATTTTCTTTCAAAACTGAACTCGAAATAAGATTGTAAACCAAAATCTCCAATGGCTCTACAGGTGAAAGTGTACAAATTATCGTGGTGAAATTTATTCTTGCAAACAGTAAATATGTATCTTCATTGTGGTGCAACTTATAAATCTATTGTTCGCCACAAAACTATAAGAAATCGCACTTCTTTTTTTTGTATGATATACATCACTCGACCATTCAACTGTATAGAGTATTCTATATCATTTTATATGCATTTGCAAAGTGGTTAGTAGTGCAATAAAAAGTTTGAACCACAATTTACGGACATTCTTTGTGTTAATAAAATTATAAAACTTAATGAATTTATATACATTTTCGAGCTGGTGATAACGTCGATAAATTCATATTCTTACTTTCAACCACAACCGCATAACTCGAAAATGTATATTAATCAATACACAATATGTGGCGTAACTTATAAATCTATTGTTCCCCACAAAGCTATAAGAAATTGCATTTTGCTTTCCTTTTTTTTTTTTTTTTTTTTTTTTTTTTTTTTTTTTTTTTTTTTTGATTTTTTATTAATTTTTTGTATGACATACATCACTTGATCATTCAATTGTATAGAGTATTCTGTATCATTTTACATGTTTTTGAAGTGGTTAATAGTGCAATAAAAAGTTTCACAATTTACGGACATTCTTTGTATTAATAAAATTATAAAAGCTATTGAATTTATATATATTTTTGAGCTGGTGAAAACTTGTATGAATTCATATTCTTACTTTCAACCACAACTCCACAACTCGAAACTGTATATTAATGGGTTTATAAACACAAAAGTTACTAAAGTTTACGGGAAATTTGTCCTAAGTCACTAAAGTTTTTTTTGTTGTTACTCAGGTTACTCAAGTTAACGAGTTTATTATATGGGTTACTCAACGTTTAAAAAAGTGACATTCTTGTTACTACGAGGGTGGGCAACCGGATGATTTACCGGTTCCCTTGTCCACGTCATCACTATAGTTTGAGATGTTACAAGCAAGTTACTATAGTTCACGGGGTTTATTAAATAGGTTATTAAATAGGTTACTGAACTTCAAAAAAAAGTTACTATCTGTTTTTATACATTTATGTATATTTTATCTGTTTTCGTTTTTTTACGTTTTTCTCCATTTTTGTGCGTTTTTATACATTGTGTACGTTTTCTTTGTTGTCGTTCTTTTATTACGTTTTTCTCCATTTTCGTACGTTTTTTTATATTTCCTCGTATGGTTTTTTACGTTTCTATCCGTTTTATACGTTTGTGTATGCATTTCTCTGTTGTCGTACATTTTATTATGTTTTGTACATTTTCGTTCATTTTTGTATATATGCTTGTCCGTTTTCGTACGTTTTTGTATGTATTTATCCGTTTTTATATGTGTGTGTACGTTATTCTCTATACCTTTTTACGTTTTCATACATTACTGTATGGTTTTGTACATTTTCGATCATTTTCATGCATTATCTTACGTTTTTGTACGTTTTCATACTATTTTTACGTTATTCTACACCTTTGTATGTTTTATACGTTTTTATGTTTTATATGTTTTATATGTTTTATACGTATGTATATTTTATATGTTTTATCCGCTTTTATACGTTTGTATGTTTTATACATTTTTATGTTTTATATGTTTTATACATATGTATGTTTTATATGTTTTATCCGCTTTTATACGTTTGTATGTTTTATATGTTTTTATGTTCTATACGTTTTATCTTCTTTAATACGTTTGTATGTTTTATACGTTTTTACGTATAAAAATGTAAGAAAACGTATAACAACGTCCAAAAACGTCTAATAACATCCAAAAATGTATAATAGCGTATGAAAACATATCAAAACAAAAAAATACTTCCAAAAAAGTTTAATAAAATCCTATTAGGTAAAAAAAAAAAAAAAAGACATGCAAATGTGTGCAAAATTGTAAAAGAAAACGTGCAAAAACAGACAAAAATGTAAAAGAATGTAAACCTATAACAACGTCCAAAAAGTAGTTGTAAAAAAACGTATAAAAATATACACAATTTTAGCAACTTATTTGTATATTAGTTTAAATGTAAAAGAATGTAAACGTATAGTAACTTTAATGAACATTTTGGCAAACTTTAGTAACTTATTTTTATATTAACTCATTTTTTAAATATAAATGAAATCTAAAATATTTGCCACGTAGTATTATTACCGGTAATTCTAGGTTAACAAAACAAGAGTAACAAATATAACCGGTCACAATAAGTTGAGTAAGCTGAATAGCAACAAAAAAACTTTAGTGACTTAGCACAAATTTCCCATAAACTTTATTAACTTTTGTGTATATTAATCCTATATTAATCAATACACAATATGTCTAGATACAATATGGTATATAACCATACGACACTTAAATTCTTTAACCGATGTGGGATAGATGCATGGTTGAGAAAAAATTTCAAAAACAATTAACCAAGTAACTAATTGTTGGAAAAATATGCTGATAAAATGAGTCTTTTGTCAACTTTGGACACACATAAATATACGTATGTGTTATGTATCTTATTAGTAATTTGTGGGTTTGCATTCTACTTAAACAAAGCTAGATGTGTTCAAAATGAAGTTAATGTAAGTTAAGTGAGTCACTTGAAACAGACTAGCTGAAAATTAGAAATCGGTTTATGTTTGTCCCACATTGGTTTGTGGTAAACTCATACGAGCCCATCCGACCAGTGGACACGAATTACATTGTATTATATTAGCTACCAACATTGCTCATCATTGACAAGTGCAGGATTAAAGACCGTATTTCTAAACCGTAAGTATTTGCATTTTCGCTATTGTACCGTTATTTACTTTCATTTGTAACTGTTTTTATATATTGAATTATTCGGATAGATGACCGACTTTGGATACGGATGCTTTTGGATTTGAGATCTCTTTAAATAAGTATTGTATCGCAACACAACAACAATGTTTCAACTATATGAAATGGACGAAACTCAATTTCAATCATTGTGTTTAGTGCTTTTGATGACGGGCTTAATAATACCGCGTATGTGATGGGTGATACCATGATACAGAGAAATTCCATATGTATATTTCTTGGGCTTGATATTTAAGATAACTATGACATTACTTCAGGTATCATCCAAAGCTTTAATTTGGAGGTATGTAGCTACTTGAATGAGAAACATTGAAGTACTTGATATTTAAGATAATTACGACATTAGCAAACCCTACCTCAATCTTTGTACATTTAAAGTTTTAAATTTTGGTTCAAAACCATTTACAGTTAAAAAAAATCCAAGAGTTCGTTTATATTTTCCAAGTTGAAATGTCATTGCACTACGTTTTATTTAGCGCAGTATCATCCCAACTTTGAAAGCATAACACAAATCTTAACACATTCAAGAAATAAATGCTATGGTATATTACATAGCAAAATTTCATTCCATTATCCTATGTGGGATTGGATGCTCAAATGATCTTCATTAAAAAAGATGCTATTTTTTACTGATAAAATTCTTTGTAGTTCCTTATGTTTCATTTAAAACTACATGTAGATTACAATGCAAAATGAAACCTTAATGAACATAACTCACAAGCGTTATAAACCATTTCTATCGGCTACTACTAAATGACTGATGCATGTTTTAATGATGTTTAGCATGTAAAAATTCCATTTTTGCAGAATATCAACTTTGAAATATGATGGGATCTCTTTGTTTTAACATTGTAGATGATCGAGGCTGTCTCTATGCCTTTTGATTACAACTAACATGTAACACTTGATAGCTGATAGGCTAACTACCGGGCCAATTGATATACAAAGTGGCCCATAAGTTGATTCGGTAACTCGCAAGGTTTTATTTTTATTTCATTTGAAGAGTTAATTACATAATTGGTCCTTGTGGTTTGTCGGATCTTGCGTAAAATGTCCCTGTGTTTTTTTTGACGGGTCATGTCCTCGTGGTTTCCTCTTTTTACGGATCCTGTCCAAATACTTAACATCTGTTAAAAAAGGACTAACGGGGTAATTTGTGATTCACTTGAAGGGGCGAAAGAGTATTAAAGCAATTCTTGTCAATTACTCCCACCTAAACACACCAGACACTCTGTTTTTACAAAAACCCTAATTAATATCATTTTAACACAATTGTTTTCAGTAAATTTCACCACACAACACACATTAACCATTATAAGATGGGTGATCCACAAAAATGCTCACTCCGACCACCAGGAACTGTGTTTGATCCATCAACTGAATATGGTGCGTGTTTTTATTTTGACCAAAAATGTTAATTGAAGCAATGCATTGATTCATTTTATTGTATCTTTGTACAGGAACGAAGAACCCTAATCTTTTCACATTGGAGATAAACCATGGTGGTTTTTTCACTATGGGGTATGGAAAAAGTTACTTAAATGGTAAGGTAAGTTGGTTTGATTGGGTTGATGCTGATCAATGGTCTATTTTAGAACTTAGTGACATGCTACGATTGTTAGGTTATAAAGAAGAAGTCATGTTTTATCATTTTAGAATCCCTAACACTAGTTTTGATGATGGCCTTAGACCCTTAGTAACAGACAGCGATGTAAGAGACATGATAAATCATATAGGAACAATGAAGGTTATTGAGGTATTCACTGAGCTTTGGTTGACAGTTTTCCCTGAACCCCTCTCACAAGTTGAAACTAAGACAAAAAGTGTTGAAGTGGGTATGACAGAACCTTTGACTCAAACACCTAAGACAAAAAGTGTTGAGTTGGTAATGAAAGAACCTGAGTCAAAGAGTATGAAGAAGTTGCCCATTAGGAAAAAATCTTTGAGTAAATCACATAAGAAAAAGTTTGTTAAAAAACTGTCTAAGAAAGCATTAGAAAATAAAATGTCATTGTTTGAGGAGTGGCATGGGACTGAATATATAGAGAATGACTTTGTTGAGGATAATGTTGTCATAAGTGCTCCAAAACCATTGCCTGCTGAGACTGAATGTAGGAATGATAAGACTGAAATGGGTGAACCAAGTGGTAAAATGGGTGAACCAACTGGTAAAATGGGTGAACCAAGTGGTGAAATGGGTGAACCAAGTGGTAAAATGGGTGAACCAAATGAGACTGAAATGGGTGAATCTAGTAGGATGAAGAAAGATGGCAAGAAGAGTACTGAATTGGAAGATGATGTATTCATAGATCAGGATAACAATATAGAGGATGTTGCTGTTGATATGCATGATTTTAGGGAGAATTATCTTAGGAATGCTAGGTCTGCAGTAGAAGATGAGCCAGAAGAAGAAGATGTTGACCTACATGAATTTGATAGTGCATGAGAGTGTGATGGGGATCTTGAAGCAGATAGAAATAGAGCTTTGAGAAAGTTGGAAAAAATGCAGAGACATGGTATGGTTTCACCTGGAAACTTTTATGTTGGTGAAAAGTTTGGATCTAAGTGGCTTGTATTAGAAAAGGTATCTAAGATAGCTGTTGAGAAAAGGAGGCAGTTACATGTTGTTAAAAATGACAACATTAGGGTTAGAGTCATTTGCAGGGGTAAAACACCAAAATTGACCCTTTAATTTCCTGATTCAGGCCCAAATGAGGATGTAAGTGGTTCTGGGCTTTTTGAGAAAGCTAGTGGTTCTGGGCCTGTTGATAGAGCAAGTGGTTCTGGGCCTGCTGATGGGCCATTAGTGAGTGATGAACATAGCTGCCAGTGGAAGTTTTTAGTTTCTAAGGGTGCCCAAGATGAGACTTGGAGGGTTAAGACTTTTGATGATACCCATTCATGCCTTCAATCTAGGGTTGTTAAAAAGTGTACATCCACTTTCTTATCAAAAGATGTTGTAGATGCCATTGTTCCTAACCCCGACATTCCAATTTCTGCCCTTAGAGATCAACTCCAAAAAAAGTATCAAATGAGTTTTTCAAAAATGAAAACCTATAGAGCTAAAGTAATAGCAAAGGATAAGGTAACTGGTGATTATGGTGAGCAGTATGCAGCTTTAAAAGATTATATCTTAGAACTGAAAAGGATCAATCCAGATACAACTGTGAAACTAGAGTTGGAAAAACCAGATGATCCAAAGAATAAGTATAGACATTTTAAGAGGATATATGTTTGTTTAGGAGCACTAAAGAAAGGGTTTAAAGCTGGAAACAGAGATCTGTTGGGTCTTGATGGGTGTTTTATGTCTGGACCATGGCCTGGTCAAATATTAACAGCAGTGGGTGTGGATGCAAACAATGGTACCTATCCAGTTGCTTATGCTGTTGTGGAAGCAGAATCAAAAGAATCTTGGACTTGGTTTCTTGATTACTTGGGTGATGATCTGGACTTGCAATCAAATTCCAACTTTACATTCGTATCAGACAGGCAAAAGGTAAGTGTTATACTTTTTCAACTTTCAACTGCCTATTAAATGCATTCACTTATTAAATGCATTCACTTACTGACTATTTCTAACTTTATAGGGGATAATACCAGCTATTAAGGAAATGTTTCCTAGTTCTGAACATAGATACTGCTTAAAGCATATCTATGACAACATGAAACTTGTATGGAGGGAACAGTTATACAAGGATTGTTTATGGAAATGTGCTACATCAACAACCATTCCAGCTTTCAACAACAATATGGAAGAGCTGAAGAAAATTTGTAAAGATGCATATATTTGGTTGAATAAAATCCCACCAATGCACTGGGCTAAATCACATTTCTCAGGTAACTTTATTTGACTTTTTATCATTGATTGCTTACATTTGATTTGAGTTGTTAACATGTACTGTTTTGGTTAGACTTTTTAATATGCTAAACTAGAATACTTTATAATGTCAGGGAGAGCACATTGTGATGTGCTACTCAACAATATGTGTGAGGTTCTGAATAGGCAATTACTAGATGCTAGAGACAAGCCCATAATCACTTGTTTAGAGTATATTAGGGAATACCTAATGAAGAAGATTGTGAATGCTCAAAGGTTAATTGCAAAATCTGATGGACCTCTTACACCCAATGCAACAAGAGTATTTACTGCAATCAAGGAAGAAGCATCACAATATAAGGTTCACTGTTTAGCTGTCTATACTTTAAGTTTAAATGTAGTGTATTGCTTGCAACTTTAAGTTTTAATGTATATGTTTATTTTTTTCCCAACCTTCTTATTAGGTAGTTTGGAATGGGGAGGATAAATACCAATGTACTGGACCTTTCCAAGATCAATGTGTGGTTGATATGAAGCTGAAGAGGTGTTCTTGTAGGAGATGGGAGTTAACAGGCATGCCTTGCAAGCATGCTGTTGCTGCTATTAATGATATGGGGAACAATGGCATGGAAGTTGGTTTACCAGAAGCCTGGGTACACTCTTGTTATTGGCTCAGAACATGGGAAAAGGTATATAGCTTCAAAACCCATCCTCTGGATGGTCCAGGGTATTGGCCTAAACATAAGGCTCCAATCACCTAGCTTCCACCAAAGTATCACCCTCAGGTTGGCAGACCAGCTAAAAAAAGGAGGAAGAGTGCTACTGAACTGGAAGAAATGGTGAAGGGTGTAAGGTTGAGCAGGGCTGGCAAAACTGTTAGGTGTGTTTTATGCAAGCAATTAGGACACAATAAAAGGTCTTGCAAAGGTCAAAAGATGGGACCAAAACCAAATGATGGAAAGAAGAAAAGGAAAACAACTGCTAGTACACAGACTCCTCCAAGCAGTCAGACTCCTTCAACTACTCAGCCACCAAGTACTCAACCTCCTTCAACACCTAGAAGACCATCAAAGGGTATTGTCATCAGGGACTCACCATCTGCCAATACAAGATCAGCAAGTCAACTTGCTATGTGTGCAGGCAAGGGTAAAAAAAAGGTTGTGTAGCCTTAGTAAATTGTCTTTGTACTTTGTCATCAAACTCATGTTATATTAGGTAAACTGTATTTGTATGGGTTATGTCTTATGTATGGTCCAAATGATGTATTGGTTATGTCTTAGGCAAGGGTAAAGACCTGTATTTTGTGATCAAACTATTCCACCTTATGGTAACCACTCAAGTTTCCAGGTTATGGTAACTATATTTTGACATCAAACTGTTACAGGTTGTGTCTTTATTTGACATTCATTTTGACATTCACTTTGTCTTAGAATTGTGACATTCATTTTCATATGTATGGCTTCTTACAGTTGTGTCTTTATGTGCCTTTTGTGTTAGACTTGTGTATTTCAAGTTAACACTTTCAATATGTTGACTTATTATTTGTTTGACTTACATTGCAAATACAGTTTTCACAACACTTTAAATCATTACACCAACACAAACACAAACACTTTTAACCATTAACCCATAATATAACATTACATAACATATCAGATTCCTTGACCAAAACAACGTACAATGGGACCAAAACATAAACCATACCACTTTCTAAACCACCCAAACCTACCCATTTTACATTACACTTTAATTCATCAGATAAGCAAAAAAAAAAAAAAACCAACTAACACCTAAAATCCACTTCAACCTTTGAACTTTACTTGCTTGCTCATTCACAGTTGCTTGAAGCTCATTAGATCTTTCTCTAGGGGTCATTCATTGATCGCAATAAGCCGGGTATAATTTGAACGGATCTTGGACACATTTCTGGGTCATACCAATCGATAAAGCCACAACTCCTCTACAAGTTACCCAAATTAGCAAAAAACTTACAAATTAAACAGTTAATTAAAAAAAGAAACAACTTACCGCACAACAATAAAATCTCCTCCCTGGGTTTATGGCAGTCCATGATGTGCGAATATGGGAGATGGAATCACAATTTCTACAGTGCATCCTTATTTTCTTTCTTTTGTTTGTTTTGATCTAAAAAAAACCATGACCTAAATCTTATTAATAGGGAAAAGAGGGGGGAAATCAAGTGGCAGGAAAATGGTATTGGAGGAAAAACGTTAATTTATAAATTAGCCCCTTCAAGTGAATCACAAATTACCCCGTTAGTCCTTTTTTAACAGATGTTAAGTATTTGGACAGGATCCGTAAAAAGAGGAAACCACGAGGACATGACCCGTAAAAAAAAACACAGGGACATTTTACGCAAGATCCGACAAACCACAAGGACCAATTATGTAATTAACTCCCATTTGAATTATATATAGTTGCAAAAAATGTTAGTTTTTTTTTTTTTTTTTTTTTTTTTTTTTTTTTTTTTTTTTTGATGAAAACATATCATAAAACCTTTTGACTAATTGATAAAAAAAAAAAGGTAAACAAGAGTGTATCCATTTACTTGAGGTGATCTATTTTTAATTTCTTATAATGTGTTTTGACATTGTCGTATGAGGTTTTATATAAATTATTTACCCACATGTAGATCATTTCTCATCGTTTTTGTTTTAGAATTGATCATCAATTCATCTTAGTTTCAAAATTACTTACAGTAAATAAATAGATTATCAATCTTTGTAAATAAAATATTTGGAGTTCATATAAATTAAAAAGTTTTGAAGTTATATGAATTTACAAACTGGGATTATAATTATCAGTCTTTGTAAATAAATATCTAGAGTTCACTTAAAAAAAAGTATTGAAAAGTTTTGAAATTATATGAATTTACAAATTGGGATTATAATTATCAGTCTTTGTAATTAAATATCTAGAGTTCACATAAAAAAAGTTTTGAAGTTATATGAATTTACAAATTATGATTATAACGTAACTAAATCGTATACGTTGAGTAATGTCATAATCACAATTTGTAAACATTATACTATTTCACACACATATAAGCCATATACACTTAGGTATATTAGCTACCAACATGTTCTTTCTTGAACCAATGTGGGACTAAATGTTCACATGGTTTTTATCGAAAAAGAACTAAAGGTAGCTAAATTTAGTGACCCATGCGGTTTTACTAATTCAAAGTGTACCATAACATTCATGGCCAATTGGCCATCATAGACCATTTATCTTTCAAATCTACTTGAATAACTGATATTTGTTTGTGTGCATTTGAAGTGTGTTAAATATCAACTTTAGAACATGACATCATCCCTTTGTTTTGAAATTTATAGATGATATTGTCTCTATACATCTGCCTACATCCAACTATAGCGTATTCATATAAGTTGTGTAGTTATGACAAGTTTGGATTTTAGATGTCTCTATTAACATTAATAATGAAACAAACTCAAATTTTTGGATTTATTATCTATGTTTTAATTAAAATAACTTAAGATCTTATACAACTTAACCAGCATAAAACAGTGTGTAATTGCTCAAGATGGGTCTCGAACGCGGAGTTTTGTGGGCTAATAATAACCAGTTATGAAACTTGTATGTTCGGATCTTAAATAATCGTTGGAGGCGGTTTTATTTGATAAAGTTTTAATAGTTATAAAGAAAATTTTCATTACATTGAGAAAAGATTTGAAGAAATTTCCTTACTCTTTAAAATGATATTGTTGATTTGTTTTTTATATATCAATGAAGAACATAAGTTATTCTTATGAAAATTGAGTACGGACGACGGTAGGATTATAAGGTCCTTTAGACAGCGTTAGTCATGTACTGTGGTGATATGTACCAGATAGTAACAACCAGAAATCAGTTAAGAAATGTAGTTGTTATGAAAGCAAACAGGGAATCACATAAGAAGAAATGAATCCGTATTTGTATTCAAATGATTCACTAGGATTGTAATGGAATTGAGAGAGAGAGATATTACAAATCTTTTCATGAATGAATTACAAGTGAAAGGGAAATGAGTATTTATACAAAGAAAAAGAAGAAGTAACAGATTTTCCCGCCAAAAGTTATAACTAACTTTTGGCCTTCAGTAGAATCCACATTTGGGAGGAAGGAGAAATGGCTTTCAGTGGAATCCATCAGTAGAATCCAAATTGGCTTATATCAAACCCTTCCCCTTAACATTTGACTTTCCACAGTCAAATAGCATCTTCAGTTGCTTCCTCTTGATCAAACCCAGGGTACTTCTTCAGTAGTTCAGTATATAGTTCCCAAGCTGCATCTTCTTCACTGCCATTTGACCATTCCACTCGTTTAAACCTTCCACATCTTGTGCAGTCCAAAGCATTTCTATCAAAATGCTGATAGAAAACTTGTCACCTGATTCGTCATCGAACACCCCAAATAACTTGCTATGTCCCCTCCGTTGTGGTTGTAATTTCAGATACATCACTTGTCTTGAATAATCAAGCCACTGTACGACCCACCTGATGTACAAATCTTCTTTCCCACAATACACTAGCTTTACACATAACTCTTTCCATCTTCTCTTTTTCCTGTTTGGCCAACGCCACTTTTCAAATTTCATATTAACTTTCCATTGTATACCAACTATTTTATTCCTATTAGGCCATTTCCATATATCAAACTTCCATTGGCTACTCTTAAATTTGAAGATTGTGCAATATGCCTTTTCCCTTTTAGGCCATTTCAACATGTCAATTTCTTTTTTTACAACCTCACTTTGCATTAAGTGCCATCTCAGGCTCACTTTACAGTGAGTGCCGCCCAAGTGCCAACTCAAGCTCACTTCCACTGTGTCTTCCATTATGGATTGATAAACAAGTGTCTTCTGGGTATGACCAATACGATGCACCTCACTGATTGCTTGTGCCTCAACTGCAAGATTAAGTAGTGGCTTTGGAAGAATAACGTGTTGGCCTTCCAAAAGATTAAGTCCATTGGCTCCATGTTGAATCAAGAATAACATCGCCTGAACAAAATTTGTTTCTGCCTGCTTTTGTTTCTTATTTGCTTCATCTTTTACACTAACTTTCTCTCCCTTACATTGGTTGATAATAACATGTGACCACACTGAACCATCATTCAGATTTTCCCAATGTTCAGTCATCCCAAGAAAACATTTACAATACGTAGTATGACCACACTGAAAAACCATCTTCTGGTTGCTGAGCCTTCCCTGACAAACAAGACTTATTTCCTCCTCTAATTGGACATGATTTTCATTTTCCTCTTTTATAATCAAATTAGAACAACCATGTCTCATAATATGGATCTCAGAAGAATCACATTCACCTTCTAATTGTGAATTTTGTTTAGAGTGTATCAACTCACCAGTCACTTCATTTCTTCTTAAGACTGATGACCCATCCATAGCTGGACCAACCATATGTGTAAAATCATTATCAGTACCTGGTTGAGTTGTCTTAGTCTCTTCCATCTCCAAAAACCCTTCCAACTTAACAACATGCTCATTGACCAGGACATCAGCATCCACAATTAACTCCACATCTGAATCTCTATACCCCTCTGATTCTAACAGATCAACAATTAACATTTCATCAAACTTTGAAGTCTCATATTTCTTACTCTCACCATCATTATACTCCATGGCCACACCCTCATTTCCACTATCCTTGACACTATGCTCCTCAATCTCATCGTCTTCTGTAACAAGCATATCACAAACGACCACAAATTTATTTTTTTCATCCATCTCACTTACCTTCAATTCAGTTTCACTACATATAACCTCATCTTTACCAAGTTCATCAAAACCATTTATCCTCATGTTTTCTTGTTCCTTACCTTTGACATCCTCTATACCACTATCATCAAAAACCCTCAACCCCACATTATTTTTCACCCCTACTCTTGAAACATAAAACTTTAAAGAATATAACAATGGTGGATTAGAGTTCTTTATCATGAATTTGTAGTTCGATTCTTGGAAACTAGCCCAAATATACGCATCCGAGAGAGTTTTGGGTTCACACATGCTAACCCCTTTTTCAATTTCCAGCGGCAACCCACAAATGAAAAGATCAACTAAATGACATTCATGTAAACCCCTCTTACTGTACAAAGACTTAAATGAATCATAATATTCTTTAATCGTACCATATTTCTTGAGGGAATTGTTCATTGACATTTCAACAAACACCTTATGTGCATCATCTTGTTTCCCACACTTTACTTCATTTTTCCCACATCGTTTGCTCTCAATTACTTCAATGTCATTGTTGTTCATCACTGAAGATCCAAAGTCATTAACAATACGAGAACTACAACTCGACTTACTTACTTCAGAACCCGAAAAGTACTGATTTTGATCATTACAAATGTATTTTGTATTAACATTGCTAGCCACATAACCATATTGATTTACCATATTGTCTATTGTAGTGGTTATTTGGTGAAGTTGTATGGTCATACCTTCCAGCTTCTGAATGAACCGTGCTTGAGTGTTTGCATCCATACCAGTAGTATCACCATTGTCGTTACCATTTAAACCTCCAATAGTCAAAGATGATCTAGTTTCCATGTTTCTTGACCCAAATTGAACAAGAATCGACCAAGAATTGAACCCGTAACAACGAAATTCGCTGGAAAGATAACTGTTTCTTGCCGGAATTGAAACGGATAAGATAACCGGAAAATCAAGAATGTCAGTGTAACACTCTTGAAAAGAATATGGTGCCAGAAAAGGGCTCTGATACCACTTGTTATGTACCAGATAGTAACAACCAGAAATCAGTTAAGAAATGTAGTTGTTATGAAAGCAAACAGGGAATCACATAAGAAGAAATGAATCCGTATTTGTATTCAAATGATTCACTAGGATTGTAATGGAATTGAGAGAGAGAGATATTACAAATCTTTTCATGAATGAATTACAAGTGAAAGGAAATGAGTATTTATACAAAGAAAAAGAAGAAGTAACAGATTTTCCCGCCAAAAGTTATAACTAACTTTGGGCCTTCAGTAGAATCGACATTTGGGAGGAAGGAGAAATGGCTTTCAGTGGAATCCATCAGTAGAATCCAAATTGGCTTATATCATGTGGTGATCAATGTTTCACTTTTTAATATAAAAACCTAAGAAAATATATCAATTCGGTATCACTAATGTACGAGGGGCTCAGATTTTATTTTGCATAATGAGCCCCTTTAGCAATAATGCATCCCGAACGTAATACTATTCTAGAAACATATAGTTGATGTGCACGCTTGTATATAACCAAGTCATCTTTCATCTCTGTAACCTATACTAAAAAAGTTTTTATTTAAAGAATCTAAAAGGTATTATTTTCGTTGGGATCTTTTATTCGGTTTTAGGTTTAAACAATTGAATTTTTTTTTCATTGAGAAAAAAATAAGATGAATTTTCGACTGTTTAAAGTTATATTGCCGATTTTTGTATGATAAGTCAATGAAGATCGTAAGTTATCCACTTGAAGACGAGTCACGGATGAATATAAACTGTTGAGATAAATGCCATTATTAATCATAACACGTGATCCAATTTTACTGTAGCATTTTAGATTCTTAGCTAGTAACCTAGCAACATTTTTTGTTCTTGATTTTATGTATCTAAAGTATCATATACAAGTTATTTGCCTCATGATTTTCTTTCAAAACCGAACTCGAAATAAGATTGTAAACCAAAATCTCCAATGGCTCTACAGGTGAAAGTGTACAAATTATCGTATGTATCTTTATTGTGGTGCAACTTATAAATCTATTGTTCGCCACAAAACTATAAGAAATCGCACTTCTTTTTTTTGTATGATATACATCACTCGACCATTCAACTGTATAGAGTATTCTATATCATTTTATATGCATTTGCAAAGTGGTTAGTAGTGCAATAAAAAGTTTGAACCACAATTTACGGACATTCTTTGTGTTAATAAAATTATAAAAGTTAATGAATTTATATACATTTTCGAGTTGGTGACAACGTTGATGAATTCATATTCTTACTTTCAACCACAACCGCATAACTCGAAAATGTATATTAATCAATACACAATATGTGGTGCAACTTACAAATCTATTGTTCCCCTCAAAGCTATAAGAAATTGCATTTTGCTTTTTTTTTTTTTTTTTTTTTTTTTTTTTTTTTTTTTTTTTTTAATTTTTTGTATGACATACATCACTTGATCATTCAATTGTATAGAGTATTCTGTATCATTTTACATGTTTGTGAAGTGGTTAATGGTGCATAAAAAGTTTCACAATTTACGGACATTCTTTGTATTAATAAAATTATAAAAGTTGTTGAATTTATATATATATTCGAGCTGGTGAGAACTTGGATGAATTCATATTCTTACTTTCAACCACAACTCCACAACTCGAAACTGTATATTAATCAATACACAATATGTCCAGATACAATATAGTATATAACCATAAGACACTTAAATTCTTTAACCGATGTGGGATAGATGCATGGTTGAGAAAAAATTTCAAAAACGATTAAGCAAGTGGGGTGAGATCGATAAAGACCACATAAAAATTAAACATCAAATGGATCATTTTAAATCACTTATTTTTATCAAATTAATTAAATTCACTTTCACCCTTATATTTAAAAAGTAAATATCTTACAAACCGTTAATAGTTAGATAAAATTAATTATACCATTGCGACAAGAATAAAATTATCTTTCTATAGAGATCTAATATCGTATACTTTCGACGAACTTATTTTTTATCGTTTTTTGCGAGTTTCGATATATTACACTATAAATAAAATTTTTAAAAATACTCTTTTGTGTAAACACAACCCCTAAACTACAAACCCTAAACCCTAAAAACCCTAACCCCTAAACCCTAAAAAACCCTAAATCCTAAATTCCTAAACCCTAAACCCCTAAACCCTTAAAACCCTATACCCTAAATCCCTAAAACCCTAACCGCTATCCAAAAAACCTAAACCCTATCCGCTAAACCCTAAGAAACCTAAACCCTTAACCCCTAAAAAGCTTAACCCAAAAAAGTCAAACCCCTAAACCCTAAAAACCTAAACCCTAATCGTAAACCCTAAACCCACAAAAAAGTAGAAAAAAAATTTTCATCGAAAGTATATGATGTGAGATATCAAATTAAATGTAATTTTATGTTTGTCGTAATGGTATGATTAGTTTCGTCTAACGATCAATGGTTTGTGAGATATTTAGTTTTTAAAAATGAAGGTGAAAGTTTATTTTATTGTTTTGATGAAAAAATGAATGGTTGAAAATAGTTTATTTAATTTTAAGTTTTTCTTTGATTTTTATTGAACCAAACTCTTAACCAAGTAACTAAGGGCCCGCTTGGTTCAAAGTGAGGAAAGGGAAAGGGAAAGGAAAAGGGAAAGGAATGCAAAGGAATGAGTGAGGTGGGTAATCAATACCTTACCCCTCAATTTAGTCTATAATGGTTCATTACCCATTACGGGGTAATCAATCCCTTACCCCTCCCTAACCAAGCACTATATAATGAGAAATGTGGGCCCTTTTGAATACCTTAACCATTCCCCACCCCTTTAACCCCTCAGGCCTCAACCAAGCATGCCCTAATTGTTGGAAAAATATGCTGATAAAATGAGTTTTTTGTCAACTTTGGACACACATAAATATACGTATGTGTTATGTATCTTATTAGTAATTTGTGGGTTTGCATTCTACTTAAACAGAGCTAGATGTGTTCAAAATGAAGTTAATTTAACTTAAGTGAGTCACTTGAAACAGACTAGCTGAAAATTAGAAAGCGGTTTATGTTTGTCCCACATTGGTTTACAAGCCCATCCGACCAGTGAACACGAATTACATTGTATTATATTAGCTACCAACATTGCTCATCATTGACAAGTGCAGGATTAAAGACTGTATTTTTAAACAGAAAGTATCAAGGCAAAATTGTAAAAACGATACTTGCATTTTCGTTGTTGTAGTCTACATTATTTACTTTCATTTATAACTGTTTTCATATATTGAATCATTGAGATAAATGACATCGAGTTTGGATACCGATGCTTTTGGCTTTGAGATCTCTTTAATTCAGTACTGTATCACAACACAACCACATTGTTTCAACTATATGAAATAGACTATTTCAAGCCTTCAAGGAAACTCAATTTCAATCATTGTGTTTAGTGCATCTGATCACGGGCTTAATAATACCCCGTATGTGATGGTCCATGATACATGGAAATTCCATATGTAGCTTGTTATGACGAATATGTTTCGTGGGCTTGATATTTGAGATACTTACGACATTACTTCCAATATCATCTAAAGCTTTTATTTCCAGGTAACTAACCATTTTTTCACTATGGTGTACCTATGTAGCTACTTAAATGAGAAAAATTGACGTACTTGATATTTAAGATAATTTCAACATTAGCAACCCTAGCTCAATCTTTGTACATGTAAAGTTTTGAGTTTTGATTCGAAATTGATTACAGTTAAAAGTTTAAAAAAAAGTTAGTGTTCGTTTATATTTTCAAAGTTGAAATGTCACTCCACTACGTTTTATTTAGCGCAGTATCATCCCAACTTTGAAAGCATAACACTAATCTTAACACATTCAAGAAATAAATGCTGTGGTATATTACATACCAAAATTGCATTCCGTTATCCTATGTGGTATTGGATGCTGAAATGATCTTCATTAAAAAAGTATTTCTAATTCATTAAAAAAGATACTATTGTTGACTGATAAAATTCTTTGTAGTTGCTTATGTTTCATTTAAAACTACATGCAGATTACAATACAAAATGAAACCTTAATGAACATAACTCACAAGCGTTATAAACCATTTCTATCGGCTACTACTAAATGACTGATACATGTTTTATTGATGTTTAGCATGTAAAAATTCCATTTTTGCAGAATATCAACTTTGAAATATGATGGGAGCTATTTGTTTTACTAGTAACATTGTAGATGAGGTTATCTCTATGCCTTTTGATTACAACTAACATGTAACACTTGTTAGCTGCTAGGCTAACTACTGGCCCAATTGATATACAAAGTGGGCCATAAGTTGATTCGGTAACTCGCAAGGTTTTATTTTTATTTAATTTGACTTATATATAGTTGCGAAAAATGTTAGTGTGTATTTTTTTGGATGAAAACATATCATATAACCTTTTGACTAGTTGATAAAAAAAAAGGTAAACAAGAGTGTATCCATTTACTTGAGGCGATCTATTTTGAATTTCTTATAACGTGTTCTTGGCATTGTCGTGTAAGCTTTTTATCAATTATTTACCCACATGTAAGAGTAGTAGTTTTCTCATCGTTTTTGTTATGGAATTGATCAGTAATTCATCCTAGCTAGTTTCAAATTTAGTTACTGCACTGAATATGTACCCAATAAAGATATAGATTGTCAATCTTTGTAAATAAAATATCTGGAGTTCACACGAATTAAAAAAGTTTAAAGAAAGTTTTGAAGTTATATGAATTTACAAATTGTGATTATAACGTGACTAAATCTTATGTTTAGATTTTAGACCCGCTATAGTCAAAATTCATAAACATTATACTAGTTCACACACATATAAGCCGTATACACTTTGGTATATTAGCTACCAACATTTTCTTTCTTGAACCAATGTGGGACTAAATGTTGAAATGGTTTAGATAAAAAAAAAAAAAAAAACTTAAAGGTAGCTAGAAGTGACCCGTGCAGTTTTACCATGTACATGCATGGCCATTATACTAATACTGATACCAAATAGAGTATTACAAGTTGAAATAAAGAAATTTGCAAATTTCCTTGCTGTCTAAAGTGATATTGTTGACTTGTGTTTGAAATGTCAATGAAGAACATCAGTTACTCTTTTGAAAATGAGTACAGACTATGTTTGATATATCAGTGAAGAACATAACTCATTTTTTTGAAAAATGAGAACGGACTACGGTTTGGATTATAAGGTAGTTAAAAGTTAAGACCAAAGGTAATAAAAAGGTCCTTTAGATGACGTTAGTCGTGGACCGTGGTAATCAATGTTTCACTTTTTGATATTAAAAACCAAGAACATATATTAATTCCAGAATATCATTGTAAAAGATGCTCAAATGACCGTGGTGATCAATGTTTCACTTTTTGATATTAAAAACCAAGAACATATATTAATTCCAGAAAATCATTGTCAAAGATGCTATATCCGGAACATATTATTATTCTTGAAACATATATTGTATGTGGACTATTGTATATAACCAAGTCACCTTTCACTTTTCTAACCTATGTGGGATGTAATGCTAAGATGATTTATTTTGAAAAAAATATAAAAAGTATCTAAATGTTGTTAACTCTCACATTTTTAGCATTCTATACGTTTAGCTATTTACTATATACAGTTTATCTTTAGAGTAATATGCTACTGGGATAAATAAGGCCAAAATTAATCTATATACTGTTGTTGAGTGACTTTACAATTAACCCATTCAAAGCAAATAACAGAGTAAATCAATTTACAGCCACTAAAAGTCTTAATATTCCAACTATATCATACACTAGTTAAAATTAGTTTCCTCTGATTTATCGTTGTTGTTGGTTAATTGTGGTACGTGAAGGGCAAATTTTAAGTTAATGCAACTCATTTTGATCAAGTTTACCGAAGTTGATTAGTTGTTAATAGTGCCTTATTTTTACAACTAACAAAGCATTTCTCTATAACAATTAAATCACAAAATTACGTCAATTCTAATTCACGGTTTCCTTTGTTTCAATCAAAATATAATCTTGCAATTGCAACAGTGTTTGCTTTTGTCATTGTGGTGCAACTTATAAATCGTTCATTGCGCAAATCTATGAGAGATCGTATTTTGTGTTTTTTTGTTTGGCTCTGAAGAAAGATAACTAAATCTGTATATCATATAGCAAACTCTCAGTTTTTTTTTTTTTTTTTTTTTTTTTTTTTTTTTTTTTTCAATAAAAAGTTATCATACTTGCCACTTTTTGTTATTGTATGTTGCGTACTTTTTTTTTCTCAACTTAAAACTAACCTTTTGAATTCGTGTTATTGTGTGTACCGGTGGCTTGCTTAGCCCGTTGGAGCAGGTCAAGTTAACGACCGTTAATTTTTTTATTGCACCGTTAGTCCTTTTGGTCTGTTTTTAACGACTGTTTATTATATTATTGCACCGTTAGTCATTTTCGCCCGTTTTTACACGTTTTCGTCCGTTTTTGCACGTCTTCGTCCGTTTTTACATTTTTTCGTCCGTTTTTACACGTTTTCGTTCGTTTTTGTACGTTTTTGTCCGTTTTACACGTTTTCGTTCGTTGTTCGTTTTTGCACGCTTTCGTCCGGTTTACACGTTTTCGTTCATTTTTGCACGTTTTCGTCCATTTTTACACGTTTTCGTTCGTTTTTACACGTTTTTGTTTGTTTTTCCACGCTTCCGTTCGTTTTTACACGTTTTCGTTCATTTTTGCACGTTTTCGTTCGTTTTTACACGCTTTCGTTCATTTTTACATGTTTCTCGTTTTTGCACGTTTTCTTCCGTTTTAACATATTTTTTTCGTTTTTGCACACTTTCGTCCGTTTTACATGTTTTTGCATGTTTTACATGTTTTCATTTGTTTTTACACGTTTTCGTCCGTTTTTACAAGTTTTCGTTTGTTTTTACACGTTTTTTTTATTTTGCGTGCTTTCGTTCGATATTACACGTTTTTACATGTTTTCATTCGTTTTTGTACATTTTTGTCTATTTTTACACGTTTTTGTTTATTTTTTCACGTTTTCGTCCGTTTTTACATGTTTTCGTTCATTTTTTCATGGTTTCAACATTAACATTTGTTTTTGCACGTTTTTGCTCTTTTTACATGTATAAAAACCACTGAAACATATAAAATGAACAAAAAGTGTAAAAACCGATGAAAACGTGCAAAAACGTGTAAAACAAATGAAAATGTGTAAAACGGACGAAAGCGTGCAAAAAAGAACGAAAACATGTAAAAACAGGCGAAAACGTGCAATAATGAACGAAAACGTGTAAAAACGGATGAAAGCGTGCAAAAACAAACGAAAACGTGCAGAAACGAACGAACACGTATAAAAACGGACGAAAATGTGCAAAAACGAACGAAAAACGTGTAAAAACGGACGAAAGCGTGTAAAAACAAACAAAATGTGTAAAAAAGAAAGAAAATGTGTAAAAACGGACGAAAACGTGCAAAAACGAACGAAAACGTGTAAAAACGTACAAAAGTGAACGAAAACGTGTAAAAATGGACGAAAGCGCGTAAAAACGAATGAAAACGTGCAAAAACAAACAAAAACTTGAAAAAACGAACGAAGGCGTGGAAAAACGGACGAAGACGTGCAAAAACGAACGAAACGTGTAAAAACGGATGAATACGTGCAAAAACGAACAAAAACGTGTAAAAACAAATGAAAACGTGTAAAAACGGGCGAAAAGGACTAAAGGTGCAATAATATAATAAACGGTCGTTAAAAACAGCCGTAAAGGACTAACGGTGCAATAATAAAATTAACGGTCGTTAACTTGACCTGCTCTAACAGGTTAAGCAGGTCACCGGTACACACAATCGCACGAATTCAAAAGGTTAGTGTCAAGTTGTGAAAAAAAGTACGCAACATACAATGACAAAAAGTGGCAAGTATGATGCCTTTTTATGCAAATAACAATTTTTTTTAAAAGACTTGTAGATTCTTTTTAGAAACATTTTCTTACGTTAACAAATATTCAAAAATTATAGAAATTACAAACATTTTTATAATCCGAAATGATACGGTTGATCGGAGTCGTACTCCGCCCGTTTGGTTTGGCGAAATCTTAAGGATTCTGGTTCATAATGTGTTTGGTTGAAAATTTTAAAGAATTTGGAATCTTAATACCATTCCTTACTGTGTTTGGTTGGCAAACGAAATGGAATTGAATTCTTTCAAAATCCCATATACAGTATATGGAATTCAACATTTCATGGCAATATGAGAAGGATTGTTTACAATTCCATTGAATTCATATTATCTTTAACATTGTCATTATTATTATTATTATTATTATTATTATTATTATTATTATTATTGATATTATTATTATTATTTTATTTTTTTATTTTTTATTTTTTTAATTTTTAAAATTTTTTTATATTATTATTATTATTATTATTATTATTATTATTATTATTATTATTATTATTATTATAAACGATCATTGAATTTATTATTATTATTATTATTTTTTATAAACAACCATATTATTAAGATTTAAAAATTGTTATTTATCTAAAATTGAATATAAATTATTATTTATTTAAAATTTATTAATATTATTATTATATTTAAAAATTATTATTTTTTAAATTAAATATAATTTATTTATAGCTTACTTTTTTAATTTATATTTTAAAAAATACAATTGTATTTTATATAAAAGAAATATTTATTTCATATATTAGTTTATATAATATTATTTAAAAAATTATTATTATAATTTGATAAGTAATTTATTTATTAAATAATATTTAGTTTATTATTCTTAAACTAAAATTAAATTTTAAATATTTTAATATAATTGTTTTTTCTCATTTCATTCTTTCAACCAAACATGCGCTATTATTTGCAAATTTCAATTCCATCAGATTTTAAATCCTAATATGGATTTCTATTTCTAACATTTCATTCCTTCACATTCCAATTCCTTAAACAGATTCCAATTCCGTCAAAAATATTCTGCGAACCAAACGAGCCCATTCATCTACACTTACAGGTTCGTATACAGTGTAGTATATAACCAAAAAGCATTTCAGTGGTTTAGCCAATATAGGATGTATGGCTGACATGATTTTTAGCCACAAAAATCAATAAGGTACCTGTGTATTGACTCATTCATAATCTGTATTATGGAGTTTAAGCCAATGATAGTAAGTTTGGATATGATTATGCAGTGACAATGCGATTAATTGATTTGTAGCTCCTCAACAACATGCGATTTTTATCACTGATTTCATGTTGGTTTCCTCTAATTTTTTTGTTCCGCATTCTTTAGTTGTAGTCGAGGGGAAACTCGATGAACATCAAAACATGCAACACGACTTTTTTTTTCTTGAATTACATGCCATGAACTTTAGAGTGGTTTGGTATGGTTAGGTAAAGATTTTTATGTCTGAACTGATTTGAGCGACTAATCGACGGAGTTGACCGACTGCATGTTTTTTGTTTGTACTTTGTATCTATAAGTGGAAAACATATTTGTAATTGACGTTGGCTTAGACCTAATACAAATGAAGTTTAGTGTCATTGGTACCGTAACTCACTATGTTCTTCTTAGTGGAATGTATGTTATAGTTTACGAAAATTGTTTGTTTGTTCATGTGTATCGTTATTTTTAGGTTTATAGTTTTAGTTATATCAAGAAAAATATCATAATTATGATTATTACTTCTGGTATCATGCAAGCTTTCATTTTGTACAAAGCTTTTAGTAATTTCACCTTAACACGGTTGCAAAATCAACTCAAGCATATACCAAAATTCGGCCGCCCCTTTACCAAAGGGGGTTTGGTTTTTGTTTTTCCATTAAAACAAATGTTTGTGTTAGATATAGCAATCGCTTTAACTCGTGGTTAATTCGTGTGTAAAAGAACATGGTTGTAACACACACGTACTATTGTTACACCAATTTGGTTTGAGTTATAAAACGATAAGAGATAACTCTTTAAACCACTTTGTCATCTTTGTTGAAGAGATCTAACCTAATTGCAAAAGGTATGTTACACATTTATTTTTCAGTTAATTAATTGCAATTATATGAAGTCTTCCGATGTGTATACTCTGTGGTGTCTTTGTTTATTATTTTGTATGTCAAGTATAATAACCTGAACAGTGTTTTTATAACGCGAGGTCTCAAGCACCTGTTTTTCAAAAAAACAAAGAGTAAATTACATAAATGGTCCCTGTGGTTTGGCGAAAATTTCATCTACCGTCCCTCAAACTTAAAAGTTGCATAAATCGTCCCTATCGTAGCCAAAGAATAACATGAATGGTCCTTTTGAGGCAAGTTGTATAAAAGTTGCATAAATCATCCCTGTGGTTTGGCAAAAATTTCACCTACCGTCCCTCAAAAGGACCATTCATGTTATTCTTTGGCTACGATAGGGACGATTTATGCAACTTTTAAGTTTGAGGGACGGTAGATGAAATTTTCGCCAAACTACAAGGACCATTTATGTAATTTACTCAAAAAAATGAATTTATATCAATATTTGAGCTATGTGTAAGAGGCTGAAGAAAATATATTGTTTTCACCCACCGTCCCTCAAAAGGACCATTCATGTTATTCTTTGGCTACGATAGGGACGATTTATGCAACTTTTAAGTTTGAAGGACGGTAGATGAAATTTTCGCCAAACTACAAGGACCATTTATGTAATTTACTCAAAAAAATGAATTTATATCAATATTTGAGCTATGTGTAAGAGGCTGAAGAAAATATATTGTT
The DNA here is from genome assembly GCA_019973895.1 of Chrysanthemum seticuspe. NCBI lineage: Eukaryota > Viridiplantae > Streptophyta > Magnoliopsida > Asterales > Asteraceae > Chrysanthemum > Chrysanthemum seticuspe. Next base: position 17,686,757 of record BPTQ01000004.1, on the reverse strand, counting down.
TTCACCTACCGTCCCTCAAAAGGACCATTCATGTTATTCTTTGGCTACGATAGGGACGATTTATGCAACTTTTAAGTTTGAGGGACGGTAGATGAAATTTTTGCCAAACTACAAGGACCATTTATGTAATTTACTCAAAAAAAATGAATTTATATCAATATTTGAGCTATGTGTAAGAGGCTGAAGAAAATATATTGTTTTCACCCAGCGTCCCTCAAAAGGACAATTCATGTTATTCTTTGGCTACGATAGGGACGATTTATGCAACTTTTAAGTTTGAGGGACGGTAGATGAAATTTTAGCCAAACTTCAAGGACCATTTATGTAATTTACTCAAAAAAATGAATTTATATCAATATTTGAGCTATGTGTAAGAGGCTGAAGAAAATATATTGTTTTCAACGTCTACAGCAATGCTCAACCACCTAATATCATCCACAACGACTACAATCTATACACTGTATTATACATAGACGGAGCTAGAAATTTGCGTTAAAGGGGGCCGAAAATATTTTGTATAGCAACGTAAAAGTTATAGATAGTTACTACATCGATTCGCCGGTTCAACCATCCCCACTTATCTTCAAGACATATAAGGTTACAATTAGGTCTCTAAGTTATTAAAAATGGCTTTAAATCACCAATAAAATACTAATATGCTGTCAAACCAACGGATTCTACATATATAAACTTTCTAAATAAACTAGGTATCTAACTTAGTCATTTTTCTATAGATTACCTCAACAATAAAAGAAAACCACTAAAAGCTATGAAAGTTAAAAATAATGGAGATGATTTACACATTCTCAAAAGTGATTGAGACACTCAAATTAATTGTATATGGACATTTATACCCTCATAATTACACTTACATTTTCAACCCTGTGAAGGTATAAATGTCTAAACACAATTATTTTGAGTGTCCTGATTATTTTTGGGAGTGTAAAAATCACCTCCTAAAAATAAATACAACAATTTAGAGCCAAACATTGGAAGATGGGTTTCTCCATTTACTATGCTATCTGACAAAAAGTTGTGTAGTCACTATTACACACACAAATATATCCATTAATATATTACTCTCTCCGTCTCAATTTAATTGTCAGGAGAGAGAAATCACAAAGTTTAATAAAAGTGGGGTCACTTTAATTTTAGATCACACGAATAGAATATTCCCTCTTTAAATTCTCTAGTTTTTACTAAAAAATGAAAGTGGACAATCTTTTTTAGACATCCAAAAATGAAAATATGGACAATTAAATTGAGACGGAGGGAGTATATATTTTTCCCAGCCTTTTTGCCTTCCCATGCTAGACCTGCAACTATCCTCAACTCTTTCTTTTCAAACTGTTTTTTTCGTTGACTGAATCAAACGATTATCATTTTAAAACGTTAACCATGGGTGTGTCTAGATATGGGCTATTGACATGGGTTAGATTGAAGAGTACTTTATGAAACGTTGGCCGGAAACCAAGCTACAAGCTAGGCTAGTTGGGCCGGTTGGGGGTGGCCGAGCACCCGCCAGCCCCCCACTGGCTCCGCCTCTAGTATTATATGAAGTATCACAATTCTCTTTCATTGACCGATGTGGGATAACCAATCAAAACAGCACGAGGTAAGTTTGTAGGGGCCTTGTACATACATCAAGTCAACTAATAACATAGAAATTATCAGCTACTTGCCAAAACACATGTCGAGCTCTAGTCATAACATCTTAGAGAATAAAACAAAGTATTTTCTTTCATTCTTCTACGTGGGTTTGTAGAAGAATCTTCAACTAACATGCGATTTTTATAAGTTTCCTCTAATATTTTTTGTTCTGCTTTCTTTGGTTGTGGTTGAGGGGAAACTTGAACACGTCTTCATAAAATCATTAAACAACATTCGCCTCCGAACTGCTGCTTTGCGCGGGTACCATGCTAGTAATTGGTAAAGAAAGTTGTTTTAAGCACAAAAACGAGTTCATAAGTTAAAAGAGAAGAATGTACATGTTGATGACAATGAATCTCAAAGTATGGTATTAAAGTTAGAACTCGATAATTACGTTCTAACGAGGCTAATGGTATTTTTCAGTTATTATTTGTATTGTTAAGTCTTTTTGAGTGGCTTTTGGTGTTTCTACTATTATTTCAAGAGTGTTGGTATGTCTTTTAATTTACTTGAGACTCAGCAAGCAATCACTAAAATAAGCAATTTCTAACACCTATAAAATTAGACAAGTTGCCATTAAAAAAAATATACATAAATGGACTATATCTTTATAAGGCAAAATGAACGAGACATGCAGTTTTTCTAGTGTGATCAACATTATTTATGTTTATTTTTATAAGTTTGCTTTTTAATCATTTTATAAGTTGTTTTTGGATAATATCGAGTTTGAATACCAATGCTTTTGGATTTGTGATTTTAATTCAACACTCTAACCCCAACAACACAATGCAGCTTGTTATGACAAACATGTTTCTTAAATACTCTCCACTTAGGATTTATGGAAGCTAGTTTTATTACTTTTGTCATCGTGGATTCTTGTTCTTAATTTTTGTAAAAGAAAAATAAACAAAGTGTCTCTTACAAAAAGATAAGAGTTCATATAACTTTCTCAAATTTGTTTTTCTGCCCTTATAAATTTTTTATGAGAACAAATAACGAATTTGAAACCATTATATTAACTTTAAGACATTGATGCCAAACGCACTATTATATATAAACTAGTAAAAGTTTCTCTAAGTGACCTATGCGGGATAAAAAGTTGAGATAGTTTCGTTGAAAAATAGTAAGTATCTATTTCACTAACTAATGGGTTGATTACTCGTGCATCCACTAATTAATAAAACATCATTCCGAACAAGTAACTAGTGCAGCTTTACTCCAAATTAAACATTGGTTAATATAGATTATGAAACTATGCAAACACATATTCTACTTTGTATGCTTGCGAGCTTAATGGGTTATAAAACATAAGTTTTTCATTCTAAAGTATTGAGGCACATGAGTGTAATCACGACACATGCATTTTTGTTATTGTAATCTATCATATTTATGTTCATGTTATAATTTGTTTCATCTTCTTTTGAAGCTACCGAGATGGATTATATCGAGTTTTAGATACAGATGGTTTCGGTTTTGAGATGTATCTTTGAGTACTCTATCACTTGCAACACTACGGCATCATCTCAAACAATTTACATTCATACCATACCAGAAAATTATATTCAAGTTTTGTCTCTAATTTACATTCATATATACCATGCCTGAAAATTAACATTATTCTTTTTTTTTTTTTTAAAGAAAAAAGACAATTACATGTGAATCTCATCATACATAATCAATACACAAGTTGCATGTCACTACTAGATAAACCACTTTTAGCGACTACAAAAGTTGGGAAAGTAAGGGACTTTTAGCGACTACAAAAGTTGGGAAAGTAAGGGACTTTTAGCGACTACAAAAGTTGGGAAATTGATCGCTAAAACCTTTAGCAGCCACTCTTAGTCTCTATAAACGTCGTCTCATAAAATCAATGTTTTGAAACCCGGGTTTGTGATCGACCCGGCCAAGACACCGGGTCACCGGGTCAACCGGTTCAACCGCCGGGTCAACCCGGTTAGACCCGGTTTTATGTATATGTCCAAACATCTATTTCTAATTGTCCAAACATAATGTCCAAACACTAGTTTTGCAGTGAAAAAAAAGCAAAGAACCATTTTCCATGCTCTAAACAACAAATCAAATGTGGACAAGGATATAAACTTGCATAATTTTCTAAACAACCATAAATGACACGGGATTACATGTTTCATACTTCAAAAGGCATAAATCCTACGAGATTACAAGTTTCATACTTCTAAAGACATGCATCCTACGAGATTTACAAGTTTATTTTTCAAAAAAAAAAAAAAAAAAAAAAAAAAAAAAAAAAAAATGATAAAAACCAAACCCGGCCGGGTTTCAAAACCCGGGTTGACCCGGGTCACTTAAAACCCGCCGGGTCTAAACGGTTGACCCGTTTTTTAAAACCCGGGTTTTTGTCCAGAACCGGTCCAACCGGTTAACCCGGCCGGGTCGACCCGGGTTTCAAAACATTGCATAAAATTTGTCACTAAAGGTTTTAGCAATCCCATTTTCTACTTTTAGCGACTACATGTTTGACTTCATTTTTTTGACTTTTGACTTTTTGACTTTCGGCCAACTTTTATGAAAAAACCTTTAGCTACTACATGTTTGTGCAATAATCGAAACATGTACGATGCGACTGAGTTTCTGTTTGTTGAATGATGCCTTTATTGTAAGATCGGGCGTTATGGTTGTGCATCACCACGCGTGAAGCACCTCCGCCACATGTGAAGGCTACAACGACTCTCTGTTTTGGCGTGTGACGGTGTGTTTTTTGTGTTTGTTGGGTAGTGTATACCACCTAACTGAAACACACCTTATCATTATTATTTTTTAGTGTGTGTGAGGTATATTGTGAGGTATGTATGTAGAAAGTGAGATATTTTTATCTGTTGGGTTAGGTGATGAACACTATTACACCTCTAAAAGTGACAGTAAGATGATATGTTGAAAAACTGATGTCACACTGAAATGGATTTGATAGCCATCCTTTACAAATTAATTATACAAGGTGATAGTCGGCCTTTACACACAACCTAACAATCTAACATTGCTGAAGTTCTGAATGTTCGACATATCATAGTTTTTTAAAATATACAAATTAAATCATAGTTATATTTATTTGGGATTTACGAATTTCATTCAGAGTACTCCGATCCGTAAAACAAGTATAAAAATGTCAAGAATTCATATAAACTTTCCAAATGATGTACATCTAATCTAACGCTGTTTTGGAAACCTACAACACACCTCGTTGATAATTTGATACTTGTCTAAACATGTGTACTGCATATATCGAGTATGTTAATGTGGTATATATACATCGGTAAATGTATTATTAATCGGAGATATAACGTTTACGTGAAAACATAATACTAATTTCAAGATATATCATCTATATCCACTATGTTACATTGACTAGCAAAAAATCTTTATTTTTGTTTTATTTTTCAAATATAAGAACAGTAAGCACCTAAAATTAATATCAAGTCATGCGCCTTCACACTTATATTAGTAATGGGGCTCGGGCTCGAGCTTGAGTAAAGCTTGACTCGATTCAGTCATGCTCGACCTCGAGTTGCTTGATAAGAAATTGGCTTATTTTGTTGTCTTACTCTACATAAAGGGCCATGAAATGAACTTTTGGATCTTAATGATTGTGTCACTTTTTTTTTTTTTTTTTTTGGAACATTGGAATTTTATAAACTAAAAACCAGTAAGGAGCTAAAAAATTACAAAGAAATAATATGAGTGTTTTTAAGCCAATCAATCCAACTAAAAGAAGTTTTACATCTATAAAATTAAAACAGTGAGCCACAACATCCTCGAAAAGAGACATCTTCAAAGGAGGATCCGAACCAAATATAAATTTGTTATGAAAAATTCAAATACACCACCACATAATATAGCAAACTCCTTCAAGTAACTCTCTATACATATTGACACTCAAGAATGGTCGTCGAGAAGAGAAATGTTACATTCACAGCAAACTTTTACACAAAGTTACGTGGCATGCATGGATAATACCAAGGTACAGTAGAATTTAAAAGGAGATAGCATTTATTAAAATATTTTTTGTTTGTGACACATCATTTTGTGAAAGACATTTTGATAAAATAAATTTAGATGTAGCATTTCTTAATCCGGAAAAGTTTTAAGCTAATTCTTATTGATGTTATTGTGATTGTTTAGAATCGTATTTTCGGCCATTTATTGTTTTGTTATGTCATTTTCGGGGGATATTGTTGAGTTTATGATATATATAACATACAATAAACAAGTAAACATCAAGAGTACACAGCGGAAGACTAAAGATCATAACAAATAAATTAATTAACTGAAAGTATGCGTAACGTACCTCTTGCAAATGTCAAATCCCTCGAGCAAAGCAAAACAACCCTCGAGCAAAGCAAAACAAAGAAGTACTTATTGGTGTAAGAATAATGTCTTACAACCACGTTCTTGTACACACGAATTAACCAAACGAATCAAGCGATTGCTAGATCTAACACAAGTCCTCGTTTAAGAAAAACGAAACCAAACTCCCTTACTATTGGGGTGTTCGGCCGAATATTAGACTAGAGAGAGGAGAGGAGAGATCTAGGGTTAATTCAATGCACAAGTCTTGAAAACCTAGAACCTAACCCTCTTTATATACTAGTAGGTAAACTTAGGGAACAAGTTTATGAATTAGGGCTTTGGAAAGCCTCATGGCCGGCCACTATGCATAAGCCCAAGGAAATCCATAACTTTTCCAAGTTTTCCATTTCTAGTCCTTTCTCTTTTCATTTAACGGTCGTTAGTCATTTTTCCGTCAAATACTTAACGATCGTTAACCGGACTTAATGTGCAATAATTAATCGTAAACATAAACATTAATTATTAACTTTAATTCTCATTCGCTAATGTGTGCAATCCCGTGGTCACGAGTTCGAATCTGGACATTCACATGTTTGTAAATATATACATTTCCAACAGCTCCCACTTGGATATGCTTACAAAACGTGAAATGACATTGGTTAGCGTCTAGCAACACGCCAATGCCCCTGGTACAACTCATGTATGGTTTTCTGGAGAAAAACCAAGTTTGATGATTCATCACCATGTTAATAAGAATATGGATCTCACTCATTTCTTAATTAACTATTCTGTTTCTCGCTTTATATGATTGAGTAAGATTACCAATTCTTCTGAACAAAAGACCTTGGGTATGGCCATACAAACATCTTAACAATCCTACGAGGGGCCCAGTAGTATTATACTTCAAAATAAATTTGAAGGAAACAAATCCCATTTCGACTACAAGCAGGATTCATAAATTTCGCAACACTTCTGAAAACAACCCTTATAACTACCAGTTACGTGTAGCGTTAGATTGCTTCACAAAAATGCACTACATCCATGACATATCTCTTGTATCTCAAGTCAGAGGATAAATATCCATGATATACTTAATGACAAAGATCCATAAAGTATCATCATGCGGGTGGGATAAGTCCTATACTCAATTCATTGAATATCATCTGAAATTAGTCATGCTACGCATCAATATACTTTCAAGTATATTCTAACTAATACTCAGATTTGTCTTAATTCAATATCATTCCCATGTTATTGATTGACAACGGACTATTTAGAATAACTTAAGTTATTCAAGGATTTAAACATGCAAATACATGACACAATATTATAAATGAAATTAAACGTATACCGTACTTTAATTCATTATAAATAATAATTGTTTAACATCCTTTATCCAAATACTAAATAGATCAATGCATGATAATACCCAGTTAATGAATTTTGCCACAAGTCATGCAACTCATACTTGTTAACAAGGCATAATTTCAACTAACTTTGATCTACAAGAATTTTGAGAATACTTATTTCAAAAATTCAATAATTGAATTTCTTGTATGTGTTTACACATATCTTGATATTGTCATATCATTCCATAAGGTGCGTGATAACCTGAACCACCTTTATATTACAATCATCTTTCAAAACTTTTAAAGTTTTAAAGTATTCTTCATTCTTTAATGTATAATGCAACTATGCTCTTAGCATAACTAGTCAACATGGTCATTATCAAGGATACCATGACTAGAATTGAGTGTCATCTCAATTATACCAGCATCATTGTGTACAACAATATGCTCTTTAAACATCCGTAAACTTCGAACAGTTATAGTGTAATGTTGGTGCCTACCAAACTCAAGTTTGTTGGCAATGACAATTATGAAATAATTGCCATATATTTGTCCATAGAATCTAGGAGCATATCCAGACTGTGGAATATGATTCTAAATCCAAACATATTCCTTTTAAAATATTTATTACACTAACAACTTTCAATGTTGTCAAATCATCTTGTAACCAAGCATGACACAACAATCTTATACACAACATGATGTACATGATGAATCTTCAAGTTAAACTTTAAGATCTCATTCATATTATATCTTGTTAAAGATATGTATTTATCATGTTTTATTAGACTCATTTATTTTACCGCATATGTTTATAAACATATATTCCAAGGTTGTATGTCTTATTTTCAAATCTTACAAACAAAGTTTCATTCCCAATTAAAACTTAATTTAGGTGGAATGTAGTTGCCCATACAACATATAAGATTTAAGAAAATAATACTCCCACTAGCTTTCAGGAATACTTATGAGCTATCTTATTTTAATTTATTAAATCAAACATTGATTTAATATTAAACATAAGAATCATCTCATAGATGCATGCATATATCCATTCATGGATTCTTGCAGTTTGTACATATTCAAATATTATTTGAATTCATAAAACTACTTTGTATTACTTATCGTCCTCGCAAAAGTAATTTCACAACAAAGAGTTTTGATATTCATTGTCAAATTTTCATATCAATGAAACTAAGTATGACAATTATAATCTTTATACTTTTATTTAATGTATCTAGAAAAGAATATTCAATCATAGTTAATTGCTTAAATATGATTAATATTATTATCACTAGACATGCATTAAATATGTGTACAATATTGTCCATATGATTTCTACACAAAGATTTAAACCACTAGGGTTTCCATCCTTTGAAGAAACTCATATTCATTATTAAGATAAACCAAGTATCTAAAGTTGATTATCTTTATGGACAGCATCTCAACATTCATAGTATGATTGATTTACCACAATTCAACATTTGGTAAATTTATCATTATGATTAACAGACTTACCATGATCCTGTAACTCATATTCCTCAACATATTAAATATCTGAGATATCCTTACGGATCTATGAATGACAATTCCATCATATTGAGGTCTATCATATACATGTTTAGCCTCATCATGATATTTGCTAGTGCATTTTAGAAGATTATGTATTTTGTAACTTTAATCTTTCAAGATCTAAATCAAAACTCCCACTTGCCTTTAACAATTTAAAGATTACCTCTAAATAGTTTAGCAAGTAGAGCAACAATACATTGTTCTCTTTTGGGATATTACAAAAAAACATTGACAGTTCCTGACTTTAGTTTGTTACAACCCACTCTACAAGTAGTTAACAAATTCAGAACTTCATTATAAGACTTAATGTGATTCATCACATTCCATAAACAAATGGTGTCTTATCAATCTTCTAGGTTGGAGTCTTATTGCGTATATTCAATCTATACTCAATCTACTAACCTTGATAACATTTTGGAAGAAACTATAGTTATCTTGAATCAAATAATGCCAACAGATTTTGATTCTTCTAACAGAACATACCATAAAACTATGGTATTTCCTTAGAATTAATATTGTAAGAAAATCTAACAATATTTTAGATAACCATCTACTCTATGGCTTACCTATTTACCAACAAAGTAAAACTTAATGGTACAATAGAATTACCAAATCAATTGCATGCATTATAACACAAGTATTTTTGACCAAGTCAAAAGACATATCAGTTATAATCCCACTATACGTTATAAGTCATTGATCAACTCATTGACTTCATGCAAATGTCTTAAAACATAGCAAGTTAACGTCTTACTTTATATTGTAAGTCTTGTATTAACAGACTTCATGTTTGTGACTTTACAAAATCATAAACATTTATAATTAAAGTAATTATGAACACCACCTCGGGTTTCAATTAATATTTCAAGTTAATATTTACTACATATATTTAAGTCATTCAACGAATACTCAAATTCAAAGTAGTATCAGATTACTTCATTTAATTATGTCATTCCATGAAATGTTCAATGTAAGAAACTGCAGAATCATCCATGCTCGTTCTCACGACACGTGGATATTTTACCTTGGGCTACAATCCAGTTCACGTTCTCACGTAACATAAATTGTAACTACAAGTGTTTCTTAAATATTGAATGACATAAATATTTAAAATAAAGTAGTCTTTGTTATCATCTTGACACATGTTCTTAATAGAGCAATCATACATATTTAAATGTATACTTCCTATTAGAACGTTACTCTCTTACCTTGCGGTCAAGAGAATCTATTTAAATCATATTTATATGTGTTGTACCTTGCACACAATAAAGATTTCTCCCACTTGTGCTTGGAACAACATCATGTAGCAGATAAACAACACGATACACGTTCGTTTATTTGATTAATATGATTTGTGTCACAGATATAACAAGTAGATGTAGAACTATATTGTTTAGTAAGGAAACGTACACGACTATCCTTAAAGCATAAGTGTCTACAATTGGAAAGGAATTATCTTTGAAGATAATCTGTGTTACTACACAGGAAATAAGGCTTGTAGCTCCCACTGAATTAGAAATCATTAAAACAACTTCTTATTCAGTAATGCAACACAAATGCTCCCACTGAATCTGACAACATTGTAAGTGTTGCATAACCAGTGAAAACAACTTGCTTGCTTTTTACTTTCCTACACCTTTGAAGAACCATACGTAATCATTACTAAGGTACTAAAAGGTATATTCTACTCTGTGAATGATGGGTTATCCATCAATGTTATTAACTTGAAAATTTTGGTATGCAATTTCTTCCTTAACAGGTCTACCTTCCCCATATTGGTATGTAGCACCTTTAAAGGTTAAAGTAAACCAACTAGATAAATTAAGCTAGTTTTCCTTTTACCAATTTTTGCGGTAATTTGTCTAGCTTCTAATTTTGTAACTCATATACATGTTTTCCAGTTAACCAACATTCATGTTGTTACAAAGGATTCATTCACCAAATGAGGGTAATGAAATCTTTATGGAAAATAAGATGTGCAATTCATTGCTATGAGTTACATTAGAATTTAGACAATTCAAATGTTCCTATTATACCTTTCTCATTCATGAAAAGGAATAGGATTGAGTCTCATGCTTCTCCCATGGAAAAGAGACTTCGTTTGTCTTTTCGGTAAATTATTCTCGATCAAACATTTGTTTGAAAGCAGAATGGAGCAATTTACTGATCAAAGACTAAACTTTGTTTACGGTTAAATGTTGCAATTATACATTCAAAAGAATTACAAAATTCAATTTTAGTATTTTCGATAATTAACCTTTTTCAAGAAAATTAATTACCCATGGTTCATAAGCATATAACCATTTAATTTTCACTGAAAAACTAGGATCCAATTTGTCATAATCTCATCACATCAGTTGATCTGCTAGTAATGAACCTTATACAAAGTGGTAGAGCTTTTGCTCAATTGCCAATTTCAATTGCAATTCCTAGATTTATGGGATTTACATATAGCCAATTTCAATTGCTATGTAAACATGTTTTATCCCATCTTATGCCTTGAGTTGCCAGTTCTCACTACAAAACTCAATTAAGTTATCCAACTTAAGAAACTGCAAAATCGTCCATGCCCGTTCTCATGACACGTGGACATTTTACCCTTTGATTACGATCTAAGTCACGATCTCACGCAAATAAAAGGTAATCTTAGGTGTTTCCGTTTCGTTGGATGACATATAACTTAAATTAAAGGGTAATACTTTTGATGTTAAATCAAATATGTACAAAGATGTCATGCATTCATCTTCGTAACATAGGTTTTATTAAAACATTTATATCTTGTTTTAATGTTTAAGTTTTTCATCATCAAACTTTAATTGAGGTATTGGTTACACCAATCAAGGAATTTAGTGTTAATTATCATCCATTGTACCGTACTTTTGCATAAGTGTAAACACTTAGTGTTTCGGATAATTACCACCGAAGTGGCGCATGGAATTAAAACTAATTCGCCCTTAAGATGAGCTTGCACATTTAATGGCTTACTAAGTAGCTCCACTCGAACTTACAGGGGGCAGAGGACCAGGTACGCGCTAAAGCACAACCTTAGACATCCATTCAGTGTGACTGTGCGCACTTCTTTAAACCCCTTTTATTAGTTCATTCTCATGGGTGAGCCGTTCAGTCATTTGTACCAAAGTCATCAATCAATTAAACGATTATGATTACTATTCTTAAAAATACATGTTTCACCATTGTTTAGGTCAGTTTATTTTTCTTGTAAAAATACCCTTGTTACAAAACACAAACAAGCAAGTATTTATAAAAATAAACAAATAAACAATGAATGCATAACAAATAAATGTCATGCATATCAAATAGCCACATGCAAACGGTTTAGATAAATCCTACTAATAACCAATTAATAATGATTGAGGTCTTCCCCAATTTTAGATCTATCATAATTTAGTGTATATCACTTAAACAAGAAAGACATACAATAAAAGCAGATCCATGATAAAACATGTAGATAATTATCATGGACATAAAATTACACTTAACAATTAATGCAATTAAACAGAGTTACGCATATACACATAAAGTTGCATGCATCTTAGGGTTTCTAATCCAATTAAAACATTAGTTTACAAAACCCTAATTAGGGCACCCAAAAAACGCCCCCCCTCAAAATTAGGGTTTAGGTTTAGCAAACCCTAGATCTAAGCATGCAAATAATAACACATTCATGTTTATTTTAATTATGTGTTTCAGTAATTAATTACTTGTTATACAAGGCTCGTGATGCCACTGTTGAGTTTATGATATATATAACATACAATAAACAAGTAAACATCCAGAGTACACAGCGGAAGACTAAAGATCATAACAAATAAATTAATTAACTGAAAGTATGCGTAACGTACCTCTTGCAAATGTCAAATCCCTCGAGCAAAGCAAAACAACCCTCGAGCAAAGCAAAACAAAGAAGTACTTATTGGTGTAAGAATAATGTCTTACAACCACGTTCTTGTACACATGAATTAACCAAACGAATCAAGCGATTGCTAGATCTAACACAAGTCCTCGTTTAAGAAAAACGAAACCAAACTCCCTTACTATTGGGGTGTTCGGCCGAATATTAGACTAGAGAGAGGAGAGGAGAGATCTAGGGTTAATTCAATGCACAAGTCTTGAAAACCTAGAACCTAACCCTCTTTATATACTAGTAGGTAAACTTAGAGAACAAGTTTATGAATTAGGGCTTTGGAAAGCCTCATGGCCGGCCACTATGCATAAGCCCAAGGAAATCCATAACTTTTCCAAGTTTTCCATTTCTAGTCCTTTCTCTTTTCATTTAACGGTCGTTAGTCATTTTTCCGTCAAATACTTAACGATCGTTAACCGGACTTAATGTGCAATAATTAATCGTAAACATAAACATTAATTATTAACTTTAATTCTCATTCGCTAATGTGTGCAATCCCGTGGTCACGAGTTCGAATCCGGACATTCACATGTTTGTAAATATATACATTTCCAACAGATATGAGGCTGGACGCATTCGTTTGTTTTAGATCGGTTGGGCATCCAAAATATTAGTCCTCAACCGATGTTAATATCGAGCACATCGATTGGGAAGGTCGGGCTAGACATCGGTTGTGTGGCCAAAAAGTTGAATATCGGTTCGAATTTCGACCGATATTCAACATGCTTGTTACATTTTTTTTTTCTTTCTTTTTTTCTTTTCTTTCTTTTTCTTTTTATTTCTTGAGTTGCGTCATCGACTGGGGCATCCGGGTCATGTCAGGTCGCTGGAGAGAGAAAGCTGACGTGGCGCTGGATGACCCAGGTCGTCCCAGATCACGACTAGGACGAGCCTGAAGTTTAATGTAGTTTCTATAACGTAAAAGTTTAGGGCCTAGCTAAACTGTTTCAAGTGCGTATGGGAGAGAATGATACCACCAAAATAAACATATCCGAAAGTAAAAGTTTCTACAGTTAAAGTAAAAGCTTAAGGTCTTTATGTAAACTGATTCATGTGTGTTATGGGTATTTTAACGGAAAGTATGGTTGCTATATCTAAGTAGGCTTAGGTACACAAGTCTGTGCACACTCGATCGTAATTAATCGATCAGTCAATCAGGGTGACCAATTTTATAATCGGTCGAGCCTTTTGTGGCGGTCGGGTCATATATCGGTCAAGAAAGGAAAAAAAAATATCGGTCTAAATTTCGACTCATTGTTACCATTTGATAAAAAAACAAAAAACAAAAAAAAAACTTTACCACTTTTAACACATTATAAATACAAACCTCAAAAATATTTTTAAACACACAATTTCAAACACGAGTCTCTCAACACAAAATTATTATATTGTGTTGTCTCCCTCATTCCGTCAAACAAATGCAAACGTATGTTAAAATACAATGTGAAAAAGACGATGCGGCTCGACAAAACGCTATTATCATCGTTATCAAGCAGTTTGATCTCGCAAAGGCATAGAAACAACGTTTGAGAGAACAATACGCGACTTGCAACGATATTTCGCCTGAAAGAAAAGCTGTGATTGACAATTTTTTTATGGATGAAGCCCGCAAAGACGACAACATTTTTGACATGGTGTGAGGGTGTGTTCAACAGATACAGAACAATATCAGCACCAATATCACTTGGAGCTATAGGGAGAACACAACTATTGGTGTGGGTGCATCAAGTTCGTTTGCTAGACCTAGATTTGTTGAGCAACCTCAGCTGACTCAAATTGGGTTAGGTTATGCAGACGAGGATGATGAGAAAGGCAGGAAGGCGGAAGAAGAGCGTTTGGCTTACATCTAGGAATTTGCTGGTTATCGGTCTCCTTCGTATGATTCTGCATACGGGGAGCATTCAGATTATGATATGTTTATGTATTTCGTATCGTAGTATATTTTAGTTCTTATGGTTTTTAACCGTAGTCATATTGTATGATTTATGTAATATTTTTATTATTAATGAAGTTTAATTTTGTTGTTAAAAATATTTCAATTAAAAAAAAAAAAAAAAAAAAAAAAAAAAAAAAAAAAAAAACCTCGGTCATTGACTGTAGCAACTTGGTCGTATCTAGTCACCGGAGAGAGAAAGCTGATGTGGCAGGCGGTGACCCAAGTCACGACTGTGAGTAACCTAAATAAAAATGAATGATTCTTGTGCTAAAAAAATAAAAATAAATTAACATATCTGAAAGTTTAATCTCTATACACTATGGGTCTATTCAGGGCCGTCCCATGGATTTTGGGTGCCCTGTTCAATACAAAAAATTAGGCCCCTCAAACACAAATACTTTAAATATTAGTATAATTTTTTTTAATTGATAAAGCTGAAACAATTTAGAAAAATATTTTAAAAAAAATTAACGGAAAATTAGTGAATTACTTTAACAAACAACTATATATAGTGTAACATATTTTTTGAAAAATGCAATTCTCCTCGCATTCTTTGAAGCAAAGTTGTTGATTAAAGCTTCATAATCAACGCTCTCCAATAGTCCATTCTCGATTGCTATTAACTCCAATCCATTGAGTCTCTCTTGTGACATTGTGGCCCTCATGTAAGACTTCAACAATTTCAATTTTGAGAAACTTCTTTCTGCCGATGCCACGGTTACCGGAATAGTGAGCAATACTCTATATGCAATCATTGCATTAGGAAAATAGTCGTGTTCTTTAAGAAAACTCAATATATTAGAAGGTCCAAGATTTTTGTTTGGCAAATAATTGTTAAGCAACCTTAACTCAACAAAAAGATCCGTTGCGTCGATATCAGATTGTTCATTATTCTTGAGTGCAGCTTCAAGATGACTACAATGGGACTTAAGAGTGTTGTCATCAAAGGAATTCAACTTGCTAGAAGTGAATAAAAA
This sequence comes from Chrysanthemum seticuspe, assembly GCA_019973895.1. Lineage (NCBI taxonomy): Eukaryota > Viridiplantae > Streptophyta > Magnoliopsida > Asterales > Asteraceae > Chrysanthemum > Chrysanthemum seticuspe. The sequence goes on along the minus strand of BPTQ01000004.1, from coordinate 17,671,025 downwards.
GCCAAAAATCTTTTCATACTCTTTGTATTGCTCAAATCGTGTTCTTAGAGAACCAAGTGCTTGATCAACAATGTATAGGAAATATTGTACCTTAAATGACTCTTCGACGGAAAATGAAGTATCTTAATCCACGGAACTCTCATCAAATTTTCTTTTTCTACGAATTACACGCTTTTGACGATATACTGGATCAATATCCATTTCAATTGCAATTTCCTTAGCAACATTAATTGCTTTATCGAAACCCGTGTCTATAAAATCGTAAAAGAATGAAATTAGCCCTTCAACTTCTTTAATAGCAACATCTATAACCATATCATCAGATTGTAACTTCTTGCTCACCAAATTTACGGCAGATAATATGTCAAACCAAATGACGGTTGATACTAAAAACTCAAAATCGCCAAGCTCATTTGTGGCTAAAGATTTTGACTCGCTTTTGATTTTAGAGTCATTATCATTTTCAGCAACTTGAAGTAAAGCTTCTCTTACTTCTAAAAGTTGATATCTAAAAGTCATTGTCATTATCATTTTCAGCAACGACTTTCCCAACGGGTTATGGACAATGGCTTGAGAGTTAACCCTTTAACATTATTTGGCAAACATAGTGTAAATACGTTGTATAACTCCAAAAAAGTCCATAGCTTTGCCACAAGAGCTAGCGATGTCACACAATGTAAGATTAAGGCTATGGCAACCACATGGAGTATAAAAAGCTCTAGGATTTATATCTAAAAATTTCTTTTGTACTCCCCGATGCTTTCCTTTCATATTAGATCCATTGTCATAGCCCTGACCACGCACATCATCAATATTAAGATCTAGAGACTTTAGTTCATCATGTGTAACATCAAAAAGTCCTTGACCAGTCGTATCATATACACTCAAAAAACCTAAAAAGGATTCCTCAACCGTAACACATGTGGATGCTACATTTACATACCTCAATATCAAAGATATTTGTTCTTGGTGACTTGTATCAGGGGTACAATCAAGTATCATAGATAAATACTTTGCTTGCTTTATTTTTTGAACAATTTGTGATCTAATTCCACAAGCAAGCAATTGTATTAACTCATTTTGTATAGAATGCCCAAGATAATGAACATGAATTTCATCACTCGTGATACGATGCACATGCTCTTTCATAAATGGATCAAACTCTTCCAACATTTCAATCAGACCCAAAAAGTTTCCGTTGCTATCAACATGCAATTTCCCATTTGTACCACGGAATGCTAAATTGTGTTTAGCAAGAAACTTGACAATTGAAATTATTCTCAACAGAACTTTCATCCAGTGATCTCTTTCTTTCTCAAATTGTTCATGTGCCACTTTATCAATTGTTTCATTCTTTTTTAGTCTACAACGCATGTCAAACCAAGTGGCCATGTTTGTGATATGTTCTAAACCAACTTCATGCTCTTTAAGTCTTGTACCAAGATGTGTCCAATCTGCAAAACCCTCATTAACCAATGAAACTTTTGCAACCCCTTTTCTAAATATTTTACAACAAAAACAAAAAACTCTGTCAAGTTCTTTGGAATACACTAGCCATTCTCTGTCACACTTTTCGTTATTTGGTAGAACTCTAGTAAAGAAAGCATCAGAAAATCGTCGATTAAATTTATCTTTAGGATACTTGTAAATAGAATTATCTCTTTTAGGACCTCCTGCTACTAAATCTTTAATCATGTCAGAGCTAAGACCATCCCACTTTCGTGGATCAAATATAACAACATGATGAACATTAGCACCAGTATTATCAACATTCACATTGTCGGCATTAATCTCATCAGTGACATCATCGTCACCCGTACTCTTAAGGTTAGTATCATCAATGTCATCACTATCAACACTAACATCACCACCATGAACACCAACCGTACCGTCAACATTAGTATCATTAACTCCATCATCATCAACATTGTCATCACTAATATCATCGACATTCATATTATCACCATCAACATTGTCATCAATAAGATCTTGATTATTAGAAGCATCTCGTGGCTCTATTTGAACATACTTATGCATAGCTTCATATTGTCTCTTATTGCTTTGTTCAGTTCTTTGTTTCTTCAAACGCTTTTGAAATCCAGATGGTTGTTTTCTTAAAGTTTTAGGAGGCATAGTTACTCTGAAAATATGTAAGCAAAAAGCCAGAATATAACTAACTATAATGCTTTAAATTTAGTATCATCACATAATAAATAATAGATTAATAGATTAATAGATTATGTACTTGTTGATTACTTAATGGTGAATTCATGTTACTACATCCGTCCCATAATAATTGTCCACTTTGACTTTTTTAAGTTTTTTTAATTCAACTTTGACCATAAATATTTTTATTTGTGTAATATAATACTTGATGAAAAATATGTGAATAGATTGGGTTTTAAATGTACTTTCATTTGGTATAATTTTCATCAAGTATTACATAACACAAATAAAAATATTAATGATCAAAGTTGAACAAGAAAGACTCAAAAAAGTCAAAGTGGACAATTATTATGAGACGCAGAGAGTATAAATTATAAAATTAAAGGCATCTATTTGTTACATAACATATTATAGGCTAAACAATTGGTTGCTACTTTACTAATTTACTATAACACAATTGATAATTTTAAAATTAAAAAGATCCATCAATTTGTCTATTAGCTAATACCTACTACATGCTACTACTTTGAAAAAAGAAATTACAGGCATAACATGTACTAATAGACTATAAGGAAAATCGTTAACAAAAAATAAATTATAAAGAAAAAAACGTAAAAGAAGTAATAGAAAAAGAATAAAAGATGATAGTACCTCTCTGCATGCAGTCACAATTTTGATTTGGGAATCGTACTTTACGGTGTGTGTAATCAAAAAGAATAGATGACTTTATTTTATAGGTAAGTGATTAGGGCAAAAGAAAGATACTATAGACTTGGACTTACAAATCAGGAATTGAGCCTATATAATACTGTGTATCTATATGAAAATTTGGTGCCCCTGAAAAAAAGGGCCATGTGCAAATGCTCATAGTGCACACCCTAAGATCCGGGCCACTCTATTGTAAATGCATGTAACCAAACTTTTATGTGCGCACATAAATATACCAAGAAAAAATTTAGCACAAAACGTCAAAAACTCGCACAAGTTCTTCTACTTGTTATTTGAGCATTGAAAAAAAAATACTGTATTAATCTGCGCATCAAGTATCAAACCGTCTAATTAAGATTTTCTTTTTTTAAATGGTAAAGAATTTATATTAAACTTTCAACGTCATCATACATCTTTATTCGAATATATTATATGATTTAAGATTATTTGAGGATAAAGATTATTTACATATATTTTAAATATGTATTGGGTTTTGTTGGTGCAAACTTTGGGTAGGAACTTGTTCACTTTAATAAAATGCTTTAGAGAGTTAGAATTTTAAAACGAACAAAACTTACGAAGATTCAGAAAGAAGGAGACTCAATTTTTGCAAAAGAAAAGTTTGGGCTCCCTTGTTAAGAATACTAATTTGGACAATTTTGTTAACATTGAAAAAGTCAAGAATCTATATAGATTTCTCAGATATATTACGCCAGACATGTTGATCATGTTAAGTATAACATCAACATGTTCCATGTTATAGATCTGAGGCCTTGATACTTATATGGATTCTTGACTTTTTTTAAATGGTAAAGAATTTATATTAAACTTTGAACGTCATCATACATCTTTATTCGAATATATTATATGATTTCAGATTATTTGAGGATAAAGATTATTTACATATATTTTAAATATGTATTGGGTTTTGTTGGTGCAAACTTTGGGTAGGAACTTGTTCACTTTAATAAAATGCTTTAGAGAGTTAGAATTTTAAAACGAACAAAACTTACGAAGATTCAGAAAGAAGGAGACTCAATTTTTGCAAAAGAAAAGTTTGGGCTCCCTTGTTAAGAATACTAATTTGGACAATTTTGTTAACATTGAAAAAGTCAAGAATCCATATAAATTTCTCAGATATATTACGCCAGACATGTTGATCATGTTAAGTATAACATCAACATGTTCCATGTTATAGATCTGAGGCCTTGATACTTATCCAAACATGTATGACCAATATACGTTGTCATATATCAACTAGCACCATTTCTTCTATTAGACCCGTGTGGGATTGGAAAGTTGTCATAGTTTCGGTTACAAAAATAATTAGGTACCTAATTTTTTTACTCTTTATTTATGCCTACATACCATGCTAATCAATATTATGTATATGCTCATTAACACTGAATTTCAATACGTTGTGACGTTGTAATATTCGGATAGTAGTTGCACCGCTATATGCGACTATCTTAGTATCATCTAACTTTTAGAGTACTCCGATCTGTAATCTAACGCTGTTTTGGAAACCTACAACACACCTCGTTGAAAATTTGATACTCGTCTAAACATGTGTACTGCATATATAGAGTATGTTAATGTCGTATATAAGCAAGTACGTGGAAAATAAACGTATATATACATCGGTAAATGTATTATTAATCGGAGATATAACGTTTACGTGAAAACATAATACTAATTTCAAGATATATCATCTATATCCACTATGTTACATGGACTAGCAAAAAATCTTTTTTACCAATGTGGCACAAAAGGCTGATATACCGAGCTTTTATTTTATTTTAACTTTAAAACTGTAAGCACCTAAAATTAATATCAAGTCATGCGCCTTCACGCTTATATTAGTATTGAGGCTCGGGCTTGAGCTTGAGAAAAGCTTGACTCAATTCAGTCAAGCTTGAGCTCGAATTGCTTGATAAAAAATTGACTTATTTTGTTGTCCTACTTTACATAAGGGGCCATGAAATGAACTTTTGGATCTTAATGATTGTGTGTCACTTTTTTTTTGGAACATCGGAATTTATAAATTAAAAACTAGCAAAGAGTTAAAAAATTACAAAGAAACAAAATGAGGGTTATTAAGGCTATCAATCCAACTAAAAAAAGTCTTACATCTACAAAATTAAAGGAGTGATCCACAACATCCTCGAAAAGAGACATCTTCAAAAAAGGATCCGAACCAAATATAGATTTGTTACGGAAAATCCAAATACGCCACCACATAATATAGCAAACTCCTTCAAGGAGCTCTTTATACATATTGTGTGTCACTTTTATACATATTGACACTCAAGAATGGTCGTCGAGAAGAGAAATGTTACGTTCACAACAAACTTTTACACAAAGTTACGTGGCATGCATGGATAATACCAAGATAGAATTTAAAAAGAGATAACATTGATTAAAATATTTTTTGTTTGTGACACATCATTTTGTGAAAGTCATTTTGATAAAATAAATTTAGATGTAGCATTTCTTAATCCGGAAAAGTTTTAAGCTAATTCTTATTGATGTTATTGTGATCATTTAGAATCGTATTTTTGGTCATTTATTGTTTTGTTATGTCATTTTCGGGGGATATGAAGTTTAATCTCTATACACTATGGGTCTATTGTAAATGCATGTAAGCAAACTTTTATGTGCGCACATAAATATACCAAGAAAAACTTTAGCACAAAACGTCAACAACTCGCACAAGTTCTTCTACTTGTTATTTGAGCATCTAAAAAAAAAGCCTGAAATAATCTGTGCATCAAGTATCAAACCGTCTAGTTAAGATTTTCTTTTTTTAAAAGGTAAAGAATTTATATTAAACTTTGAACGATCATAGATCTCTACTCGAATATATTATATTTCTAGATTCCAGTAAACGTCTACAATAACATTCAACAACATAGCATAAATCCTAACTTCTACTATCTATACACTGCATTATATAAAGCACATAATTTCCTTACATTGACCCATGTGGGATTTTTGATAAACAGTAAGTCAACCAAGTATGAAATAATGAGGATATGAAATTATACTCTACAAGACAAACTTGGTTGAAGAGCATGTAAATTAACACAATCATCTAATGTTTTGCCGCATATATATAATGGTATTTATAATTTAACCTTTGAAAAATTACGAAGTGTGAATCAGTGGGTGAAGGATACAACGTACGTTAATCATTAATCGACACAAATGTGACTCATTGTCACTCTAGTATATTAAGACTAGTTAGCAACATCTCTTAATTATCATTGACCTATGTAAGATGGAAAATCATTCCTTATATCCAAAAAGCATCAAGACACAAACATGTTCCAACTCTATCACGACACGTTTGAACAATGTAATATCGACTAGCGAGTAAGGATTTAAGTTATTGGACGGTTTAAGGTTAGTGCACGTAAGCCTATTTACAAGCATAAATATATATAGAGATATTCTAGCACAAACTGTCAAGATCCTATACAAGCTTGAAAAAGAAAAAAAAAAAAAGAAGAAGATATATGTTAAGATCTTATACAAGCTTGCAAAAGAAAAAAGAAGATATATGTTAGCTCTTCAGCGTGATCTTTCAAGCGATGTTGAGTTTCCTGTTTAGTTTCCTCAACATCTTTGATGACCAAGGCTCAAATGTCTAACACAAATCTCAACAAAGACTAGTTACACACCATGAATTATATGGTATTAAAATTTCCTTTCATTGACCGATGTGGGATTTTGATAAAAGCATCTACCTTGAGTCATACGTAATATCTTAAAAGCAAAAACAAGTCGTGAAAACAAGTTTTAATCACAAGAGAAACTTAGTTGAATAAGTAGTTAAATAAAAAAATTCATATATGCTGATATTCCAATGGATATAATGGTAATCTATTATCTTACCGGTAAAAATTACAAAGTGACAATTGAAAGACCCCAACTTTAAGCAAAGCACGTATGGTTAGGACTATAGTATTTTAGATCATGTAGTAAGCAATCTTGAGTGTTTGGATAGTGCAAAACACCTTATGCATGTAGTTATGTTTATCAGCATTTTAATTTGTATCCATAAGTTGTTTTTGACGAGTTTATAAATTTGATAACGCTTTTTGTTTATTTGAATTAACCTGATTACAGAATACAGCATGATAAGATGTTTTGTAAATAAGTATAAAGGGTTGTTTGGGATCGCTTATAACGTTATAAATAATCATGTAGCAGCATATTTTAGCTTTTTTGTTGTAGAGTAAAAAAAACAAATACTCACTTTATATATATATACATACTAAACTTGTTACTTCAAAATGAGCAAACAGTCACTAAAATAAGCAATCTCTAACCCCCCCCCCCCCCCCCCCCCCCTTAACTTAAATCAGTTGCACATTCTTTATTTTGGTGGTCATTGTTTAAAGAAATGCATGGTACAAAGAGTTGACATGTTCAATTAAAGATTTCAAAAGTTTTACAATATATAAATAAATCATGTTTTCTAATTTTTACATTCAAAAAAGAGACTCGCAATCCTTAAAAAGGAAACCTTTGGACTCTCAATCCAGGCATAGGAAAAGTTTTGAAGTCTATGCGTAAAAATGGTAAAGAACACACAACCAACTTCTTTTACACCCAGCCAACCACCCTTTGGTGTATCTTTTATTATAACAAAATCAGAAGATAAGTCCCCAACTGGGTGTTTACCAATACAAGTACACAAGAAAAGGATTGATCTCTTCTAGGAAGACACCAATCAACTCAATACAAGAACACTCAATCACTCAGACTACAAGATCAAATACAGGTTGATCTCGATACAAACACTTATAAGATATCAAGATTGATATCACCAAAATACCAGAAAATAGCGTGAGGCTTTTAGAGAGAGAGAGACAAAATTACAACTGAAAGAGAGATAGAATGATATCAAACCCTAGATCAGAATAGGAGCTTATATACACTTGATATTTTCTCTTTACCCTCCAAGATAGCAAACTTGACTAATCAGCAACTAACTTGCCTCAAGTTATAAGTAAGAATAGAAAATGACATAACCAGCCCCTCAACATAGATGAATCAGCTTGACCACATTCTTCAACACCCCTCCTCAAGCTGATTTCCAGAAACTGCTTCAGCTTTGTCACCACTCAACCCAGAACCAGAATTATTCACACCTGCAAACATATCAAACAAACCAAGATTCTTGCAAAGAATCTTATGTTGAGACTGACCAAGACATTTTGTAAAAATGTCTGCAGTCTGCTCATCAGTATGAACCTTTTTAGTCACAATAATACCAGCAACCACTTTCTCTCTAACAAAGTGTACATCAATTTCAAAATGCTTTGTTTTCTCATGGAAAACAGGGTTAGCAGCAATTTGAATTGCAGCACTACTATCACAATACACATTCACAAGATACAATTCACATAGACCTAAACTATGCAAAAGATTACCCAACCATATGACCTCACAAGCCACATATGCAAGGCTTCTATACTCAGCCTCAACAGAACTCTTAGACAGTGTTGCCTGCTTTTTACTCCTCCAAGAAATTAAAGAATCACCCAAGAAAACACAAAAACCAGTAATAGATTTTCTAGTTTTAGGACTTTTAGCCCAGTCTGCATCTGAGTATGCACTCAGCTTAAGACTGGACTCTTTATTAAACTGTAAACCAGACCCAGATGACCCTTTCAAGTATTTCAAAACTCTTAAAGCGGCCTTAAGATGAGACTGCAAAGGATAATGCGTATGTTGGCTTAAACAATGTACAACATAGCTAATGTCAGGTCTAGTATTAGTAAGATATATCAGTTTTCCAACCAATTTCTGATAAGCATTAGTAAGATATCCCCTGTAGATTTGTATTTAGTTTTCCAAATCCATTTTGAACCTATAGGCTTTCTACCAGGAGGCAAATCACATTCAGTCCAAGTATTATTTCTATTTAAAGCCTCAACTTCCTTATTCATAGCATCAACCCAATTAGGATCTTTAACAGCATCATTATAACACATTGGTTCAACAGACTTATATAAAGTAGATGCAAAACACTTATTACTAACGTTCAGCCTTTTATAATTCACATATTTCTCAATTCCATATCTAAGTTTAGAACTCAGCACATAATCATTAAATCTAACAGGTTGCTTAGTTTCTCTATTAGACCTTCTTAATAGAGGAGACTGAACATCAGACTGCACATCATTATTTTCTTGATTGATTTGAAATGACTCATCTAAACTTTGATAAACATTGCCCTCAGACCAGTTTTGGTCACCATTGTTGGTTGCAGATTGCCACCCTTCCTGTTGCATCTGTGCAGTATCTGTATTAATACCTTGTGTATTACCTGCTGCAACAGAGAAGGGTGTTTCACTGCCACATTCAACTGGTGTATCTCTCCTATCATCATAGGGACTTTGAGACTCCAAATTATCAAAAAAATTCAAATGATCTGCTTCCTTTACAGACTGAGTATCTGCAGTATCATAGGTTTTCATTTTCAGTGGAAAAACATTTTCATAAAACCTTACATCTCTATGAAAAAACACATTTCTAGTATCCAAGCTTAAAAGTTTATAGGCTTTCTTAACAGAAGAAAACCCTATAAGAACACATTTTTCAGATCTAAAACTCATTTTATCATGATTATTTAAAACAGTTGCAAAACACAGACAACCAAAAGACCTCAAGTGGGAAAGATTAGGTTTTCTTTTGTGAATCATTTAATAAGGACAATTACCTTTTAAAACAGATGATGGCAACCTATTAATCAAATAAACAGCAGTTAAAATACAATCAGACCAAAAGCTTAAAGGAATCCCCCCTGAAACATAAGACTCCTTGCCACATTAAGCAAGTGTCTATGTTTCCTTTCAGCAATCCCATTTTGCTGAGGTGTATGAGCACAAGAAGTTTGATGAATTATGCCAAGATTTGAAACAACTTGATGCATTTTCTTATTCACAAATTCTGTTCCATTATCAGACCTTATAGTTGTTATTTTAGAGTTAAACTGATTAGACAACATGTTTATAAAGGACACAAAAACATCACACACTTCATCCTTAGTTTTAACTAAGTATGCCCACACAGCTCTAGAAAAATCATCAACAATAGTCAAGAAATATTTATACCCTTCTCTGCTAGTGACTCTGTAAGGACCCCATAAGTCCAGATGAACAAGTTCACCCAAAGACACTGACTTATGGTCTGACAAGGGAAAAGGTTCCCTTGTTTGTTTAGCCCTATGACAGATATCGCATACAGGCACAGAAGTACTCTTGGAGAAACCAAGATCAGATTGAAGAATATTCAAGATTGGATCAGCAGGATGCCCAGTCTGTTATGCCACACAAATTTGGACACATTATAAGACATGATCATATTACAGTTACTCACAATATTATCAGGTTGCATATCAAACAGATATAGACCATCAGATTGGCTACCAGTCCCCAAGACATTCTCCCTTTTCAAGTCCTGAATATAACACTTAACCTCATCAAAACCAACAAACATTTTACTATCTCTAATAAGTTTATTAACAGATAATAGACTAACACAATAACCAGGCACAACTAAGACATCATATAAAACCACATTATTAGCAAGTTTTAGATTACCAACATGACTAATAGTGGCCAGAGTACCATTAGTATGTCCAACAGTAATTTGTAAACTAGATATATCAGCAACATTAAACAAACCTTTAGTAGATACAGTAAGGTGCTGATTAGCACCAGAATCAATAATCCACCCCAATGTAAGACTTTTAACAGTAGGATTAGAATTGGCAAAATAATATTTAGAAAAATTCATATTAAACCAAACATTATGATTGAAGAATGAAGCTCTGCCTGCCATGTTGGCATGTATGCTTCCAGAAGGAGAATCATTAATCAAAGACAGAAGTTTCTTCATCTGTTCAGAAGTAAAACCAGAAGAAGAAGAAGAACTAGTAGAGGAAGATTTGTCATTTGGTTTAACCTCAGCATTAGCATTATAAGACTGTTTAACACCATTTTGCCTAAAAGTTCCACTAGGTTTAGAAAAACCAGGTGGAAAACCAATTATTTCATAACATCTTTCAATAGTATGTCCTATCTTTCCACAATTTTTATAATTCATATTAGGATTAAGACCTCTATTAGTAGTGTTATTGTTATTATTGCTACTTCTAGTATTACCAGTATTATTATTATTAAACCCCCTTATATTGTTATTAAAAGATTTAACAGCAAAAGATGAAGCATTCAGTTTAGATTTAGTAACACTAGAAGATTCAGGAACACCTCTATGAGACTCCTCTCTAGAAACAGTTATATAAGCATCTTTAACCTTTGGGAGAGGATCCTAGTTAACAAGGCAGTTCTAACAGGTTAATAACAATCATCCAAACCCATAAGAAACTGCATTAATCTCATAAGTTGCTTATGCAACACCAATTCTTTGCTAGCATCACAAGAGCACTTAATTTCACAAACACATATAGGCAACTTAGTTAAAGCATCAAATTCTCTCCAGAGAGAGTTAAGCCTATGATAATAATCAGCAACAGAAGTACCACCTTGCTTTATAGAGTTCATTTTCTGTAACAAGTTGTAGACAACAAACCCATTAACTTAATCATATGTTTCTTGCAATTCTTTCCATACAGAAGAAGCATTATCAGAATAAACAAGACCCATATAAACATCTTGAGAAACAGAATTCATCAACCATGTTAAAACAATAGCATTACACCTATCCCATTGAGCAGCAAGAACATCACTAGTAGAATAAGATTCTTTAACACAAGAACCATCAACAAAACTAAGCTTATTCCTAGCTTGTAAAGCTAACTTCATTGCACCAGACCATATTCTATAATTTTCAGTTCCAACAAGTTTAAATGGAATAAGAGCAGTACCAGTATTATCATTAGTTTGAATATGTAGAGGATTACCAGCATCAAGATTACTAATTAAAACTTGAGTGTTACTACCACTAGGATCACCAACAGCCATACTGAACTTGTCACAAGCATCCACAAACAAGAACAAACAGAAATAGAACAAGAATCAACCAAGCAAACAAAACCTCAACAACCAAATAACAATTATAACAAACAAAACAACCTCAGATCAACTTCACAACCCTAAAGCCTATCCTCCTTCGACCTAGACAAAGAATACCTAAACTCACACCCAAGAATAACAAGATAGCAGTCAAGAAGACTAAGAGTGGCCAGAGCAGGTTTCTGTACCACTCACGGTGGCAGGTCAAGGTGTTAACCACTCTATTTGCACCATCTTAACTAAGTAAATGTTATCTTAAAGGAGAAAAAAAATACTTACATTGAGATATCAGCGAAATGAGGTACAAAACTCACTAGATTCACTTAGTCTAGTAAGAATGAACCAAGAACAGGCCCAAACAACAATCAGAGCCACCAGAGATACAAATCCCCAAATTTCCAAATTAGGGTTTCAAAAAACCCTAGTCAAGAAACCCACAAATTCACAAGATCTAAACCCAAACAGATCAAATCAACCACGACCGTTAAGAAAACGACCTCAATTAACCAATTAAACCTCCAATTGCAAGAATACCCAAAAAACTTTCGAAACCCTAGAAACCCTAGAATCTCAAAAACCACCAGATCAGAACCTTGCGCTCTGATACCATGTAAAAATGGTAAAGAACACACAACCAACTTCTTTTACACCCAGCCAACTACCCCTTGGTGTATCTTTTATTATAACAAAATCAGAAGATAAGTCTCCAACTGGGTGCTTACCAATACAAGTACAAAAGAAAAGGATTGATCTCTTCTAGGAAGACACCAATCAACTCACTACAAGAACACTCAATCACTCAGACTACAAGATCAAATACAGATTGATCTTGATACAAACACTTATAAGATATCAAGATTGATATCACCAAAATACCAGACAATAGCGTGAGGCTTTTAGAGAGAGAGAGACAAAATTACAACTGAAAGAGAGATAGAATGATATCAAACCCTAGATCAGAATAGGAGCTTATATACACTTGATATTTTCTCTTTAGCCCTCCAAGATAGCAAACTTGACTAATCAGCAACTAACTTGCCTCAAGTTATAAGTAAGAATAGAAATTGACATAACCAGCCCCTCAACATAGATGAATCAGCTTGACCACATTCTTCAACACTATGTTACAAAAATAAATTTGAAGTGGTAATACTGCTTTTCCAAATGAGAGTTATGCATCCAATATATATTTTGCTACAAAAACAAAATTTAAGAGTTAATATGGCCTTTCATTGTTCATAAAGTGTTCTCAACAAATACTCCCTCCGTCCCATAATAGTTGTCCACTTTGACTTTTTTTAGTCCTTCTTGTTCAACTTTGACTATTAATATTTTTATTTGTGTTATATAATACTTGATGAAAATTATACCAAATGAAAATATATTTAAAACTCAATTTATTAATATAGTTTTCATCAAATATTACACAAATAAAAATATTTATGGTCAAAGTTAGATTAAAAAGACTTAAAAAAAGTCAAAATAGACAATTATTATGGGACGATGGTAGTACTTTATCTACCGAACACACAATAGAAACTTGAAAACATAATACTAGCTTTAAAACGTAAGACTAATATTAGCTATGGTATATTACCAAACAGCAATTTCGTTGTTTAGTCTATGTGGGACAAAAAGGTTAAAATGGTTAAAAAAGTGAAATGGTTTTAGTTTATAGATTTTTTCATCTTTTTAAGCTACTCAGATATTATATATTACCATACAATACAATTGGATTCAGATATTGTGTATGTGATGCTTTACAAGAAGTAACATTTTTTTCTATCCTCTATTATCTTAAACGAATTTTTGAAATTAGCCCACCCATCAGATGGCCTTGAGAGCTAGTGTAGCATATAACCAAAAAATTGTTATATTCTTTTAGAGAACATACAAACTCGACAATCAAATCTTTGAGTATTTTTTAATTGGGCCGATGAGAGAGCTCGATTTTGTCACACATGAAAAATGGAGCAATCTGAGACCGGAAAATGAGAATACAATCTAGAAGATTTTGTCGAACGGTAGAAGAATCTGGATTCGACAATAGAAGCAAAACTGAAACAGTCAGTTAAACTCATCTAAATTTCATTCAGCAAAAATAATTTCATGTGTCTTTTCTTAAAGATAATATGAAAAAATGAAGGATAATTAATAAAACTTTAGTTGTTAAATTTAAACAAATTATATTTATTTAAGTAAGTTGTCAATTTTCATATTTTCTATTAAATTTATTAATTATAAAGGAAAAGTAAAGGATGAAGTCTCTGTTACCAAAAACTTAAAGATTCATATGATTTTTCAGACTAACATTTCATGCTCGATAAATTTATCATGTTTAGCTATGTCGAAATGAAATTCTGAAGCATAATATTAACCTTACGACAAACAATGCGTATGCACTATGATATATAAGGTAGGAAAAGTTTCTTAGAATGATCTATGTGGGACAAAAGGTTGAGATAATTTTGATCAAAAGATAACAAGTATTTATTTCACTAATTTGATTTGAAATAAGACTATACGATCACATATTCTACCGTGAGTTAGGGGATAGCAACAAAACTGAAAAACCAAACCAAAAACCCAAAAAACTGCTCCAAAATAACCGAACCGATGATGCGGTTTTGGTTTTTCAAAAAAACTAAAAGTTTTTATTCGGTTTTTGGTTTAATATGAAAACCCAAACCGAAAAAACCGAACCGCCTCATACTAATATTTATAAAACTAATACAAAATATATGCATTTTGGTTTTGAAAGAAGTTATCACCAAAGTAAAAAAACTAAAAGACACATGTATTAGATATTCCTAACATATGTTTATTTAGCTAACACTGCAATAAATTCGTAAAATTTGTTTTCTTTATTTTATATAGGGTTAATAACCTATTAAAGCATCATACTTGTCACAAAAAGCAGTTTGACGTAGCGAACAAAAAAATAGCCCTTTTGGCTATTTGACCCGACTATTTTGTCCTTTATAGGCATTTTACCACTTAGACAACCGGTATCCGGTTCATAACATCCAAGTCAGCTAAAATAGACATCCTTCCCATTTATCCATATAAACTAAAACGGATTTTTAGACATCCCCATTTCGTCCGTACATCTTACCCTGCAAAACCACCACCACTGGACAATCATCTCACCGGACCACCACCAAATCCACCTTCAAAACCACCACCGGACAATCTGATGAAGACAAAGGTAGCGAGGATGACCATGGAAGCTGAAAACGATGCACTGATGAAAGTGGTAATGAAATTGAAATCCACGAAAAGTAAACTTTCAAGGCCAAAGGAAAAGTAAGCTTTCAAGTTGTTGGTGAATCTTTAAAAGCTTATGTGCAGAGGAAGTTAAAGAAAGATAGCGAGGATCTGGGAGATTCAACACCGGACACTCATCTTTTTGCTACCCACTGGAATTCAACCCTTAGGCGGCGTGGTGTTGGATCTGGGAGATTCAACATCGGGTCTACTAATAGTAATACCATGGATGAGGTAGCTACTGTTAGTGTAGACAGATCTGCTAACCCTTTTGACGATTAAAATTTATGATAATGACAAGTTGTGACTTTTAGGATATTTGACTTTTGACGTGTTAAGAATTCATGTGTTATGAAGTTCTATTTTGATGATAGCAAGAAGTTTTTGTATCTTTTATGAATAACTTTCTTGTATTTGTATTTTTTTTACTGATAAAAACATGATTGAGTAGCAATTGTTTGAATAGGAGATGGGTGTAAGTGGAGGCCCTGTTGGTGACCCGTTTTAACCGGTTAGTTTGGACTTTACCTGCTATTGCGGGTACTAAATGTATCATAGAGACAAAATAGACAAGTTAAGTGACCAAAAGGGCTATTTTTTTTTGTTCGCTACGTCGAACTGCTTTTTGTGACAAGTATGATGCTTTAATAGGTTATTAACCCTTTTATATATGTTCACACATCTCATCTTTATAGACCAGGAGCAATAATAACACAAATTGCATACCCACATATCAAAACCTTAAAAGTGCAAACACATTATGCCATATCCAAACACCACAACAACTGACCTCACATGAATACCATCTTTAGATTTGACAATTTATAGGATCATTACATCCACTGTTGCCAATTCAGCTTACTTTTTTTTCCCGATCTTCTTGCAATCTACTCGAAACTTTTAAGTTGTATATTTTGCACAATTTTATTTATACTCGAAGCTTTACCTTTAAACACTCGTGTATTTCTTTCTTTCCAAATAAAATATCCGGACGTCCAAATGACCACTTGCCACAATCTTGATGACTGAGAAGGAATGTTTGCATTCCCATTGGAGGAAAAAAATTCCTCAATGGAAAAAGCATTGACATTTCCAATCTTTCACCAACTAAATATTTTTTCCCACACGCACATAGCAAAGTTGCACATAAGCAAACAATGAGTACATGATTCCACTATGTCACCACTGGACGAACTTAGTAGAGAATCCAAATCGATGCCTCTCTTTTCTAGCTCTTCACAAACGGAAGTATTCCTTTTAAAGCCCTCCACACAAAGATATTGACTTTTTTAGGTACCCACTTATTCCATATCGTCTCCTCGCCTCCATTAGTCCCGTCTAAGATCTTTTCTTCCACCAAATTTGTTAGCGCCTTAACCGTGAACTCACCATTCTCATGAAGTGCCCATCTCCACCGATCCCTACAATCAATCAAAATATCCACCTTTTGCAATAAAATTTGTAAGTCTTCAAACTCCTTACACACCCTTCCTCTAAGATCCCTAACCCATTCCCACTCTCAACACCAAATACCAACTACCCATTTCCTTTTTTCCGCCACTCTACCCTCCTTTCGCCATCTAGATGATATAATCTAGGAAATCTATCACATAGTGATGCCAAGTTAATATATATGCGGTTGTTAAGTGGCAATTCAGTTAATCCATATGAGGCAAATAGTAGAGCAAATCAATTTGCAGCAACTAAAGGTCTTAATATTCCTTAGATAATATATCATTTTTATTTTGGCTAAAGATAATATACCATTTTTATGCAAAGATAATTACAATTCCGATATACTGTGATTTAAATTGAAATGTTATATAAGATTTACGCAAATATCTTGTGAGTGCACGGAGGTATATAGCTAGTAGTGCGTTTAAGATGTTGCTTCCAAATCGACTAGTTGTAGGATTCAAAGACAATTTCAATTGCTAGGAGCCTAGGATTTAGTTTGATGATGAGCCTCACAAGACAAACGGACTCATAAAGTAATGTAAACGACTTTTTTTTTTTTTTTTTTTTTTTTTTGTATTTTGCGAAATTTTTGGACATTCTTGTCCCTCTTAGCTAATAATTTTTTTTAAGAGCAAAAATGTCACATAATACCATAAAAAATGAATTTAAAAGAAAAATACCCATAAAAACAAAAAAGATTGTTCGCTACCCACAAGAGTAAATGGTGACAAGTATTATACTTTTTAAAAACATTTGCCCTTTCGATTATTAGTTGTATTGCTAATTCTTTTTAGAGTGGTTTTTGGTGTTCCAACTATTGTTACAAGAGTGTTGGTATATCTTTTGGACTTAATGAGATACACGATATCGAGTTTGACTACAAATGCTATTGGACTTAATGAGATACTCTAACCCAACCAAGACAATTTTCAATCGACTAGAGCTTCTTATGACAAACATGTTTCCTAAATACTCCCCGCTTAGGATTATGGAAGCTAGCTTTATTACTTTTGTCATTGTGGATTCTTGTTCTTAATCTTTGTAAAAGAAAAATAAACGAAGTCTATGTTACAAAAACATAAGAATTAATATAACTTTCTCAAATTTATGTATTAATCCGTGTGAATTTTTAACACGAACAAAGGCAGAAATGTGAAACCATTATACTAACTTTTACACATAAATGCTAAATGCACTACCATATATAAGCTATTAAAAGTTTCTCTCATTGACCTATGTGGGACAAAAAGTTAAGATAGTTTCATCGAAAAATAGTAAGTAACTAGGGAAGCTTTACACCAAATTAAAAATTGGTTAATAGAGATTATCATTATGCTAACACATATTCTACTTCGTATGTTTGCGAGCTTAGTGGTTTATAAAACTTTTTTTCATGCTAAAGTAATGAGGCAAATGATTGTGATAACGACACATGCATTTTTGTTATCGTATACCTATGTTCATTTTATAAGTTGTTTCTTATCTTTTGGGGTTAATGAGATAGATCGTATCAAGTTTTAAAAGCATATGCTTTCGGATTTGAGATAATACTTTAAGTACTCTATTAACACAACACGTAAACAATATTGAATTAACTACATACATGACCCATGATATAGAGGTTAAACAACTCCCACTTGTGGTTATCTCACTTTAAGACAAGGACATTATCCATAGCTACCACACATGATTAAAGGTAGTTACAAACGATTACTAAGTCTGATTACAATGTCACATTAAGTCTGGATTTAAGTTCATTTAACCGGGTGTGAACTCCTCGCGTACTGGTCCATTTTAAAATTCTCTTATTGACACTAAAATCACTAACAGTCTTTCGTCAAGTCTTTTTCTGTTTGACTTGTTTTAGATTCGAGAAATGAATTGCGGCCATCACATATCATGTCTATTTAAGTTATGGATTTAACGTGTCATGAAGTTGAGCGTAGTTTTTATAGTGCAAAGTTTTAGAGTGTTTTAAAATAATTCAATTCTTTTATGAATTTAGATGTATCGAAAGAAGTCAAGAACATAATCCTTTGGCTCAATCACAAATTTTAAAGGCTTTCAGAGAATGATACCACCAAAATAAATGCATCTGAAAGTTGTATCTCTATTCACAATGGTAAGTGTAAGTAAAGATATTCGCACACATATCAATTTATTAAAAACAGCACATCAAGCAACACGCTATTTAGAAAAGTTGCAAAAAATAATTAAGATTTTATATAAGTTATTTGGCATGATCATCAAGAACTAATTATTTAGTTATTTAACAACCATGCTAAACAACATTAAACTAATCTTAAATTATCATTGTCTATACACAACGACATATAAAGTGTAAAAAATGGCTTTCATCGACCCATGTGGGATTATCAATCAAAACAGCTACTTGCAAAATCACACGCGAACTCAATACATATGATATCATCATACATCCGAAAACGACTTTTCTATTGAAGGATATTTTCAACTCCATTGAAAAAATTCCTACGTGTAGATTCCAATCTATTAAGAACACCCATGGGGACTTTATAGCGGGACATCTCGTATAAAGGCGTGGAACTTAAGAACGAGTTGATCAAAGTAAGACAACCATCAATGGAACTTAATTAGTATGGTAACTAATTTTGAAACTAATGCTAATCTCATCAAACATAGGTAACAAGTCCTATCTTTTGACCTATATACGTGCCGTTAAACTGAAGGTCTACAAACCATTATTGTCAATCAACATGTCAAGAGTCTCGATCCATCTCCTTGAAAAAATAGCCGATTTATTATTCGCTAAAGACCAACACAAAGAAACTTTTGATTACATCTAATTATCATCAACTGTTTTTGTGCTTACACAGTATGATGCACTTTATAAATTGTTCTTTTTTAATAGAGTATAATAAGTATATATGCGCTTTAACCTGTTAGTTTAAAATAAGAAATAAACTGGAAAATTGGTTGTATTTTAACCTTTTAGTTATTATTACCAAATTTAAAAAAGTATGGGAATTTAAATTAGTTTTGGGCAAAGCTAAGAGGGGTATGAAGAAACAAATGTTCATATCCTTATAGCTAAGTCCAACATAATATAAATTTCAAATTATATCTTTTTGTATACACAAATATATAAAGAATCAAAATTTTCTCTCAACAGTCTATGTGGGACTATAAATTCAAATGGTTGACCCAATAGCATATGAACAACAATCAAATATGATGGTGATTTAGTAAATCAACTTTGTAAAATTTAAGTGAGGTTCCAACTTACTTATATAGGTGATTGCCAATTATTAATATTTTTTTCAAGTTTGAATATTAAGTTATAAAAAGCCTTAAGCTTTTTTTTCCTCTAACTGAAACCATCCAAAAACTAATTGAATGGCTACACCGATGAAGGTGTCCGGACCATTGTTATCAACAGCTGGTTCAAAAGTGTTGGCTTGTATGTTTTCTTGTAACGGATGTCCCATTTCAGCTTGTTCCTATTAGCATGACTAAAGGTGAGCACAAGAAACTCGAGTACCTAAAAATTCAGGTGTATATTGACTTTATGAAGTTTAGAGCAATATAATGTGAAGTTTTATTGCCTAAATGAGACAATTTTTTTAATGAATTATCATTGTTTATGGTACAGCCATTTAGTCAAGTTCCATCATTTCAAGATGATGATACCTTGTTTGGTACATCATTATCTAGATGTGTTTGTGTGTGTTCTGTGTTCAGGAGTTCATGGAACAAGCCTGTTAGTAAAAGCCTCAATTGACCAATGACCAGATCGAGAAGTCGAGTCATAAAATTTCAATCTTCCAAGCTCAGTTACGTTTTAGCCTTTTAGCTCATTTTTGCCCCAAGAATGTAACTCTAACAAGACGAGGCAAAACAAAGCCAAGCATGCGAAAGTGCTTGATGTTTATGAAAATAAGCTTTGGCTAGAGCAGCTACCTTAATTAGCTGGATGCTTGTGACAAGTTCAGTATGGCTGGTCTTTCTCATTTGCCTAACACTCAGTATTTGGTTGAGAAAACTGATTGGACCGAGCTGTTAACATCGAGAAAGAATGTGGGCAGTCGGTTGATGTATACAACTTAATTAGCACCATTTCATTCCCTTAGCCTATGTGGGACTAAAGGTTAAAATGATTTATACTAACAAAAGTATGTTATGGTTCCTTATATTCACGATAACTCATAAACTTTTAGTATCCTAATCTCTACCATCTATAAATTACTTATCAATTCTGTATCGTTGAATCTACTCATATAGCTAATTAATACCAAGTTTGAACCTTAATATTATCTATTTCATGTCATTACTGAAGAGTATTTACTTTATGTGATTTGCTATGAAATTTTTATAAGGTGATATAAGGGAAAGTTAAACTCTTTATCTTTGTTGAGGAAAAGTAAAGTTTGAAGATTAAGCTACCTCCTTGGGCTTAACTCTGGGCTAAATGATGGATAGTACTGAGCTATAAAACAAGTTATATCATTCTTATTATTGATTTCTTGTGTATTCACTTCGATTCTTTGTCAGTTTGTCGTTGGTTGCGGTTAAGGGAAAAATTGATGTTTATACGATGGATTAAAATTCTTCCAAATTTGTTTGTAAGAAAGAGTTATCGATCACATTCATACCAAATTACATTCATACAAACTTGAGAAAATCCAAATCTATATATTTTTAAGTTTAAAGTACTTGATAGGTCATGGATTGTGACATTGTTATTTTTTTGGTAACAAAGTATCTCGTTTATATCATATTTTTCTCAATATCATATTCAAAATATTATTGTTTCAATCAAATTTAGCTTAGCACATTGTATAATTTTCGTCCTTGTGCTATAACTATTAATCGTATATTGTCCACAAAAAACTACGAGATATCATGTATTTTACGTTTAATTTCTTAGACAGATAACTAGATCATCTTGCTTTGTAAAGTAATTATGGATCATGAATCTCTAAAATTAAAAATATTGGACACACATTAACAAGAGAAAGTAAAACAAAATTTTAAAAGTTAAGAAATAGTATAAGTTTATGATCTTAAAGTAATTGGAGTCCAATTCAATTTTTTTTCATTAAACTTCAACAACAATTCAACATCATAAACATAACACTAATCCAATCACGCATGGTTGATACATTCTCCGGTGTATAAACAAAGAGCATTTCTTTAACCAATGTGGGATGTAAGGTTCTTAAATGTTGACTCGTGCATTTTCAGTATTATACACCACCCTTTATGAGTTTACTTACCAATCGTTTATGTCTTGAGGAGTTGGAGCTAGTTGGATGAATTATGTCAAGCTTAAATACGATCACGAACTGATAACGCAATTACTGAATTTGGAGATCCAACACGGGATACACTTTTTTATTAGATGAATAAGTTAGTTGGCCCAAGCCCGACTTGTGGGATGGTATATTGTTTATAAATACCTGACGAATAAATATTATAGCCTACGGGTTTCAATGTAAACATGTGGTCTAACATGGTATCATGAGCGGGTCTGATCCTCAGACCTAGATAGCTACGTTGAGCCGCCACCCCGTCAAACCCTAGCCGCCAAACCCTATTTTCTTCTAATCTTCCTTCAACAAAACTTCCGCTGGTACTTCTAAATAGTCATTGGTAAAAACAAAAGCTATTAAACCATCCTCATTAAACAATTCAAATTTTTCCCAGGTGTAGTCCACATGCCTTCACACAAAACATGGTTTGTGGTGATGTTCTGTTTCATGTTCGATGCTACTAACTATTATGGATGAAAAATAAGTCTTCTAAAACAAAAAACAAAAAAATGTTACAGTGGTTTTATTATTCTTTTGTTATTTAATTGTTTGTTTTTTTTTTATGTAGAATACAGGGTATTAATTCCCGAGACGATTTTTGTTGGTGTCGAATCTAGGGTTCTTATTCCCGAGACGACTTTTGTTGATGTCGAATCTAGGGTTCTTATTCCCGAGACGACTGTTTGGGATATTTTGGTTTATCCTTCGGATACTTTGGTTATCCGTAAACAAAAAAACAAAAAAAAAAAAATTAGAATAGGGGATACGTTGGGTTATCCCGTTTTACTTTGGTTTATTGTTTATTTTGCTTTCTTAGTTTTCTTCTTCAGTCCGAGCTTTCGCGATTTCGCCGCTCGGACTGCGGGTGAGTATTAGATGAATAAGTTAGTTGGCCCAAGCCCGACTTGTGGGATGGTATATTGTTTATAAATATCTGACGAATAAATATTATAGCCTACGGGTTTCAATATAAACATGTGGTCTAGCATTTTTTTCATTCATTTCATGCAGGTTCACTCTTTTCTGTTTTTCTTTGATTGAATGTGATCACTGGGTACACTTTTATGTAGTTTTTGTTTTAGTCATTCTAATAATGCAACTTTTAAATGTATTATTACAACCGCAAAACTAGGAGAATTGGTATTCATTGTGTACTTGAGATTTTTTAGATTAATTGTAACTTCTTTTTTTCCCTCCTCCTCTTAAGCTTTTAGTTGATATTAGTTTCCAAAAGCCATAATTTCACCCATTAATTTCATTGATCTTTGGGTACACTTTTATGTAGTTTTTGTTTTAGTCATTCTAATAATGCAACTTTTAAATGTATTATTACAACCGCAAAACTAGGAGAATTGGTATTTTGATTCATTGTGTACTTGAGATTTTTTAGATTAATTGTAACTTCTTTTTTTCCCTCCTCCTCTTAAGCTTTTAGTTGATATTAGTTTCCAAAGGCCATAATTTCACCCATTAATTTCATTGTTTATATAGTTGGATAAGTTTTAGCTTTTGAAAACATGATATTAGCCTAGACACAAATGATTTATATACACTATTGTATATTAGCTAGCAAAATCTACTTTCTTGCTTCTATGTGGGATTGGAGGGTTGAAATGGTTTTAACTACAAACATCTAGATTTACTCTTTGACACATTGGTTTTTACTATCCTAACCAACACCACCTATGTGCTCGTAACAAATTTTGTATGCCTTTCGGAGCTACTTGAATAACTGATACCAAATCTGAAAACTGTCATTAAGTGTCTGATGTAACTGGGTTCGAATGACCTCAACGGAGTACCCAAATTATCCACAAGTCCACAACATAATTTCATCTACAAACAATACGGAAATGATTTATTTAAGAAGACGGAGAACGAAACAAAGAAAATAGGTGCCGCCAACCTTGGCCGAAAACCAAACGAAGCATCAACATTTTTTTATTTATTGTTATTTATTTTTTTGACTGATTGATAAAAAATTGTATGCGCATTAATCTGTTACAATTAAGCATAGTACATTGATATAGTAGATTATTTATTAGCAGATTATTTTTAATATTTTATATTCACTAAAAATTATTTACAAGGGCTTAAATATGTATTGGGTTTTGTTGGTGCAAACTTTGGGTAGGAACTTGTTTACTTTAAGAAAATGCTTTAGAGAGTTAGAATTTTAAAACTAACAAAACTTACGAAGATTCAGAAAGAAAGAGACTCAATTTTTGTAAAAGAAAAGTCTAGGCTCCCTTGTTAAGGATACTAATTGGACAATTTTGTTAATATTGAAAAAGTCTTGAAGTTATATGAGTTTACAAATTGTGATTATAGCATGACTAAATCTTACATTCACACATGGAATATTCACAACATGTAAACATTAGTTCACACACCTATAAGACATATACACTCTGGTATATTAGCTACCAACATTTGCTTTCTTGAATAACTATCGAAAAAAAACTAAAGGTAGCTAAAATCAACGTGTGCCATAACATGCATGGCCATCATAACGGATATTTGTTTGTGTGCATTTGAAAGCGAAAATAAGGGGACACTGTCGTCCATCATACGTCTTGCAGAGGACAAACTTTTTACAATTTACATGAGAGACTAGTATGTCGCGAAATAATTAACGTGACCAAAGAACTCAACACGTGTCACAATTTGACCAAATTGAAAAAAAAAAGAAAAAAAAAAACCCTTTAATATTGCAACAGGTCGCGAAGAATGTGACGTGACCAAAAAAATTTCGCTACCAAATTTAAATAAGCATATTTTACGAATATAACCCTAAACTTTTTAATATTTATAACTTTTTTATATAATAAACTTTATTCATCAAGTATTTAACAAATATCTAGCGAATTTGTTAATAAAAAAAATACTATTGCGAAGAACTTTGAATTACGAGCAAAACGAGCCCAATATTGATATGCTTTTAACATACGTACGATTTTATAAAAAATAGTAAAGTTTGATATACATATATGAATGTTTACGTTTATAAATGTTTACGTTTTTTTAAACGATATTTCGATCATTCCAAACTATTTTACTCTTTTATAGAATTGCACATATTTGGTACCTGTGGTTTAAGAGTGTGTTTTAATTTATTTTTTTTAATCAAATTTCAACATTTTTTATAAAATGGTACGTGGTTCAAAAGCATATCGATATTGGGCTCGTTTTGAACGTACGTACGTCAAAAGCATTTTTTATAAAGCTTCAACATTTTTAATAAAAAATGTTAAAGTTTTATATATATATCAAACTTAAATATTTTTTATAAAATTTTACGTACGTCAAAAGCATATCAATATTAGGCTCATTTTGTTCGTAATTTAGAGCTCTTCGTAATAGTATTTTTTTTATTAACAAATTCGCTAGATATTTGTTAAATATTTGATGAATAAAGTTTATTATATAAAAAAGTTGTAAATATTAAAAAGTTTAGGGTTTTTTTTTTTGTAAAATATGCTTATTTAAATTTTGTAACGAAAATAATTTTGGTCACGTTACATGCATCGCGGCCTGATGCAATATAAATTTATTTTTTTTTATTATTTTTTTTTTCTTTTGTCAAATTTCGTCATATTGTGACACGTGTTGAGTTATTTGGTCACGTCATTTATTTCGTGACCAACCGGTCTTCTCATGTAAATTGTAAAAAATTCGTCCTCTGCAAGATGTATGGTAGAGGACAGTGTCCCCTTATGTAATTTTCGCCATTTGAAATGTGTTAAATATCAACTCTATAACATGACGTCATCCCATTGAAACATGTATGTTTGGATCTTAAATGATCGGAGGTGGTTTTATTTGATAGAGTATTGATAGTTGAAATATAGAAATTTTTCGTTGCATTGAGATAATTTTTGAAGAAATTTCCTTACACTTTAAACTTAAAGTGATATAGTTGATTTGTGTTTGATATATCAATGAAGAACATTAGTTATTATTTTGAGAATGAGTACGTTTTACGGTTAGGATTATAAGGTAATTAAATCCAAAGGAAACAAAAAGGTCCTTTAGACGGCCGTTAGTTGTGAACCGTGGTGATCAATGTTTCACTTTTTAATATTAAAAATCTAAGAAATTATATTAAATCGGGATAATTACTGTGATAGTGGTTCAAATTTTAGTTTGGGAGCTCCATAAACATATACTCCATGTGCACTTTTGCATATAACCAAGTCATCTTTCACTTCTCTAATGCTAAGATGGTTTTTATTGAAAAAATCTAGAAGGTATTTAAATGTTGTTGACTTATGCTTTATTTGTTAATATACACGGTTTATCTTTTGAATAATTGATGCTACCCTTAATGATGCCAAGTTAAACTATATGCCGTTGTTAAGAGGCAAATTGTAAGTTAATGCAACTCATTTTGATCAAGTTTATCGGTGCAACTTAACGTTCTCTTAATGCCCACAAAACTACGAGAAATCATATTTTGTGTTTTTTGTTTGGCTGTGAGAAACAAAACTATATAGGCTTTTTTAAAATGGACTTGTGAATTCTTTTTAGAAAAAATTTCTTACATCAACGAATATTTAAAAATCATAGAACTTATAAACATTTTTTAATTGGAGAGGATAATGTTGATCCGAGTCATACTCTTATAACCAACATCTCCAAGCCAACTAAAATCTGTCCATTAATCTACACTTACATAGTCCATGTACAATGTAGTATATAACCAATAAAACATTTAGCGGTTAAGCCAATGTGGGAAGTATGGCTGAGATGATTTTTAGCCAAAAATCAATAAGGTACCCAGATATTGATATGATTATGAAGTGACTACGTGATTAATAGATTCGTAGATTTTTAACAACGTGTGATTTTTATTAAGGATTTCCCGTGGGTTTACTCTAATTTTTGCGTTGTGCTTTCTTTGGTTGTTGTCGAGGGGAAACTCGAACACGTCTTTTTTTCTTGAATTACATGTCATGAAGTTTAATTAGGGTAGTTAGTAAGGTTACGTAAACATTTTTATTTCTAAACTTGATTTGAGTAACTGATGGACGGAGTTGACTACATGTTTATAGTTTGTACTTTGTATCTGTAACAGGAAAACATATTTGCATTTGAGGTTGGCTAAAGCCCAAACTCGATTGCTTCATTAAACACAATATTAGAAGGAATCTATGTATCACCTGCAACACTAAATATAATTCAAAAGGAAAAACGTATTTATATTGAATTTTAATCATGGCCGCAAGTTTGGGGTATGTTGGCAAACATTTTCTTTTTACATCAGTGTTCAACAGCCTAATATAATTCACTATTCTTGAACCAAAACAGAATCTTATATAAAGTATCCGAATTTCATTTCAGTCACCGATGTGGAATTATATTAATAGAAGCAACAGGTAGTAAAAATTTTAGAGCCACTTGAATAAAACTCAAGGTTAACGAAGTATAAAATGAGGCCATGCTAAACAACACAATCATCTCAACACGTATCCTCTAGGAAACCAATCGAAACGATAACAATTCAGACGAGCGTGCCATATTCAAGTCATTTTTTTTAAGCAAAATTTTAGTAAAAATGACCAAAGCCAAACAACAAACCAAACAAACAAAAGCAAAATACACAAATTCTCCACCAAAGCCCAACAAGGCGCGGGTCATGAGAAAAGAACTAGAGTGTAGAACTATATTTTTTTAACAGACATAAATCAATCATATTTGATTCAAATTGTTGTTCGTGTTTTGAAGTTGGGTACGACCGTACGAGTGTAGAACCATTGTTATCGAACATAGACAAACCATAACTGCGATGAGACTCTTTCTTTACAACTAGCTTGTTACAGCCAACCAGAATTTTAGTATTCAAACTAATCATCTAGTGTTGTTATTTTTTGGCATGGGATCTCAATTGCTCTAAAATTAACAAAAATGCCACATTTTTTAATCTGTTTTTAATACGACAAATGAAATTTTGCTATTGTGATTCGACATTAGTATTGCTTATTTTTGAAGTTTGTTTTACTTTTTAGAGTTACTCAGATAGATGATATCGAGTTCTAATACCAATGCTTTTGATTTGAGATTTTTAGTTGAGTACTATATCCCCAGCAACACCACGTCGTCTCAAAACGGCTGTAGTTCGAGACATAGAAGAGATACAGTTTAAATCGTCGTGGTGATGAGTGATGTAGAGAAATGCCACATGTAGCATTTCATGACATATATGCTTCTTAAATACTCTCCATGTACGAGTGGAGAGTGATAGTTTTATTGTTTTTGTCACTTTTAACTATTATTCTAAATTGGGATTCATTCTTAATCCTTACAAAGCAAATGTAAAACTTTTTTATATGGTGTACGTTTTATACTTTATGAGTATAATTCTTACTCCGTATTATGCACGTTATAAATTGTTCTTATTCTATAGAGTAAAATAAGCAAATATGCACTTTATAAAAACACTTAAAATGATCAATTACTAACACCCTATGAAACGTAGAAATAAGCTCTATTAAACAACCCCTTAACTAAATATAGTTCTTATAATTGAAAAGTAATTTTGTGTTACAAAAAGATAAGAGTTCGTATCGGTATTTAAAATTCATATTCTATACCAAATAACGTTAAAATGGTAAGTGTCTATTAAAAAAGTTGAAGTTAATATAAGTTTTTCAAATTCACGTATTTTACACCAAATAACATTTTAAAGTTTAGTTGGTGTAACTATTGTTCTTTTGGAACGATAATATTAACTTTAACACATACGAACCATATGCACCGTGGTATATAACATAGAAAAGTTTTCTCTCATTAACCTATGTGGGACAAAGGTTGAGACAGTTTCTTAAAAAAACAACCTAATAGGTTGATTCTCTTACCATCTACAACTAAAGATCGTTTCAAACACTATGTGTAGCTTACTCCGATTATAACCTAGGTTGGTAAAGATTATATACACAAACACACATTCTAATTTGAGATTGTCTCTTTACATCAATATATAAAACCATATTGCCCCTGTCATTACCTCTATTTCATATTAATAGAGGCACACTTCAGTATTGAAACCCACGTTTTCAACCCAACATATCGAGGCACGTAAGTTCAATAATGACATATGCATCTTTGCCATTGTAATCTACCATCTTTATGTTCAGTTTTTGTATGTTGATTATTATCTTTTGAAGTGATGTATCATATCGGGTTTTGACACTGATGCTTACTGATTTGAGATAATACTTCTAGTACTCTTTCACATGCGACACAATGACATCGTTTTAAACAATATCGAATTGACTATAGTACTAAACGACTAAACATCAACGAGATTCAGTTTCAGTCGTTGAGCTTAGCGGGTTTGACATGACAAATGCATCTTTGGTTTGATATTTCAAGCCAAATGATTTCATTTGATTAAACGATCTCATCGAGTACTTTATCACCTACAACATCGCGGCATAGTTTCAAGCAATTTACAAATTTAAGATGGATTAGTTTCACGATGAGTTTATATTACTGGGCTTGTGGGCAACGGGCTTAGAGGTACACAAATCGGTTATAATTCGAAATTGACACTACAACATTCACTGGTTACCCCAGCGACATATGGGGACTTTCCCCAGCGACATGTCGCTGGGGAATCCTAGCTGGGGAAGTCTCGTAAGGGATTGTATCCCCAGCGACAATCCCCGGCGACGGCGTGGGTCCCACTCAATTTTCAGTCAAAGAAGCAGTGCCACGGTGGCACATTATCCCCAGCGACATGTCGCTGGGGAATAGTCGAATTAAGCAAAATGATTAAGACGCTTAATTATCGAGATTAACTATCCCCGACGACATGTCGCTGGGGATACTATGGTTGCTTGTTGACAAGTCAACGAGTTAGCCTACTATCCCCGGCGACATGTCGCTGGGGAAACTTCGTTTTCTCGTTGACTTGTCAACGTTTGGTGTGTGTTATCCCCGGCGACCTGTCGCCGGGGAAAAGTCTGGATTTTTTTTAATGCAGCCTGCACTGCAGGCGATTTCCAGATTTTTTCCGGAATTTTTCCGGAAAAAATCTACCAAATAAACCTGTACCAAAACCTGTATAGACTCGCCACAACTTGTACCAAAACACAAATACCATATAACGGATCAACGCAATACAAATAGATCACAACTTTTACATAAACACGACTCAAAAGTCAATATGTGCATTGATAGATAGGGAAACAAGTGTTTAAATGGCGCCAAGATGAACCTAATAATATATAACACAACTACCTAAAGTACCAATGTAGCATACTAATAATATATAACACAACTACCTAAAGCTAGTACCAATGTAACATACTAATAATATATAACACAACTACCTCTCGCCGTTGTTATCCTCATCACCGCCATTCTCCTCGTCATCACCACACCCACCACTCCCGCTAGCACCACCCGACTCATACTCCCTAAACATATCCGCGTATCTGTCGTCGCTTCTGAGGAGACTCATGATAAAGCCTACATCTTTGGTGACCGACTCGCCGGGGGCGGGCATACTTGGCCTGGATGTGGCCCGTGATGGCAATACGCGACCCACACCGGGAATATGCCCACGAGGCTTACCCCCTCTTACCAACGCATTGATTTGATCCTCTGTGTACTGACCCGTAGCCTCAAGCTTTTTCATCTCGTCCTATGTAGTGACAAAAACACAAGATAGTAAATATATTAGTCGGGTTGCTACATTATTTCTCGATAATTCATTAAAGTGTGTTTTGAAACAAAACTTACATATATCCGGCGGTCCTCATCGTTAGGGAATACCCCATCAACAGTATGTGTTCACCAAAAAGGGTCGATGAGTGACGGGTACTCCTGAGTCTCTGATGCCTGCCTCTGTACATACACACGCATATAAGATGAATAATTTTAAAAACGACAAATCACAACACACCAAAGCGTATAATCAGATATATATATATATATATATATATATATATATATATATATATATATATATATATATATATATATATATATATACTAGTGGCAAAACCCGTCCGATGGACGGGTATGACTTGTGGTTTTTATTTTTAGGATTTAGTAGAACAAATATATACTAAAAAGTAATTGAAAGTTAAATGAAACGGTTAAGATCTATAATTGATGTTACCATAATCCATAAAACGGCTAAAAGCATGTAACTATTTTGATTTCTAGTTTTTATTTGTAGGATTTAGTAGAACAATTATATACTAAAAAGTAATTAAAAGTTAAATGAAATGGTTAAGATCTATAATTGATGTTACCATAATCCATAATACGGCTAAAAGCAGGTAAGTGCTTTGATTACGAACATGTTTTTCTTTTTCTTATTGATCATGGGATTCCTCATTATGGACAACTAACACATAAACGTTAAACAAATGTAAGACAATATCACTGTGATTACTTGGGCGTGAACCGAACGTACCCTAACTTCTTTATTCGAACATCTAATATATATAAATAAAAAAACATCAAACAAATCTAACACAGTATCACAGTGATTACCTGGACATGAACAAAACGTACCCTAACTTCTTATTCATGTATATATGCTAGATCTCTGCTCCAGTCATCTTAGCTGCCATATGCTTTGAACTTTTTCCAACTAAATGATGCATATAATTGCCCATTGTGTCTGTTTCTAGGCATATATCGCTATTAATTGAGCCTATCTCATACATTAAGTTGTAGATACCTTGATGATGATGAATGACCTGGCATGTTTGAAAGTATTATCTATTGTATGGCATGACTTACGATATTAAATAATATAGTCTATGTTTTGATATCCTTTATTAAAGAAATTACAATTTGTAAACAAAGAGAGCAAAACCCTACGTAACTTTGTTCAACCGTTCATTCGCTCGTCAATGCTCGTTCATGGTAAGTCATTCGTATGAAAAGAAATTTTTTCGATGTAGAGTATCATATTAATGGTGGTCTCGACCGACTGGATGGTCGACTCTCCATTCCGAGTGGTCTAATCATCTAAAAGAAACTTGATAGTTGTCATGTTAGGCAACGGTAACATACTAATATCAACATCGACTATCATAATCTATGGTTATTTGATAACTTGTATCATATACTCGTTAACCTGTCTTGTATGCAAATATACTTCAAGCTATGATTCATTTTGTGAGAATTTTGCATGAAAATATTTAGGTTGATGTTGCACATGTGGAAGAGTTCACAAAACCTCAAAAGAAATAAGATTGGGATCTCCAACAATTGAAGAATTAACAAAGGCTCATGCACCTCAGAATACCGAATCACCTTGCGACGAAGATGATGAAGATGTTATTTTACCTGATGAGCTAGAAAAATAAGAGGAGGATTTGGACCATGAAAAGGATCAAAATGCCTTAGCCACATAAATAATAGAAGACGAAGATGAAGAGGATGAGGATGACAAAGAATAAGATGAAGAATCAACATCAAAATCGGGCACTTATTACTTAGATGATAAAGACAATGACGAAGAATAAATAGTTTTGAATCTTCTCACCAAACCATGCTAATGAATGCTACAGAAATATATGTTTGTGTTTTAACTTTGAGTCGTGTTTTGCTCAGTTACCAATCTATGAATCCGTGATCCATCTTATTCTGAATACAACCCATTTTATATACCAGTAAATACGCTCTCATTTTCTGATTCCTATGGTGAACACTTAGTAATTTGGTATCTTTTATAATTTGTAAATCTATCTGGAACGACATATGATTTTTCATATGAAAGATAGTGACTTTTAATAAAAAAAATAGAATTAAATTAACCAATCATGTTTGTTTAGAAACCAGTTTCTTACTACTAACAAATTGCTTTTTTTAAATAATGACCAATCTGTGTTCAAATAAATGTGAGTTAAAATTTAAATTGAAAAGAATAATAGAAAAAACACCATACAATTGTCAATATTATCGAACATGCCATACTTTAGTCATTATTTTTTTAAATTGCAATTAGTTAGTAAAAAAACTCAGCCAAACCTCTGAATGCCTGCACTATTCACAAGTAACATGAGGTCACCATAAAGACGCTAGTCAGCCATGATCAGGTACAACATTCAAGCAGGTCCATAATAAAGTTTTGATTAATATCAACATCTTCTTATTAGCAAGTTTGGGGTTCATTTGAGTTGTAGGTCTAAGAAAAAAAATGAAAATGAAACTGATACGTCATGTTTCTTGCGAGGGATCCACAAAACAAGGTTCTTTTTAAACCTATTGCTGGTTTAAACTTCAAGTTATATAAGTTAAGAGAAATATCAAAATTATTTAAGTTTCACATTGGTTTTTTTCATTTATCCAAAAGTCCATTTAGGCACCAGCTCATTAAATTTAAGCCAAGTCCCTTAAGCTGACTTTTAAGACCCATTACACCCATATTATAAATAACCATTTTTATCGAAAGTGTTGCTCTCTTGTGCATAAAACAGGTTACAAAAATGGGTTATTGGTTCTTTTAAGAAAAGACTGATGACTAATAAAGACATAACAACATACTCCGAATAAATAATAATATGACATACGGTAAGAGTTAAACTGACCATTGATAATCTACCATCAGTACGTTTACATGCCACTATGGCATCGTATACACTCAAAGTGCCTTCTTCATTGCCTCCATTGTCAAATAGAAGTAATGATAGTTGCTTGTATTATCGTATACACAAGTCTTAACTTCAGAATGACGGATTCTGTTGTTATAGTTCTTATCGTACTAACAAATAAGTATATGTATTTTATGAGTAAAACAATGATTGTCAATGAAGAATACAAACTTTTGATTAAATGTTTAAGAAACAAGTGGGAATACCATATGGACGACTGCAATGAAAGCATCAATAGGAAAATCACGCACCCTAGAAACAAAAAGATTGTCAACGTTAATTGAGAATCCTTGTTCCGTTGCAAACTTCTGAGTGGACATGCATGTGTGTACAGGCTGCCATAAGTATACAAACATTTGAGACAAAAGGTATGTACATGAAGACAAATTTAAAAGAAAGGGGGTTTAATGAAACAATGAGTTTTATTACATACCCTCCCCCCATCGAGGTTTTTAAACTAAAGCCAACTTGTGTGTTCCTCTTCTTTCAAGGGAACCTTTTCGACCTTTGGAGGCTTGACTCTTTTACAAGTAGGACGTACATCAGAATAGACTGAAATATATGAAACTAAGGAAAACAAACTTATCAAGTTACCATCCATGAAAGTCATAATTAGGTCGTTTAGCTAGAATAACAGCAAACAGTTTAAACATAAACGTAAATATTTCCAATTTGAAATAGATAAACAAGATCAGTATAAATTAGGAGTATAGATTGTAAATTTATATCCATTAACAACAACCTCTATATCATTGTTCCCGCTGAGTCAATGGTTCATCTGCCGCCTCAACTTTCTTTTTACGTGCACATGCTAAATTGACAAAAACACAGAAAAAATCAACATCAGTTGATTAGGGGAAGATCAGAAACTTATTTTGGCTGAAAAAAGAAATATATTAGAATATGTTACTAATCATTCATTCATATGATGTTAGTCATATGTAACACTCTAAGAAAAAACATGGGTACTTAATGAACAATAGAAACACGAAATGTGCAAACTTTGAACAACCACAACTTGTTGCAACATAAATTTAAAGTGTAGCTGAAAATGCTTACTCTGATATGGATCCCTACCCATTCCGATCATACGTATCTCTCTTCACAGGATCACTCAGAATCTAATATGCTTCACCAAGTACCTGCTTATAAACAATATTATTTTCTGAAGTTGTTCTCGACATAGTTTATCAATGTAAAATTATAGTGACATTATGAATATCACCCATACACAAGTTATGATCATTTTAAGAAATGAAGTATTAATCACTTGCCTGAAACCTTTCGGCAGCTTGAGGATCATTTGGATTTTTATCAGGATGAACTTGGCGTGCCTGTTTCACAAAAAACTTAATCGTTATACATGTGTTCTTAGTTATATAATATTAGGTTCGATTTTCTTTCTTTTAAGGACCAAAATTACCAAATAAACCGAGAACCAAACCAATAAACACTCCTACTGCCATGCCCATGTCCCAATTCTGTGATCCACTAACCTTTTGTCTTAGGTTAAGTATTAAACTTGGCGAAACACTCCCATCAAGATTACACATTTCTCTTACCATCATACTAAATTTTTGCAGGTTCCCGCATCAACCTCAGGTCGCAACACTCCCATTTCATATGCTACAACATATTATCAAGTAATGTAAAAACATAAGAACTCATGATTAAACCTTGACATATTTTTGGAAAAAAATATAGAAAATATGACGGGCAAAAGGAGATTGCAAGAATCTTCATACAACTCTAGCAAAATACAAGGCAAAGGGAAGATTTTGGATGAAACATTTATGTTTCAACTATTTAATGTGGCATTAAGCGATTTGGATTCTAATGATAAAATCATAAAATAGAGGTATGCATGCATATAATGATCATCTATTCACTTTCTATCGTGTATAAAGTTGCTAGACACGCTAGTGATTGTATGTGGAAATAGAGATGTATTCATATGACATATAAATTCAATATGCACATACATGAGTAGGTATATCATAATCTTCATATGAAAAAAAATAAGGACCATCGTAGGGATTAATCCTCTTAATGAGTAGCCAAATTATAGAATTATATGTTTCCTACAGCCGCATTTCTCAAATCAGCATTTTAGCTAAGCCAACATTCTATAAACCCAAATGTAAGAAAGAAAAATGTGGTATATGTAAACGTTCTAATTATAGTTCCTTTATGGAAACTGGTCTAACTGGCAATTTTGTTGCTCATCTTTTTCATAGCGTTAGTTGCTTTCCTTGTACAGTCTACTTGCTTTCATTTCATCATTAATAACACTTATTCTTCTAGTACATGAGTTCCGCCTAATTAAAGCCTAATGTGCAGGATTCATCCTTGTAAACTAAGGCTGTCATTGAGATGTTTATGTTACCTCCATAACCACCCAAGTAATGTCACCTGTAGCAACCACCAAGCTAACTCAGATATTTATGTTAACTCCATAAAGTCTGAATGGTGGATAAGCAAGGTCACGAACCAGATATCACAAGTCCCAATCCTTTGATTAGGTGCTTAAGTCCTTAGTTTTGGTATGATGAGAAACATCAAGCTATATGGAACTGCTAGCGCTTCCTCCACACGCAACAGAATAATCATAAAAAGAAGTGAATTAAGTTTACCTATGGTTGCAGTATTGCAGATTAGCAGTGATATGATGCAACTTAAAGGTGGCAGGATGGGCGGGTTAGATAAGATTAAGAATTAGATGATGGGTCACAATCCACAAAAAGTGACTTATGTCACCTACAGTTGCAGGATTGCAGATTAGCAGTGATGATGTAGCTTTCTGGTGGCAAAGATGGGCAGGTCAGATGAGGATTAGATGATGGTCACAACGGGTCAATTTTGGACAGGTCATCCAGTTTGATTTGAATATGTCCATCTAACTTTCTTCTAACATTTTTTATTCATAGTTTGTGTGTTATGGATATAATAGAGATAAGAATCTAATTTTAAGGTAAAATATTATTTGACCATTTAAAGATAACACGTATCAACCCATTCATGTATGAAGGTCGAACTCAGATGCAACTTCGAAGAAGGAATGAATAGACTTGGTATGAAAATCGAAATGCATAGGCACCTAGAATGCTGCACCTTGCCCACCATTGCAAGCTAATTCTTGTTCAGTTTGTGAAACTAACCTGAGTTTTCGTTCCTCTACTATCTTGCTCATTTCCGTGACCAAGGTGACATGTTTAGAGACGTTTCCTTGCATTTTTCTATACTCTGGATAGTTGTCAACAAATTTAGCCATGTCTTCTGCACTCAAAGAAAAGTGGAATAGTCAGACTGTGTTTACTGAACACAATTTACTGTTGTGATCAATAGCAATAACCAAAACATAGAAGTTTGTTTGTTGAAACCTACTGTCTGAATATTTTGATTGCTTTTAGCCACTTGCTGAAAATCATCCACCATCCGCTTTATACTCATTCCAATGTCTCCAAAATTTTCATACATATTAGCCTTAAATAAGGCATCTTGTTCAGACGACAATACCACGTCTTATTCAAAAAATAAATTAATACACGACGAATAACAACATGATTTACATGTGGATATAATAGAAGTGAAAGCTGACCTGTTGATCCTTTGAAAACTTCCCAACATTTCCTAAATCTACCTCATTGTCTTTAATTCCTATCAACTCGTGGACCATGGCCTACAAAGTTAACAAATGACTGATTTTAACCAGCTATAATGGTAAAAGTTTCAAACAGCAAAAAATGGCACCTGATAAGTCCATTGATTTAGTAATGGAGTTAGAGGATCGTATCTCCTATCAATTACAAGCAACAAGGGAGAAATTTCTGTACGTCTGAAATCGAAAAGGCCACTTTCCTGCTGGTACATCAGCTTCTGATGCATCCACAAGGGAAACAGAAACAAAAAATGGAAATTGAGCTTCTTAATACGAAAAAAAATTCAAATGCAGGAGGGCTTATATGATGAAAAATAAAAGATAATCATTCCTTTATACAATACACTAACAAAAATTCTACAAGGGAACTCTTCCAGAAACAGAATATTGATAGAAAACAAGTGACTAAATATTGCAGGAGCCTCAATCCCTACAATTAAGAAACAAAATATTGATAGAATTTGAATAGTAGCAGGTGTTCCTTACCACCTGTGCACTCCTAAAATGTGCAAGCGGTCACTGCAGCCTCCTGTGATTTGCTTAAATAAGGTATAAATGTGCAAGCGGTCACTCTTAACGGGCCTTTTGCGACATCAAAAACCGTGATTGCTTCTTAAATATGTGACAATGGTCGCAAAGTGGGGTGACAATAAGGTCCTATTTTGTGACGGCTAAGCTGAAGGACCATATTTTGTCGTGAAAATTAGTGACTGTTTGCTTTGCCAAAACCATGGCAACATTATCACAAAGACTTCAAGTTGCCTGTCACTATTCCATTGCCAAAGTTGCAGTGATTTAAAAGAGCAACTTATAAATTTGTACATATATAATATAAAACAATCTTAGATTTCTAGATACACAAATTGAACCAAAGTTCATTTGTACATATGGATTACTTGCTTATTTCATTATCATTCGCACTATTATTATTCTTTCTGTTCCTTCTTTAGTGCTATGACTCTTAAAAAGAATCATGGATTCCCAAATACATTTGACTTTTCAAAATTTTCAATATTCACTGGGAATATCTTTACGTACGCACCCATGTCCTATGTTATCCTTTATATAGGAAAGTTTATAATTGAAGACCAACTGAACCACTAAACTTTGTTATTACTACGTTTTATAATCGATACTGGCTTGACACTAAAGCTAGTAACTAATAGAGCAACAAAAAAGGCATGACATACAGTGATACAAACATATGCTAGATAATATATACAATATGTTAAAGCAAAATTGTTCTACTTAGTTTAACATTATGAAAAAATAATGTACTCGTTTATATTTTTATAAATTACACAAAAAAAGGCCAACATGTAAGAGTCTAGTTATTAAGCTTCACCTTGAAACATAATGGTTGATTGGACTACCAGATACATATATCATTCCTCTCAGTTTTCCGGCATAATTTTGGCGACCATGCAATTTTCTTGGTCCTCGGAGGATAGTCCTGGTGAGTTGGACAATGAAGCTTGCTTCTCTTGGTTGTAGAATTTGCTAAAAAGAAAAAAACCACACAATCATGTACAACTCACCCGAGCTGCAGTCTAAATTAAAAGAAACAAAAAAAACACCTTTTTGCAGAATACGAATGAGCAAAGAGGTTTTGTGTGTGTTTGTGATTGTAAACGTGAATTTAGGATGGATTAGGTTAAAGTTTATAATTTAAGGAAAGGATATATGCTATATAATTGTTTTTTAGATAAATACATTCCTTTTCAAACTAATAAAAATGTCAATAATTAGTTGTGTAGGTTTATATATTTGGTTTTGCAAGATATAATCAAAAAATATGTTGGTCTAGTGGTTATCATGCTTGTTAATGATACAAACACCCTAGGTTCAATCCTTGTAAGTGGCAAATTTCAAAAAAAATTCGAATTTTTTAGTTAAATTAATTATTCCGAATATTTAATTAAATAATTTTATTAAAACAAAATAAATTAACAAAGTGTGTGCTTAGGTGGAACTATGATGACATGGAAATATGACTTGGCATTATGGGATGCCAAGTGGCATTTTATGTGGCATGCCTCCTCTTATATATAATGTATAGATATATATATGTATATATGAAACCAAAATAATTATAATGTTTATTACCATATCATCTCGAAGGCGAGACAGCGACCGGGATCCCTGTCGAGATATGACCTTGCTCTTTTGCCGGTTAAGCCGATTTGTAGCGGCTCGAGCAATGTTCTTGGGATCATTCCAAAACTTAATGTACTCATCCCAATCACCCGCTGTAATTTCCTCGGGACGTGCCCGCTTAATCGCCTCCACATCGTAATCCCCGGTGGTGGGGTCTACCTTCCAATGTTTGGTCTTGAAAGAAGCCTTGTTAGTATTGTAGGCTTTTTGCAAGTGCGAGTTTATGCCTTCGTAGATCTGGGGCCAGCGGGAGGAGTCCATGTGCGGCCTGAGGTCAAACAGGGTCTGCAATCATATACAACAAAACGAAAACAGAGTTAGAGATATAATTTATATATTTATTTAAATTTGTTTATTTATTTATATGATATAAATAAATAAGCGAATTTAGATAAATATACACAATTAAATAAATGAACACGATAATGAAATAAACATAAAAGGATAACTGACCCCAATATCTGAAATGATTGCCGCCTTCTGCTCCTTCGGGACCTTCTCCCAAGAAGGGTAGTAAAACGGCACCTTCCTAACGACCTCCCCGATGTAGTTAGACCAGTGAGCCGCATGGGGGCCGAGAGGGTTTAGAGTTTGTTTGTCACCCACCTCAAAAGTGATCGAGACGAGACCTTTTTCTTCTGCGATTGCCTTCAGCGAAAGGTTCCGGGTCTTGTCGCGGGTATTCAGCCTGCCCGCTCCCCTGCCGCCCAAATTGGGCTTTCGTTAACCTTTGCCTGCAAAATCAAGTTAGTGATAAAGTCATAAATATGTATCAAATTTATGCTTGTATTACAATAATCCGGAAATTCTTACCTTTGTTAATGAAGCTTGCCCAGCAACCGGTGGGTAAGCGGTCTGGAGGGGGACGATCCTCCCCGCCACCGTCACCGCCGTGGGACCGTGCAACATCTGTCGACATCTGTACAAGTACAATTAGCATAAGATATAGAAATTCATGAACAAAATAATATAAGCATGCACACATCCAAATACATCCACATCCAAATAAATATACACATTTAAACAATCCACAACAATTTCATTCATTCATTCAAATATATAAGTGTATTTTGCAAGTTACAACTCAAGATCAATCTTCTTCTTCAATAGAATAAACTTTCTCAACACCATCATCATCAACATTGATGAGGGCTTCAACATCAGAAAGCAGTCCCAAACGGGGGACTTTCCGAAATTAATTTCTAATAAATTAATTTCGGACGGGTTTTCTATAGGATGATTAATTTTAGACGGGGATTTTCCAAAATTAATCACTAAAATCCTAAAACAACTAATTATTATAAACTATAAACGGCTCATATCAACAAATAGTAACTATAAACTAACAAAATAATATAAACGAGCACATGTCAACAAATAATAACTATAAACTATAAACTAACAAAATTATTATAAACGGCTCAAGAGTTGAAAAAAGTGAAATGATATGTATGTTGCTAAGAGTTTTAACATACATACCATTTAACTTTTTAACATACATACCATTTCACTTTTTTCAACAAATAATAACTATAAACTAACAAAATTTAAACAACTAATTATTATAATTATAAACGAGCACATTTCAAGGCAATTGAACTAATAATAACTATAAACTAACAAAATTTAAACAATAAACATTCCCCAGCGACATGTCACCCGGGATACCAAAAGGAGAAAAAAAAATTATTACATACCTTGTCTAGCTAGCTCCTCGTCGCCTACTGCCAAAAAAAAAAAAAAAAAAAAAAAAAAAAAAAAATTTCTAATTAACAACTTACAACAATAATAATCTGCAAAAATTATAACATACCTCGCTCTTGCTCCTCGTCGGTCCTCGTCGGCTACTGCCAAAAAAAAAAAAAAAAAAAAAAAAAAAACTTCACTTTTCTAATTAACAACAACTTACAACAAAAATAATCTGCAAAAATCATAATATAATTAACTAATTTAGTTGAATAACATTTAAAATTTGTAAAACAAACCGTGTAACGTGTGGTGGTGGTGATGGTGGATGCGGTGGTGGTGATGGTTGATGATTGTTGATGAATTGGTGATGGTGTTTGTTGCAGAAATCGCCACAGGAAGAAGATAATGTTTATTTCGTTTTGTGAAGTGATAAAATTGACCAGATCTACTTTATCATCAAACTTTTCCCCGGCGACATGTCGCTGGGGAAAGATATAGTTTTTGTCGTTTAGCGTAAATGGCGCGATAACGAAAATTTTGGTGGGTAGGTATCCCCGGCGACATGTCGCCGGGGAAAACTATTTAATTTTTTTTCGTTATAATTAAATAATCCCCAGCGACATGTCGCCGGGGAAAACTGTTTTTTTTTCCTTAAATTTAATTACTTTATGTTGTTAACGACTTCAAAATAATACGATTTTATCACTCCATTTCATCCCAATTTAAGAAAAATATTGGGAGAGTAATTTTGGCGTAGCTTACTATCTTTATTTTATTATCCCCTCCAAAAAGCTCTCAAAAATACGATTTTTTTTTTTAATTATAATCCTAAATATTTCCCTTTCTTTTAATATAAACTCGGGAACAAAAAGTTACCATTCGGCATCTTTATATTCTTATATGAGAGTTAGATTTACAATCTAGTAACGGGCTAGAGGAACAAGAACATATTACATCAAAATTTTGCATGCAATATTTAATTGGATCAAGAAGCCAAACGATGCATAGTTGAATGTGTTTTATAAATCTATGATTCTCCGAAGAATAATTATGGTTACACATTAGACGTTCAACGAATGAGTCGGTATGTTATGGTTACACATTAGACGTTCAACGAATGAGTCGGTATGTTATGATTACACATTAGACGTTCAACGGATGAGTCCGTATGTTAGGGTTACACATTAGACGTTCAACGGATGAGTCCGTATGTTAGGGTTACACATTAGACGTTCAACGGATGAGTCAGTATGTTATGGTTACACATTAGATGTTCAACGGATGAGTCTGTAACACCCCCAAAATTTCACAGCGGAAGCGTTCGGGTCATGGGGTGCTACTAAATCAATATACACAACACAAGGTAATAAAGGATGGAAATTCTATTCCATTTTCAAAAGATATATTAATTTAAGAAATAGTTTTACATCATTGTTTCAAAGTGCGGAAGTAAAGCCCATACAAATATATGTTGTCCCATTAAAAGTTGTATTAAAATGTTTGGAAACACTTCGGATGCCGGTCTTCAACGAATGCCTTTGCCATTGCCCACGCCAATAAGTAAACCTGAGAAAAACATGCTAAAATGTCAACACAAAGGTTGGTGAGTTCATAGGTTTAAGTAATCAAGTTTTCAAGTTGGACCACAGTTGCACATATAGCATCTCCGTGAATGACACTATATGCAAAAAGGCTATTACGCTAGTACCAAGTTCATGCGACCGAAACTACGACAGTGTGCATGCATCTAGAAGCATGATAAATAAAAGCCCAGCAAGTGTATTTCCAGTACACTCAATCAATACGATATGGTATACGTTCGACGTTTACCTATCCGGTCAAACTCGAACGGGGGTGTCATCCCCAATAGATCTATCCATAACAATCGCGCCTCCCCAAAGGGAACTAACGGTAGCATAGTTGGGATTCAAGGTTGTTTCACGTAATAGTGTTTTCAGTTTCAGGTCCGAAAAGAATTTTGCATGTTTCTCACCCCATAGTTTTATAAAGCAAGTAAATAAGAGTAAAGGTGGGGCTATAAACTCACCTTAGCAGTTCGGTGAATAAAGCACAAAGAGATCAAGTGTGATATAGCAGTGGCTCCTACCCGGAACCTAAGAATGAGATGGCAAGACTCAGTTTGCAGTTTTGAGTACTCACGACTCGAAGTGTGTGAAATAATTTAAGTGTTAACAAGTGGTTGTGTTTAATGTTGCTTGTGTGGCAAAGCTTACGATTAAATTGTTTTAAAGTGATTGTGAAAAATCATACGTTGTCGGTAAAATATAAATAAATACCCCAGGTTGAATATTTATATAAACAACATTGAGTGATATGATATGTATATATATAAATGAATGTGTTTTTATATATATATATATATATATATGTAAAGTTAGTGAAAAATATTTTTATTACTTTTGTTTTAAATATTCCCTTGTCTTTTAGTCGGGTTTTAGTATTAAAACTAAATATATTAATTTGATGAAAACGTAATTTACAGTATAAAGATTCGACATTTATTATTAGTTGTAAAAATGTATAAGTTCGGGTCCAAAACTAGTTGTTAGAATGTAAAAATATTAAAAGAATATCAAAGTTATAAACTC
This sequence comes from Chrysanthemum seticuspe, assembly GCA_019973895.1. Classification (NCBI taxonomy): domain Eukaryota; kingdom Viridiplantae; phylum Streptophyta; class Magnoliopsida; order Asterales; family Asteraceae; genus Chrysanthemum; species Chrysanthemum seticuspe. The sequence goes on along the minus strand of BPTQ01000004.1, from coordinate 17,627,351 downwards.
GAGGGGTTGAATTTGTAAGGATTTATATAAGTTTCTAAGTTATAAAAAGTTTTAAGAAGGTTGTTAAATGACATAAAGTAGAGGGCTAAAGCTGTTAATTGGTGAAACTTGTAAAATAGAAGAAATTTCAAAAAAATGTGCCCACCCAGATTCGAACCTGGGTGGTTTGTGTGAATCCTGAACGACCCAGCCAAAGGAGCCAAGGGCTCTTAGGTGTCAAGCTTTTCTGTCTAAGCTTATTTAAAGGTTTGTTTCGTCTGTTTTACTTTTGGCAATATTTTCTCAGTGTACTAGTCTACGTATACATGCATAAGGTTGAGTTTTCCTTTTATTGCTTCTTCTCCAAAATTATGTTCCATCTTTAATATCAAACAAGACATCAAGCTTAAGTTCAAGTCTACAAAAGAGAAAGTCCAAAACTTATGTTCATTCCGGTGTCACGTTTTCTCTAGTCACTACGAGCTCAAAGCTTTAATAAGTTCGAAATGTATGTCGATTAATAAAAAAATAAGCTATATGTTACTTCTTTACGTATGATGCAAGTTCAAAAAAAAGGGGTTACCACACAAGCTTTAAACATGATTTTAGACCACTTATGCATGCAATGTCGTTAGAGTAATCACATTAGACGTTCAACGGATGAGTCGGTATGTTATGGTTACACATTAGACGTTCAACGGATGAGTCAGTATGTTAGGGTTACACATTAGACGTTCAACGGATGAGTCGGTTACACATTAGACGTTCAACGGATGAGTCGGTATGTTATGGTTACACATTAGACGTTCAACGGATGAGTCGGTATGTTATGGTTACACAGTTAGACGTTCAACGAATGAGTCGGTATGTTATGGTTACACATTAGACGTTCAACGGATGAGTCGGTATGTTATGCTTACACATTAGACGTTCAACGAATGAGTCGGTATGTTATGGTTACACATTAGACGTTCAACGGATGAGTCGGTATGTTATGGTTACACATTAGACGTTCAACGGATGAGTCGGTATGTTATGGTTACACATTAGACGTTCAACGGATGAGTCGGTATGTTATGGTTACACATTAGACGTTCAACGGATGAGTCGGTATGTTATGGTTACATATTAGACGTTCAACGGATGAGTCGGTATGTTATGGTTACACATTAGACGTTCAACGGATGAGTCGGTATGTTATGGTTACACATTGGACGTTCAACGAATGAGTCGGTATGTTATGCTTACACATTAGACGTTCAACGAATGAGTCGATATGTTATGGTTACACATTGGACGTTCAACGAATGAGTCGGTATGTTATGGTTACACATTAGACGTTCAACGAATGAGTCGGTATGTTATGATTACACATTAGACGTTCAACGAATGAGTCGGTATGTTATGGTTACACATTAGACGTTCAACGGATGAGTCGGTATGTTATGGTTACACATTAGACGTTCAACGGATGAGTCAGTATGTTATGGTTACACATTAGACGTTCAACGGATGAGTCGGTATGTTATGGTTACACATTAGATGTTCAACGGATGAGTCGGTATGTTATGCTTACACATTAGACGTTCAACGAATGAGTCGATATGTTATGGTTACACATTGGACGTTCAACGAATGAGTCGGTATGTTATGGTTACACATTAGACGTTCAACGGATGAGAAGGTATGTTATGGTTACACATTAGACGTTCAACGGATGAGAAGGTATGTTATGGTTACACATTAGCAGAAGACACATTGTTGTCATTGAGAAGACTCATAAGTCTGGAGAGCTGTTCATTAGACAAAGAGACAGGAGAGTTGCTAGCTCTATTATCAGTGATATGATTAGTATCAGTGGAAACATTGTTACTGTTGAAGGGTTTAGCATTAAAGTTCTTTTTAACATATCCAGCAGGATAACCAACAAGATCATAACATCTATCAACAGTGTGACCAGGTTTTTTGTAGTTAGTACATTTGAGATTCATGTTTGGTCCTCTGTTATTAGAGTTGTTACCAGCACTAAAACCAGTACCTTTATTGAAATTGTTGTTGTTGTTTGATTCTTTTTTGTTATCAAAAAATTTTCCATTTTCAAAAGTTTTTGCAGCAAAAGTAGTGGCATTGGGTTTAGCAAAGTTATTCCCAGATGACACATTTATGTGAGATTCTTCTCCAGAGACAACAGAAAAAGCAGATTTGACATTAGGCAGAGGGTCTCTGGTTAGAATATTACTTCTGATAGGAACATAAGTGTCATCAAGACCCATAAGAAATTGCATTAATTTGATTAGCTGATTGTGTTTTTCAAAATGTTTTGCAGCCTCACAAGTGCAGGGAGGCAAGCTAATCATACAATCAAATTGTTTCCATAAAGAGTTAAGGTTGTTGTAATAATCAGCAAGAGAATACCCACTTTGACTAAAAGAGTTTATATTTTTATGCAAATTAAAGATAGCTGAACCATAAACCTTATCATAAGTATCTTTAAGATCATTCCACATTTCATAAGCAGTTTTAGTATAGATAGCACCAGCAAATAATTCAGGACTGAGAGAGTTAAGAATCAAAGTAACCACAACAGAGTTACAAGTATCCCATTGATTAGCAAGACTAGGGTTTGAGTCATCTCTTATGCAAGTACCATCAATAAACCCTAACTTATTATGATTCCTTAAGGCAAAGGTCATGGCCATATTCCACATTTTACAATTTTCAGTTCCAGTGAGTTTGATAGAAATAATAGGAGTACCATTGGTGTTATTAGGGTGTAAATACAAAGCATCACCAAAGGATAAGCTTTTCTCAGTGGAAGAACCACCATCACCACCAGTATTATCATCACCAACAACCATAAAGAAAGCAATAAGACAAGCAAAAAAAACACAGTCAAAGATAACAGCTAAATCAGATAAACAGATAAAAAATGAGTAAGACTTTGTGATAACGCTACATGCGTCGTTCGGGGTCAAAGGAACTTCCTTTTCTTCGAGCAAGTTTTATAACACCCTAGGCAGTGAACCTAATCGTTGTAGTGTAGTATTAGGGTAAGCCATGGGTATTGATATCGTTATCTAGGGGAATAGGAATGCTAGTGAGAAGTTACTACGCTAAGGTTGGGGTTGAGGAAAATTATTTTTTTTATCTTTTTATATTTTTTAGGAATTGGAAAGGTACGAATCTCGGGGTTTGGATTTGGGGGTTGGTATTTCTACCGATTACTCTACTATCTAATTATCTAATTAACTAAGGTGAGGTGAGGATAGTCTATGTCTATTGTTGTGTGCTCGTATGATAGTTAAAGATATGTTTACCTAGATGCTACTACTCCCTAGTTATCTCCTATTGATGGTTGAATTGTCACGTCCTTATTCTTAACGCGTTGTGTTTTCTAAGGTCGTAAGGTGTGCATTCCCTAACTCTTTGAAGTCACCTTTAAGTGTAGTAAACGAAATCCACTAAGTCATTCATAAACTAACTTTGAGGTTATCTTTGGGTTTAGTAAACGAAATCCACTAAGTCATTCATAAACTATCAAAGATTTATCAAGTATTAAACACAACGATAGCCTAGGCGCACTCCTAAGCCAATTACAATTAAGATAAGAGACAACCTAACAATAATTAACAACTAGGTTTCATATATCTAAGCAAACACACAAGTAATTTAGCCGGACATGGTAAACATGCAAGCATACACACAATCAATCAAACATAGGATAGACATAATGATAAATTGAATATATGGATTAAGATATAATCAACAAACCATTACAAGATGTTTTTGGAGTGATTAAAACCTTCAAAGTTGCTGGAAAACCACCTCTCTAAACCCTGGAATCGGAGTTAGGGTTTCTAGCCTACAAAAAGTGAAGTTATAATGTTATATTTATAGGCAGATTTTCTGTCGGCAAAGAGCGACGGCGTCACACCTAAAGAGTGACGGCGTCGCGACGACTTTTTTTCACCAAACTGTAGATTTTCTCGTTCTGGTCGCGTGGGATTTTGAATCACCTAAATCCGAGTTCGTATGCAAAAGTTGTTGGAATCACTCCTAAACAGTATTTCAAGTATTTATATCTCATATGTAATAGGTAGCTTTATTATGGCTTTTATGTTTGTTTAAGGTGAAGCTTATGTAGAAGGCCCATAAGCTTAGGCCCAATCCCACATAAGAAAGGATGGGAACAAGGAGTGTTGCCCTAGGTTCCCTCCTATAAATAATCTTGTAAACCCTCATTTGAGGGTTGGTTGTTCAAGTTTTCTTTTCACATACTCTCTACGCCTAACCGGTCTTCATATTAACGTGTGTGTGTGTGTGATACTTGTTCATCCGCCTTTATCTCTTCTCTTATAACTTGTGTTTGTAAAACTAGTGACCTAACAGTGGTATCAATCGCCAAATAGTTGGGTCCGCATCTCTCATACACTTTTCTTTTGAACTTGTTGGTTGGGAGTTTACTCCCAAATGTTCTAATAAATATCCTCCCTTGGATCCCGTTGTGAGGAACAAGGGTAGGAAAGAATACACCCTAACCCGGATTCGAATACCCGGAAGATGTATTCGAAGTGGAATTTGTTTGTATTTTCGGTATTATTTCGATGGATAATGTATACTCTATATTTATGAACTTTATGACAAATCCTCACTAAGGTTGTTGAAAACGTATGCTTGAGCCTAAATCCACTAAGTTTTAGGGTGCGCTGGTCTTGCTCTTTTAGATGTCAAACCACTTTTTTTCAGCAGCGCTGCGGCAGTGAGAAATC